>JARFJB010000719.1:20000-155958 GCA_036346205.1 Vesta saturnalis | reverse complement strand
ACAAAATGGAAATTAAAAGAAATGAAATAATTTTAAAAACATCGTTTTTTGATCATTGTGCAACCTCTTTTATAAGATGTTAATAGACATCTAGTTGCTAAGAAATGAAATAATTTTAATTTCAGTTTTTTTAGGATAACTATGCAAACTCTTTTTTATACGTTCATAACGAAAACAGGCAACATTGTGAAAACAATAATATAAGTCAGAATGACGTTTAAAACTTCATGCCAGATAGAGGTAATAGTGCTCTTTTCTAAATAGTACATTACATTACTAGTACGGAAAGCGACCCACTTCACACGAGTGTGAAGTGGAACTTTCCATACTAGTAATGTACACTATTTTTACGACAACCACAAATAATGGGCAATCTCCAAAAGTAAAAGTAAATATATTTTTTGATTACTTTAATTTGAGAATTTTATTGTTGATTGAATACAAAGAAAAATAACGATTGAATAACAAAAACTTAAAATAAGAACTACTTAGAATGGTAGAAATTGAAAGTAATATTATTATTATTGCAATTCGTAAATTGTAATGGAGTTTGCAATAAAGATTTAGAGATGTTTGTTGTCTCCGTTATTTGTGCATCTTGTACAGTATCAGCCTCGATATCAGTTTCTGGAGAAGGTGGAGTGAAGGCTTTCGAAGTACTGCACACTTTAAAAATGTCAGTATTCAAAAAAAGCGGACAACTATTATTAGAAATGTCAAAAATACATTGACATTTATAAACATTAAAATTAATGGAATTGGAATATTTCATTTTAATTTTGATTAAACACTTATAAATCATTTTTTAAGTGTTTTTAAGTTTAAAGTGTGATTTTCTTTGTGTTTTATGACATTATGTAGCACAATAAACAGGTAAACAGTGGAATACTCTGAGATCAAGGTCAACATATTTAGTTGACATACATATCACACTAGAGTGATATTTTACTTTTCAATTCGAGAGTGATATTTGTGACTTTCGCAGTAGGTAATCTGTGTACTATATGTCATTTTCAAATGTGGTCGTCGGAAGAATATTTTACAGTCTGTTATTTTACAGAATGTTACTAACATAGCTCTATAAAATTATCTTCTAACAGAACGTTTACAGTATAAGCGATTTCGGTACTCGCTAGTGATGTCAAACGGTAACAAAAGAAGACGGCCAGAAATGTGGTAAATATGAGTTGCACAAACAAAGAAATCAACCAATTTTTTTATTAGTTGAATATCTTAATAACTTATTGGTATGAGCATAAGCATAAAAAATATTAGTACAAATTAACAATTCTCTAAACAATAAATTCTAATCTTCGAGGTTTAGCTGCCAATTGATCGATTACCTCATCCGAAGATATGTCCGTATTTGCATATATAGATAACATGGCGAGTCCATTGAGTCATCCCTTTAAACAAAAGTGTCTGTTAATTAACTTAACCAATTTGGTTCAAAACTCACAAAAAAAAAAAATTGAGATTTATTGCTTACCTCAGATATACTGTTCCTGAGATAGGTTTTTATTCTTTTTAAGGTAGAAAACGACCTCTCTGCGGTTGATGTTGACACTGGCAAGCAAGCCAATATTTTTAATAGTTGAAAAATATTCGGGAAAATCTCTTAATTGCAACTATAGAGAGCAGCCATTGCGTTTTTAGGCTTATCTATATCATCCATCTCTAGAATCTTTCTGCGCCATAGTATAAATTCAGATTTTGCATCAGCTTTACAAGTACTAAGATCGGTTTCATAAATGTTGCGCAGACTATCAAAGTCCACAAGATCTTGTTCTGCAATCCAATCAACAACTGATGATGATTAAGAAAACGTTTTTTAATTTGCATAATAAATGTGTTTAAAAATGGGCAGAATATGGTTATCCTAAAGTAGTCCTCTGGGCAACTCGAACTCACTTGAGGATTAGCTATATGTGTTTGGTACCTTGCAAGCCTTGGAATAATCAGTGCTTCTTCCAAATCTATATCTTTCTTTTGAAAGCTTTTACTTAAGGGTAAGGCAAGACTGAATATTTTTGGTGTAACAAACCAGAAAATCGATAGCAATATGCCATAAAATCGCCTTGGGGTATTGCAGAGCGTAAAAAACAACATTTCTGGAAGTCTACAAATCATTCCATTCAGAGCTTGCATCCAAAGATGTTAAAACTGGCTCGAGTAATTCAATGAAGTCGTTAATGGAATGGAATCTCTCAATTCATCTATTAGTGCACTTTCTTTTTAACGTTCTGGTATGCTGCTGTTCTATAAGTGTGTTAATATTTTCATTTAAAACAGCTTTTCGTTTCAGAGATGTAAAAAAATCGTGTGCTTTACCGACAATCCCAATACAGTTTCGAATTGATTGAATTTCGCAAGATTTTGATACCACCAAATTCAAGCTGTGCGCAGAACAATGTACATATTGGGCTTAAGGATGGACTTTTTTAATATGAGATTGTACGCCATTTATTTTTCCTGTCATGACAGCTGTCCCATCGTAGGCCTGACCACGTAAGTATGACGTTTCAATTCCAAATGATTGAAGCCTTTCTAGAGTAAGTTGAGCAAAACCTTCGCCAGTAACATCCACTGCAGGGACAAACTGAAGAAAGTCTTCTTTTAGTACACATCTTTCCGAATCCACATACCTAGATACTTGCTCAACACCACATATATCGTCTGTTTCATCAGCGAGAACCGTGAAACACTTAGAACTATTTACATTATTTACAATTGTTTTTAACATAACATCATTGCAGGCCATAACAATTGCATTTTGACCTATAGAGCTAGTATATTTGTTTCTTTTATCGGGTCCCTTCAAGAAATTTTTTAGTTGTTCATCGCCACGTGCACGATATCGTAAGATTCCTCGAAAATTTCCTTTCGTTATGGTCAACGTGTTCATCAACAACAATAGCGCCCCGGTCTCTGTGACCCCGAAGAGAAACTTCTTGTTTTCCCCATAAAATTATGGCGTCAATAATTGGCTTAATATTTTTTCTATTTTCTAAAATCTGTTTATTTCGTCCAGCATCCAATTGGTTTTCTATAGATAAGCTAACATTTTTTGATTATCGGCATCGGTCACACATTTCAGATGATATTTTAAAGTTGAGTGCTTCTTGAATACTTCTACTGCATGTTTACAGTTACAAAATTGCTTTTTAACCAAAGCTCCCAATTCTTGCAAATTTACACCGGCACCTGTTTTCGCAAAGAGACCAACCACGAGTGTTGAAATTTTCGCACGTTACCGAGCATAAGACTTTTTTTTCGAATTGTCCATCGGACTAGCGTCGGAAGGGCAAAGGCCAACACCTCCAGGGCTAATTATAGGTTTTTGTGTTCTGGCACTGAAGATTTCAATTTCAACTTGGGCCTTGTATGTGGATCGCTAGAAGTAGAAGCATGTGCTGATTCAGGTTGAATTTCTTCTTGTTTTGGAGGTACAGGTGAAAAAAAATCCGACATTGTTCTTGGAGGTTTTTGTGTTTCATGGTTATTTTTGTAGGTACCTATTATCTGTAAATCTATACCTATTTTATTTTATTGTTCTGTTGTAAAACGAAATCTTAAAATCCAATATCCGAAACCCAAAGGACTAAGTAAAATTTTTTTTTACTAATACCACTCACTGTGCCACGCACGAATAAAAATTAAAATGGATATTATACTTTAAACTTAAACTTACACGAAAAAATGTCTGACTAAAAACTAAATTGTTGTTTTGTAACTTGCTAATATGTTACTAGCACTGCACATTTGTTTCAAGTTATCGCGTAAGCGCATGTCGACCGACCTTTCGAGTAGCAGTAGCACGAACACGTTCGGGGGGATTCGTGGAAAAGGAGCTAACGGACAGCGATTACGGTACGGTAAGGCCCTTCACGCTACTTACGCCTGTCAACTACTAGTATTTGTTCCAAATTGCTAGGTATGAATTTAGTTATAAACGTTTTTGTACTCTCCGCCTGGGAAATGACGTTTCTCATACGTGTATAACCAATCAGGAAATTGTTATTCCTGCATCAATTCGGGAAATATTACAAAAAACACTGGCATTCACAGACATTTAAACAATAACATTATAATGAAATTATAATTTGTAGTTGTTACAAACCGTTTTCCCAATGTTTATTAATAAAAACAAGAAGTAACCTTAGAAAGCCAATTATTTATTAATGTGATCTGGCCATTTTTTTTATTGGTAAATACGCCACTGATAAGCAATATTGCTATTCTGTAAGTGGAACTGTTATTTCCTTAGCAACCGTCTCCCATTTGATCTAAAATGTTAATGTTAATTATTGAGATTTACATAATTTTGACATTTGTATAAGTTGCCATTCAAATCCTTTTGAAGATTAAGGTATAAAACCACGTACAATAGCTACATAATATACTATGGCTGGTGAAAACGTTAGAAAACGTAAAATAACGCAGAAAACGAGATGCACTCAGCACAAACAATACCTACAGGTTATGGAAGAAGGTACGGTTTTTAGAACTGGAAACAATAATCCAACCATCAATCCCCACTATATTCAAGGAATTTGGAATCAATTAACGGTTAGATTAAACAGCGATGGTAATGGACCAGTACTGAACTGTGAAGAGTGGAAAAAGGTAGAATTTAAAACTTTGTTACAAAGCCATTATTGCGACAATTAACATTGCTATTTATATCTAGAGATTTAATGACTGGAGGAATAGTACTGTAACGGGAGCCTTAGAAAATTCAAAGTTTCTCGCTAAATTATAATTATAGATATATAGCTAATTACAGATTTAATTTGTTTTGTATTATTTTTCTAGATGAAGAAATGGGTATCGGTTATTTGCATTTAAATGCAATTAATACTAAGATGAAAAGCTTGAGTTTATTTCAATAAGTTACCTATACATTTAATTTTAAAGTGCATAAATGCGTTGGAAGAGAAGGGATGACACGCTGTCAAAGTGACTGACAGTTCTTTTTTATAGTTAGGTAGTTGGAGTCGCCTTAAGTAAGCGATTAGAGTTGGTTGAAAATCACCAACAGAGTAATTCGTTGCCGAGGCACGAATTGCAAGGGAAGAAGTGAAATTACCTTCCTTATTAAGTTGGAGACAATATAACAAATTATGCAATAAATAAAAATGGCGTTAAAGGTTATGCAATAATTAAAAATCACGTTTTACGTGCGCATTGAGAGTATTCCAAGATTGTGTTTAAATATTGAACGATTAACTGTAAATTAAGCCAATCGATCCAGTGTAATAGATCGATATATAAAGCAAAGTGACTGGAAAATACCAGAGATAATAAAAAAATACACTTTTAAAAAGTGAAGTTTAACACTCTGTATCTCGAAAAGAAGCGTTCAAATGAAAAGTGACATAAGAAAAGTCCTCTTATTTTGTCCCAGAGAATATGTGGTTAACAGATTGGCTTACTTTTTGTAATAACCTGTATATATATATATATATATATATATATATATATATATATATATATATATATATATATATATATATATATAACTTTTTCGTGGTTGCAATAAAAGTTTATTGCGCATGTTGCGCCGTAACTTCTGCGCAGGTGTATTGCGCTTACGCTCGTCGCGCATTATGGAATCCTACATCCATATGGGTTTCATTTCTACACTGGCTTATTGATTTTCTAGGCGATGTATGTGGCTTCTTTGAGTTTCGATTGTGTTTCGTCCTTGCCACGCGAGTATGTTATCCCATTGATGCTGTGGTCTTCGTTTCAGACATGTTCGGCGATTTCGATCTTTCTGTTTCGCCCTTGCGGAAAAGCTCGGCAAGGGCGAAACAGAAAGACCACCGCATTCAATGGGATAACATACAGATAGTGGCAAAAGACGAGAACACAACTCGTCGGAAACTCAAAGAAGCCACATACATCGCGCTAGCAGGGAATCCAATAAGCCAAGCTAGTGTAGAAATAAAACCCATATGGATTCCAACAATGCGCGAAGAGCTTAAGAGCAATACACCTGCGCATGTATATATATATATATATATATATATATATATATATATATATATATACAGGGTGATTGATTAGTGCGATAAAGTTCAGTATCTTCTATGTCCTTCGATGTATCAAAACAAGCGTTACGGGAGATTATAGCCATGATTAAGCTTCATATTTTAAAATTAGATACAATGTTACAGGGTATTCCATAACGCCTGCCACACCAAAGTTAAATTTTTTTAAACGAAACACCCTATATTTTAATTTAAATTTGAAATCCGCTTCACTTCCTCATTACAAAAGTATATGCTTGTAATATGTTATACAGGGTGTTTAAAAAGTTATAACCACTTTTCCATGAAAATCGTAACAAGTTCACCGCCCTGTGTAATTTCAAAGGGCTACAAGAACAATGATCTGTTGCAGCCGTAGCTTTTTAATAATTGTCAAATTTTATAAAAATGATTGAGTTTGTGAATATTCGTTAAATTGATTACAGGGTGAGTCAAAACATCAATTCATTATTTTCTCAGTTTTTTCAAATGGATCAACCTGTATTTTATATCACTATCGAAAAGTACTATTGTTTTACTTATATTTTTGTTGAGCATTCCCTATTCCCAAAATTATTAGTTTTGAGATATTTTCATTTTATATGCAAAGTATTAATTATGTGTCTAAATGTTTGCCAATTATGAGTTGGCCATGATTTATTTGTCAAAAACTGACAGTTTACTATTATTGTCTGTGAATATAGTGGTCAAATAACGAATACAGGAATAAAAACAAGTATACTACAAACAAATTTTACAAAAAATTACAATTACGAACAAATAAAACCAATACTAATTTCCTAAACTACAATAAAAGTTAATTACAAAAGATGTTCAAAATGACCTCCCAAGACATCTGTGCATGCCTGAAAACGGTAACTGAAAGAGTTACTAACGTTACTAAGCATTTGTGCACTAATATTTTGAAATTCATTTGTTATTCTTTCCTTCATGTTATCTCTTGTTGTCGGAGGTGTTTTATAAACTTCATTCTTAATGTAACTCCAAAAAAATGAGTCCATTTTATTGAATTCTAGTGACCTGGGTGGCCATCGCACTGGTCTACCTCTTCCGATCCATTTTCCAGGATACTGATCATCAAGTTCGCCTTGAATTAAAAGATTATGGTACAGGAGAACCGTCATGTAAAACACATTTGTTGGCGGATACGAAGTGGAACCTCTTCCAGTAATACAGGTAAGTGATTTATTAAAAATCTAAATACATCTCAGCATTTGAATGATTTTCAAAAAATATGGCCCTACGACATAGTTACCAACAATACCTCCCCAAACATTTAATGGCCATCTGGTTTGACTATGTAATTATGTGGTATGGATTACTTGTGAATAATAGTGAATGTTGTGCAACACAACCATTTCGATGAAATGCTTCATCTCCAAACAATACATAGTCAAAAAGTCTCTGTTGATTAACCTACCATTCACAAAATGCTAATCTCTTCTCAAAATCATTATCTGTTAATTCCTGATGCAATTGAATGTGATAAGGGTGCATTTTGTTTTACACAGAATTGTTTCACAATAGTAACTAAGTTGTTGTTCTTTAGAAATACCCTTATACTTGTATGTGTTTTCTGTAACTGCCAACAACACATTCATTTCGTTTTCCTCTGTCACAGTAGTATTTGTTCGTTCATGCTTTTCATAGTTAACTGAACAAGTTCGGTTAAACCGATCTATCAATCTTTGTAGGTTGTCGCCTCTCAGGAAAACGTTCAAAATAAACTCTTTTTGAAAGCAATGCATTTTTATTGCATTCTCCCAATATCCATATCATAGCTAGCATTTCATCACGAGTAAAATTCATTTTTGCCCTATTTTAGATTTTTTAAAATTATAAACAAATTTACCACAACAATCAATTACAGACAATAATGGTAAACTGTCAGTTTTGACAATAAATCATGCCAACTCATAATTGGCAAACATTTAGACACATAATTAATAATTAAAAATTATTATTCATTTTATTAAATACATAAATAAAAAGTTTATCGAGTAGGATTCGAACTTACGACCTGTACTTTGCTAGAGTACCGCGCTAACCAACTGCGCCACCAAGGTTCAAGCCCCAATCGATGTAAATTTTATCTTTGTATGTAGAACTGACGTAAATTCTAAATATTGAGATTACAGTCAAATTACTTATATTAACGGAATGTGAGCCTGCAATATCGCAAGGATTCACACATACCAAAGCAACTTGACTAAATTAATTATATAATGTTTTGTTATGAACGAATAAGTTATTAATACATTAATAATAATAATTTTAATTACATATTTACCTTTGAACTTATTCGTTCATAACAAAAACTTATAATAACATAATTAATACTTTGCACATAAAAATGAAAATATCTCAAAAACATAATAATTTTGGGCATAGAGAATGCTTAACAAAAATATAAGTAAAACAATAGTACTTTTCGATAGTGATATGAAATACAGGTTGATCCATTTGAAAAAACTGAGAAAATAATGAATTGATGTTTTGACTCATCCTGTAATCAATTTAACGAATATTCCCAAACTCAATCATTTTTATTGAATTTGACAATTATTAAAAAGCTGCGGCTGCAACAGATCATTGTTCTTGTAGCCCTTTGAAATTATACAGGGCGGTGAACTTATTACGATTTTCATGGAAAAGTGGTTATAACTTTTTAAATACCCTGTATAACATATTACAAGTATATATTTTTGTAATGAGGAAGTGAAGCGGATTTCAAATTTAAATTAAAATATAGGGTGTTTCGTTTAAAAAATTTAACTTTGGTGTGGCACGGCGTTATGGAACACCCTGTAACATTGTAACTAATTTTAAAATATGAAGCTTAATGATGGCTATAATCTCCCGTAACGTTTGCTTTGATACTTCGAAGGACATAGAAGATACTGAACTTTATCGCACTAATCAATCACCCTGTATATATATATATATATATATATATATATATATATATATACAGAAGTTTATTGCGCATGGTGCTGTAACTTCTGCGCAGGTGTATTGCGCTGCTTGAAAATAATTTAACGTTCGTTATTGTTCACAGCTAAGACAATTTTCAAAGCAGGTTTTCGAAAACGGCTTATTTTAGAGAGATGAACAAGTAAACCTTTTTGCGTAATTTTGCGCCCTTTTATTTTTTGAAACTGTACACAAAAACTGAAAACCAAAAGTTATAGGTTATTAAGAAGATGGAAATTGAGTTCATCCTTAGCAATAAGACAAATGTCAACTTTGACCAATAATACAAAAGATCATAATAATGTACAAATTTTAAAACAACCTGGTTACCAACAAAAAGTTATTAAAAAAAATATTTTTAAATCTAACTTTGACGCCCTGTAGATCCGTTATTTTGAGTTTTGAAACACTTATTTTTCATGTAGAATCAGCAACTAAATTTTTTTGCGCATCTTTTCCGGACACTGTATATATATATATATATATATATATATATATATATATATATATATATATCAACATATGAATTCGACACAAGTGTGAAAACAGTCCTTCTCAGGACTAAGCCTGATGATTTAAGCAGAGTCCGCTTCCGAAACGTCGCGATCAAAAAGCATAAACTGTGGAAATAGGCCGATCAATTCCACTAAAAGTTATACAATATTCTTTCGAACATAATTGCAACTCTTCCTAAATTAAGATAGTTACGATCCAATCCTGCATGGTCTACTGGATTGTTGCCATCAAGCAATATTATGAAGAACCCATACAGCATAAATTATATATGCCGCCTTGGCTGGATGATATATTAATTGACGATGTTTCGATAGACCACGAAACCTTCCTTTCAACAAACACACCGTTTGTTCTTTCAATAACATTTCATGGTCTAAGAATTGTTTTCAGCTCACGGCATAATGAACAATGGCTTATAATCTGTAGCCTGCATCTCCAATTAAATGGTTAACGTTGTCGCCATTTTCAAATTGACGACACAAAAAAGCGCGGATATCCGAGGTTTTGAATATGGCAGAATGATGTACTGATCCTGGAAAACGTGCATCGCAAGCTAAAATTCTACAGTCACTATCACAAATTAGCATCACATTGATGCTATACTATCTGAGTCGATCAATTTTGAACGTGAGGCGGATGATCTTGATCGGTAGAAGGCGGCGTCATTGTATTTACATGTGTTCCATCAATCGCTCCAATTACGGCTCGCAGGTTATATTTTTCATAAAACTTCTTTTTTATAAGATGTTTTTCGCCCAACGTTGTTGGGAATTTTATCCACTCAGGCATAAGCAACCACGTAATTATCTGGGTTGTTTCATACACAGCTCTACTAGTTAAACTTTGGCTCATGCTGGTCCATGAACTAGTCCCAACACAGCATCGTTGAAATGAACCAGTTCCAAGAAAATTTAAGGTGCACAAAACCTTCAAATAAGAGGGTAGTGCTGTTCGCTTTCTTGTTGGCTATTAGGTTCAAGAAAGTTTATATACTAACTACCGTGTTTTGGATAACTGAAATTGATTCTTGAATTGCATCTGGCATTTCAAAATTTTTAGAACTGTAGTTGCCTTCAATTCATATAATTTCTAAAAGATTTCTAGCTTTAAGTAAATACTTCATTTTGAATACTTGTATAATATGTAATACCTCTTTCGTCTTCTTGAAAAGATTGTAAAAAAGTAAAAACTATGATTAGCATTCATCTTTAGAGTTTATTGCATACACTGACAACTACATTGATACTGTTAGATTACGGAGACAAATGTGGCACCATAATGTTACAGAGATTGTTAGTAACATAGTGTTAATTACAGACATCAAAATGACATAGAGAATTCCAAATTTTTTTATAGTATGTTATTTTACATGGTTGCTTAGGAGACAACAGTTTTACAAAATGTTAAGTAATAGATAATAAATAGCACCATAATAGACATAAATACATGTTAACGTAAAAAAAATTCCAAAGCCATATAAAAATATCGCTAATACAGCTTCAGCATTTTCATAAACAATACCGCAAGTGGCCGATGAATTGCCGAAAATGTTTGCCAAAGTGTACGAGTGTTTATTGCTTCGATATAGATTTTGAAGCAATAAACACGATTAAGCACTTTGACAAAAACTTATTAAAATTCGGCGGTCACGAGTGGTAAGACTATTCAACGAACAAAATTAACGGTCAATTGAGAAGCCATGAATTAATTGATTAGTTTTAATTTAGAACAAGTTGCAGGTTATATAGTAGTTTCGATGGTAGTCGGAGTCTGCATTACTTTGACGAACAAAATCAACGTCAAAGTTTATGTCAATTTGATATTCTACCACAAGGCAATTAAATCTCACAGGAACCGAAAAAAATTGTCGGTAATTGGTTGATAGTTGACATGGAGAGGGTGAGTTGAATAGTCAATCATATTCATTTAATTTTTAGATTTATTTCGCTTTGCATTAAAAAACTTTGTAAAGAAAATTTATGTAAAATTAAATTTTCTTTAAAAAGTAGTGTAAATAGAATTAATCGTTATTCAAATAATGAAAAAATTTGAACCAACACTTGAATTCTACGTTAGGAATTTTTTGTCGCTATTTTACGCGTCATATCAAAAAATTGCATAGAACATAATTAATCGATATGTTTAAGGTATTGGTATATCTTTGAAATATGCAGCTGTTTTAGAAATATTTGATAAAAACCAAAAACTGTCCCTAATAAATCCCTCCCTCTCCGCCGCTGGATTTCTACCAAAATCTAATCAGCTCAAAGCCAAATGAAAACAAGCTTAAATACAAAATTTTAGGTACATAGGTATCTTCGGTCTGGAGTTATCGTGAATACTAGCATACATCCACACACACAGCCATCCAGACATGATGGACAATCTTTGCGAACTTGGCCAAAAATTGTAAAATGAGCTAATAAGTGGATTTAGTGATAGTGCAAAAAAAGTCGATTGCATAACCTTATATACCTACATTTGCATAACTAACTGGAAAAGTTGCATTTTGTGTAAGGAGCGCAATATTTGCCGTACGGGCGTAGTGAGATGGCTCAGTATGGTGCTAGCAACATACACTTCGTAACGTATTGTATACAATTTTTTTTTTAATTTTGGAAGAAACGGCTATTATATTACTATTTATCTATACCACTATTCATTGTAGAATCTTTTTTCAAATATTTAGTTTTTTATCATGTAGTGTTTAAGCATTCTTTAATTGCAATGTACTCATATGAAAATTAGTTATTTATAATATTCTCATACGTGACCCATCTACATATTTCTGTAGTATAAGTTGTTATCAATTTTATAAAGCGCATATAATATTATTTTTTGTTGTTGCAAATATTTTCCTGCAATGTGAATTTACTTAACAATTAAATCAATGTTAAGTTCAAGTCAAGTCGATTGTTTGCAATATCAAGAGGCAAGTTAACGCCAACCAAGAGGGTGAAAACTAATATTAATCTGTTGAGGTTTAGCCAATATTACACCTATTTCTATATTTAGGGACAGTTATCAATTTGTCTGAACCGCTATGATCTTTTATTTGTAGCCGGTGAGGCCGTGTGGTTCTTTTCAATAAAACTTGTAAGATTGTAACCTAATCCTGGCTCACTACTAAACACTTGAGCCAGAAAGTGCTAAAGATGGAAGCTCAGTCTCTCTCAATAGCTCTTCCTTGCCAGTAGTCGGCTGGCAACTGATTTTACTCATCGTATAACCAATAATCAAACAAATATTTAACCAAATCAAAATAATAAATTTGATTCATAAACACACACAATGATTATTCATTTGTGCCCGTAATCCTTTCCACAAATGTGAAATTAAACAAATAATAATCATCTTGGTAATTGGAAAAACTCCAGTTAAATTCCAATTTACCCACTAATACATAAATATTTACAAACACATAAAATTATAACTAAATCCATTGCTTGGTTTTTAACGATGCTTTACTTAATTTTGCTTTGCATGATCTTTATTTTAATGAGAATAAATTTTACTTTTGCATGCGCTTTTTAATTTTACCAATTATGCTTTATTTTATTTTACAAAGAGTGACATTTTTCGTTACTACACATATGCTTGGTGTTGGTATAACATTCAACATTCAATACTATGTACAGGGTGGCCAACTAAGAATGCAAGGTACTGTATCTGGGAAACTATCCATCGTAGAGGTTTGCGCAAAAAAAAGATATGACTAAAACGGCCAATAAAAAAACAACTGATCTTTAAAGTCGAGGATATTTTGAACTTTTTTTGTTTGGCACTTTTTGACGTATGCCTAAAAATTAAGTGGTGGGGGGTATTTAAAGGTTTCCTTAAAAAACTGTATCTTCGAAACTGCTCGATTTTAACAAACTTGGGCGTGTTGAAATGAGCTATTCTGTACAAATGTTATAATACTTGAAGTTTTGTTAGTTTTACATGTCGTCGCTAGAGGGCTTTTTGAAATTCCGGCAGAAACGGTTAATTTTCGCAAAAAATTAAATGCATTGATATGACTTTTTTCATGAACAAGTAGCTAAATGATGCCTACAGCTGGCGAAACCGCATCTCCATATCTTGTTCCTAACCTAAAATATCGGCAAAGAAAACTTTATACGAAAATCCCTTAAATTTTATTTTTTTAACTATATTTTTCTGGAATTGTTTCTATTATGTGTTTAAAAGGACCCATTTAAAGGAGGAAGGTTTTAATGCTCAAATGCTCGA
The DNA here is from genome assembly GCA_036346205.1 of Vesta saturnalis. NCBI lineage: Eukaryota > Metazoa > Arthropoda > Insecta > Coleoptera > Lampyridae > Vesta > Vesta saturnalis. Next base: position 142,183 of record JARFJB010000719.1, on the reverse strand, counting down.
AATGCTACACTTGTGCATTGCGGAGGCCTCAAATGGGTAGACAAAACTGCAGCTTCAAGTTTCAAACTTTAACTACACTTTAATTAGACGCGCTCAATTTAAAAATGGCTAATGATTTAGAGTATCGTTTAAAAAAAGGTGAGGACTCCTATGATAAATTTGTTGAGGCCCAAGGAGCTCTTCAAAATTATGCAAAAGATTCAGAACGGGATTTAAAAGAAGCGTTGCAAATATTTAAAGGGAAAACACTAGTCAAACCGGAACGTGCATCACTTTTTGAAAATAGTGATAATGTTGATCGGTCACTAAATGTAATTCAGACACAACTACCCACTTTTTCAGGTCAGTGTGAAATGTGGATAGAATTTCACGATGTGTTTGAACCCCTAGCTCATGAAAATACGTCTTAAGTCATGTCCAATAAATGTACTATTTGCTTTTGTATCTTGATAAGCAAACACTTGACGTAATTCAATCTTTACAAGTAACCGCTCAAAATTATGCTATTGTATGGCAGATGAATGAGGAGCGTTATCCAAGGTCAAGTCAAATAATTCATAATCATATTAAGGCAATTGTTGATTTTCCACCTTTAGAAAGGGACTCTTGTACAGAATTGCGCCCTTGAGGTGAAAGGCAAGCAATCCGACCCTTCGACCATCGAACTAGCATTACTTATGAGCATCTTATTTTATTGTTCTTTAACTTGTACATTTAATATGACGGCAAAAAGCGCACATTATGGTGTGAACATCATTTTTTACTATTTTTTAAATAAAATAAATTAGAATAAAATGACAGAAATTCACGACAATATTGTTTTCAAAACGCTGGCAAAAAAAGTAGCTGAACAAAACGGTCCGGCATTATACCGAATCCTGGGTATGTATGGGGACGGTACGTTACGGTAGCGGTGACGTCATTTGCTGTATTTTGTATTTCAGCGTGGATTGGCAAGAATACCGGAGTTTGGATGCCAGTGACGACTTTTTTGGTAGCTGTTCATAGGCATCTATTGGCAATTCATTATCCCTCTATCCATCCTCCAAAGTGTTCCTGAGTGCTTTAGCACGATAGGCCAAATTTAGCCTGTTCAGGTCCACAATTATAAAAAAAAATCGAAAATGGTTGCATTTGATACATAAACAGAAAGGTACAAATAAATATATGGACTTATCCATTTATATTTATATATAAACATATTTGGCTTTCAATTGGAGTGTAACTTATACCTTAAGACATGTTGTGTACAAAAATGATTCATCACTAGAAAAAGGAATGAAGCAAATTACGTTTTCAACGAAGTAGAATTCAAAACGACCGTCTTTTTCACTAAGTGGCAATTACCAATGCGGATATTGGGAAAACAATTTTAAAGAAAATTACCGCCAGACATATGGAGAAACCAACAACAAAAAAAAATGAACGGCAAAAGAGAAGTGAAAGTGAAAGTAAAAACCTTCAAAATACTTGCGAATACTCGCAAAATGAAACCCTAGCGTACAATAAAGAAACAGCTGATCGGTTAACGGTCTATTCACTTTAATTTATGTTACGTTAAACTTAAAACTTATCTTTAAATGCAATTATATCAACTTCATCCAAATTGACCAATTATCTCTTAAGGAATCCTCTCTCAAATTATTATGTTAAGGCTTGTACTAAAATTCTGAAAAGTAATAGAATGTCGTCACTATAAAATTGCATAAATTCAAAATTCTTATATAGCAAGTAAAATATTCGGTGACTTGAATGTAAACAGATTGTCAATTATTTAAGTTTTGATCAAAAGTAATTAATCTTAACGAGGTAAAAAGATAACGGGATCACATCTCTATTGTACACTGCAAGGAAAATAATACCCAGTCGATCAACACTATGTATATATTGTAATAAAGTAATGCGATAATACAGATTTTCAAACAAAAACATCATCAATTTCGTAAAATTGATATTGGCAAGGTTGGAATGAGGCTTGTAAGCTCACTCAATACCAAAATAAATCTTATTAACGTCGGTTACAAAAAATTTGACAAGTTCGGCAATACGTACATTAATTTAGCAAATTCAGAATGAAACAGAAATAACACGTAATACGATATAATTAATTCACGGATGGATACACTTTATAAAGAAACTAAATTAAACATCTGACGGCTGCGAAGTACAATTTAAACAAAAAGCGTATTCATCCGTTCAATAGTTACAAGTAATAAAAAAAAACACTTTATTGAATTGTCAAAAACACAAACACATTATAATCTAAATAATATTGTTGTGGTGAAGTAGGTTTAAGAAAATTTAAATGGCCAGTATAATAACAATAATAATAATAATATGGTGATGTAATTTGTACATTGATCAAACGCCAAATGTAATCTCTAAATACAAATTTTAAACAAATTGAATTACTAACCTTTCACCACTTATTATATGCCGTCTCGTCCACAATCGGTAGATGAAATAGGGTGGGTTCTACTATATTGACTTGTTAATACACCTGAAATGCGGCTTGTTTCTCACCTGCTTAATTATTTTCCTTTCTAATTAATAAAAAACAATGTAAAAAATTAAAAAATATATAATTAAATGCCTTCTCGAGCGCCATGTTATCTTTGTCCAGGAATAACAAAACCTAATAATGAACAATAATAATTTTCTATAAATATCAAAAATTAACAATGTGCAATTAAGTTTATTTACCCAATATATGGATAGTTAAGGAGAGGTAAAAAAGGTTTTAAAGCTAAGCTTAAAAATATAAAATTTACCACATAAATACCTCAGTATAATGATTTTCTTATAGACAGCTTCCGGTGTTTAATTATGGATGCGAACGGTCAACCAGTATGAAAGCGTTTCTACATCTTCCTTGCGTATTCTTGTAACAACGCGATCAACTAGGTATTTGAAGAAATTTTCGATCCACTAAACTTATTGTATTCTTGATGTTTTATTGTATTAAAATTGTATTTTAAGATGAAATTATTTGAATGAAGAGAAACTTGTGTAAATAAGTAACTTAAGAGCCATTTAAAATATAAATATAAGTATGTAAGTAAGTAAGCAAATAAATGCCTTAAGTGAGTATAAATAATATAAGTACTATAATGATTGTACGTAAGTGTACGTAAATGCCGGAAGTGCCTGGAAAGAGCAAATGCTTAAGCTTTAAATATAATGAAGTGAAAAATTAACTTACCACCAAAATTCTGATGGCACTAAATATAAAAATTAAGTAAAACCATTATAACAATGTCATCTGCTTTAACATTCAGCAGCAAGTGAAGTAAAAATAGAGGCTTTCAGAAACGCTTCTGTAAGTGCTCAAGAAGTGGTCACGCATTGCGCGAAATACAATGATCAGTCCAATTTTAAAAGAAAGGGAACTATAACTATTTATAATATTACACCCAAAATATATGTTCTATGAAATGCAATTTAAGTTGCCTTTCTCAATTTTACATGTAAATAATTAAAAACTAATCTAATTTTACGCCAAATAAATTAATGATCTTAGATTAACGTATTTTTTAATACAACCACAAAAAAGGTTGTTTACACCCTCCTAAAATTTGGACTCGGAGATCACCAAAGCGGAGATTCCAAACACTAAGCTAATAAATGAAATTATTAAAATTTAAAAAATACAAAATGTTAAGCTAATTAAAACATAAGCAATATTGAAAAAATAACAAGAAAATGTACGAAGAAGTACGGACAATGTGGTGACGTTGGTCAGGAAAGACCCCTCGCAACACCAAAAAAGCTAATGACGCGCTACCACCCGCACACGCCACTAGTCGAGAATCAAGGACCCGAAACCTTAAATAAAGTAAAACTTTAACTGGTGGGGTTAGTGAAGCAAACCACCATCAGAAGAGCAAAATGAGTATCCGGTAAAAAATTTGAATCTAAGGTAAAAACGAACGGAAACCGTAACCTACCATGACCTGAAGGGACAGTGGGCAGAGAACCCGGAAACGGTCATCGTGCAACTTTATAAAAATCAAGGCTAAACGCCACTCTACTCGAGAGTATAAAAATAGAAAAATCCTTTCGGACTAACAATAAATAATCGCGAGACTTGAGGTCGAGAGAGCGGTTCAATTACCCTACCCGGTGGTCTCAAACCAAGCCTCCTAGGTACATAACACAACTACCACTGTCACGTTCGATAAGTGAGTCAAAATCGGTAAACCCAAGATACGACTATTTTCATGGCAAATTAGCTCAGGATGCTTCGTCGTGGAGAACAAGAGGCCATTCTACCCTTCACGAGATTCAGGTTTCATGTTGTTCCACAGTCATCGTCCAAGACTCAACATACCCTAACTAACACGCACGTTTTATAAATAAATCGAAATCTAGGTGAGATAGCAAAGAGAAATGATGCACTCTTACGAACACAACAACCAAAACGTCATAATCAGGAAGTGAACTAATCGAGGTTGACACGAGGCGAACCGAAGTCCTCAAGCACCGTCCAAGAATAGTAACACTACACAAATCAGGAAAATAAAATAATTAAATTAATCAAAAATAAAAATGTATAGAAGCATTACTAGTTTTCTTATCCATGGTTATGAGTTTTACACGTCAAATTAACGATCAGAGGTAAACTCAAAATAGTTATCTTCAATTTTACTATTGTAACAATAGCAAATTGTAAATCCAATAAAGAAAGATAATCTGCCTGAGAACTAATGTCCACAAAGTCGGCAATTCAATCGCACAATGGGATCTAAATATCAACCATCGTGCTAAACAAATGTAGCAAAAATCATGCTAACAAATGTAAAAAATAATAAGTGGTTTGCAAAGCCACAAATATAAAATAAAATAATGTGCGAAATAAGCACAAAATAAAATTATTTTGAAAAATTATCAAAATAATTAAAAATATAAATAAGAAAACCAGAATGTAAAAATACTAAAATAGAAAAATAATTAAAAAAACGAAAAATAAGAACTAATGAGTTTTAAATCCTTAACATAAAAACACCTAAGGGTTTATTATCAATAGGGTGGCCAATCGGTACGTAGTTGGACCTACCACCTCAATAACTTTGCTTCAATAAATTTTGGAGCTAACTTTTGACTATAATTTTTAGTCGCATCAGATAAAGTAAAATTCTTTTCCAAACCAAATCGCCAACGTTTAATTTCAACGGACGACGTCGCAAATTGTAAGATTTTGAATTTCTTTCGTAAGCTGCATGTAAATTTTGTTTAACATGTTTAAAAATGGTGAAAGTTCATTTAAATCTTGAACTAATTGTTCACGGTTAGTAATAAATAAATCATCCTCTTTGAAATCCTTTAGTCGACCATAAAAATCTCCAGAAATAGGAACTGTCCGACCAAACGCCAAAAAGGAAGGTGAAAATTTCGTAGACTCATGAACAGCGTTACGAATAGCATGCGCAATTTTGTGAATTTCAACATCCCAATCCTTGTGATCATCTTGAATATAAGATCTGATTGCAGTACCTACTACTTTATTAACTCTCTCAACAAAATTTACTTGTGGATGATAACTTGCATTAAACCAAACGGATTGAACTTTGTAAGAACTCATTAAATTTTTAAATTGAGGACCATTGTCCACCATACAAATTTGAGGAACACCGTATACTAGAAATACATAATTCTCAATATATTGACAAATACTTTTAGCGTAGCACTGCACATAGGGTGAATCAAAGTAAATTTAGAAACCAATCACAAATAACTAATAAACTGTGTTTCCACTCTTCGATCTAGGAAAAGGACCCACTAAATCAATAGAAATACATTGAAAAGGATAAGAAACATTTTTCTTTACCCATAAAACCATAATGATTAAATTGTGAAGACTTGCTTCGGTTACAAACATTGCAATTCCTAATATATTTCGAAATAGCTGACTTCATTTTTGGCCAGTAATAAAATTCTTTAATTTTTGAAAAAGTTTTAAAACCCCAAAATGTGATGAGTAGGATCATCATGAAATTTTCGTAAAATATCTTTCCTTAAAGATTTCGGAACAACTAATTTCCATTCCACTAAATTCGATTCGATGTTTAAATCATTAGAAATAAATTTGTAGAGTTTATCATTTCAACCTCCAATCAGGAAATAATTCAGGATTTTTAGAAACGTTGGCTAACATTTTCTTATACCAATCGTCTAAATCGACAACAGAAAATTCTAAAGAAATAACTTCCAAAGGTGCTCTAGAAAGTGCATCAGGAACTACATTTAATTTACCTTTACGATGAATAACTTCAAAATCAAATTGTTGAAGTTTAACACTCCATCTGGCTAATCTACCAGAAGGATCTTTTAAATTATTGAGCCAAATCAATGAATGATGATCAGTAATAACTTTAAAATGGGTACCTTCAATATAAGGTCTAAACTTTTGAATACCAAAAATAACTCAAGTAACTCACGTTCTGTAATTGAATAATTTTGCTCGGCTTTGTTTAAAGTACGAGAACCATAGGCAATAAAATTCCTTCTCTCCTACTCCTTGTGTTAATACACATCCAACTCCACAATTAGATGCATCACATTGTAAATAAAATGTTTTAGAAAATCAGGGCTCGCTAAAATAGGAGCATTAACTAATAAAGATTTAATTTTAAAAATGAATCATTCGCTTCGTCATTCCATAAAACTTTCTGAGATTTCTTCTTACCTTTCAATAAATTATTAATCGGAGCTAAAATTGTGGAAAAATCATGAATGAAACGTCTATACCAAGAACACATTCCAATAAAACGTTTAACTTCTGTAAAAGTATGTGTTGAGGAAATTGAGTAATAGCTTCCACCTTTGAAGGATCGGTGTGAAGACCATTCTTATCAATAACAAAGCCTAAATATGATAAACGAGGTTTACAAAATTCACATTTATCTAAATTAATATTTTGCATCTAAGCCTTTTAAAACTTCCGTTAAAATATCAACATGTTCCTTGAAAGTCTTGAAAAACAATAATATCGTCTAAATAAACAAAAACTGATTGAGATAAATCATGTCCTAAAATGGAATCCATAAATCGTTGTAATGTACTGGGTGCGTTTGTAAGTCCCATGGGCATAACAGTATACTCAAATAATCCTCTACGTGGAACAGTAAAAGCAGTTTTTCACAACTCTCAGCGTCTAAAGGAATTTGCCAAAAGCTTTCTTTAAATCAATTGAAGTTAAATAACGAGCATCTCTTAATTTATCCAAAATATCATTTAAAAATGGTAAAGGGTAAGCATCCTTTTTTGTAACAGAATTTAATTTCTTAGCATCAAAACAAACTCTAAAATCACCTGACTTCTTCTTAACTAAAACCATTGGAGAATTCCAAGGGAAGAACTGGGTTTAAAAATTCCTTGCTCTAACATATCATCAATTTCTCTGTTCGCATGCTCCAACATAGCAGGAGATAATGGAAAATAACGTTGTTTAATTGGTACTGCATCACCAGTATTAATTGAATGAAAAACTTTATTTGTCTTACCTAACTTTGTTGTTGATAAGGTTTTAAAAGGTCAATAACTTGATTTAATTCAAAACTTGATTATTATTAAGATCATCAATACTCTTAATCATAGAAAAGTTGTTCCGCAGAGTTTGCAACATAAGAATTTTCACCAAAATCAGCTTTAATTTCAAATAAACGACAAAATCTACCCCAAAGTAATTGCAGTAGTAATAAATTCAGAAACAATAACAGAAATAGTTTTAGTAATACCATTAATAGTCAAAGATAAATCAACACTCCCAAAATGGATTGTGAAGAACCATCAGCAATAACCAATGATGAAAAAGGCGAATTCTATTTAATTTTAAATCATATTTATCAATCAAATACAAAGCAGGCTTACCTAAAATTGTTACGGTAGCTCCGCTATCTAATAAAGCAATAAAATTCTCATTAAAAATCCTAACATTAATAAAAGGTCTAACATCATCATTATTCTCAACAAATTGAGAACAATTTTTCGAAGTTCCAAAAATTCCTTAACAGTAATCAACCATTCGTTAAAAACATGCTTGTCAACCTCTGAAAAATCACAAGAAATGTGCCGACTAACGGAACACTTTCCTTTACAAGTTTTTGAAAATTTACACCTCGGACAATTAGAAAAGTAACATTGGAATAACCACATCTAAAACAAAAATTCTATCATCACCCTTATCACAGGTGTGAAAGGTATGACCCAACTGTCTACATTTAAAGCATGTTGTTGAAGACTTAGCTGTATTAATTCTTGTAGCAGTAAAAGTAGAATTCATATTTTTTGGTTTAATACCTGAAAAATGGACCTTAGGTTTAATATTTTGTTTCACCGTCGAAGAAGGCTTATAATCAGATTGTCTTTGTGAATCTGAATAAGAATTAAATTTGAATTTAGAATTCTGAGCTTTCACTTGTAATTTTTTACACAAATCTATTAAATGAAAAATATCATTTACACTAACAAGGGCTAATTGAGTAGCAAACCAAGGTTGTAAATTTTCATTATAATCTTTAATTGTTCACCTTCCGAAGGAGGAATCTCTAATTGAGAAAATAAATTAACCATTTCAGAAATAAAAGGGTTGGAATTTCATCAAAAGCCTGTTTACGATTTTTAATATCTCTAACAAAACTTCGTCATGTCCTTCCGGTAAAAAGTCACTCTTTAATTTAGTAATAAGATCATCCCAAGTATGTAAAACGGTTTAATTGCCCTATACCAAACTAAACCTTTCCTGCAAATAAATCAACACCTGATAAAAGCATCTCCTTCCTAGAAATATTTCGAGCAATCATTAGCTCCCAATCTTTGAATAAAAGTAAAACTTCTTTCTCACTACCATTAAATTTTTTTTAATTTATATACAGGAACAGAACCTTTGAAATTTGTAAGTTATCTATTAATTGGAAAAATCTTCTGTAGGAATATTAACTGAAGTATTAACAGGTCATTTTGTGACATCGAAAATTAGAAGTATCTAAATTTGAAACATCATTATTTAATTCAATATTTTCATTTATAGATTCAATTAATTCTAACGATTCGTTACATAAGGTCAAAATTGATCATGTAAATATAAAAATTCATTATCAAAAGTAATGTTTTAAGCGTTTCAAAATATGAATAACGTGTTGGTCTAAGATATTCTGATTTGAGGGCTTATGTTTAAAAAGTTTAATTGAAGACTGAATATGATTAACTTTTCCTTAATTTCCAATTCTACTGTTTGATTTATTTCGCACTTTGGGTATGAATCAAATAAATTTGGATTGATCTTTTCTGCATTTAATAGTCTCTTAAAAGTTTACGCTTCTTTCCAAATTAACCTTCTGCTCCACTTATATTGGAAATTTTAGTTCGATTAATAACTCATCACTATATAAAACATCAACTAAATAATTACAGTTGACATCGTAAAAATATATAACACACTCAATAAAGTTCATTATATAAAACATAAAAGACCAAGCGTAAAACAATAAACCGTAACACCCTTAAAATTATGTCAACACTAAATAATCAAAACAAAAGTGAAAACAACTATCATTAGAAACAACAGCAAATCAGGTCCCTTTTTGAGCCCCAGTAACATTAACCAAATGTATTAAAAATCAAATATAATGAATAAAAAGTAATAAATTATTTCAAGTCCCTGCTCGGGCGCCAGTATAATCTAAAAATATTGTTTGGTGAAGTAGGTTTAAGAAAATTTAAATGGCCAGTTAATAATAATAATAATAATATGGTGATGTAATTTGTACATTGATCAAACCCAAATGTAATTCTAAATACAAATTTTAAAAAATTGAATTACTAACCTTTCACCACTTTTATATGCCTCTCGTCCACAATCGGTAGATAAAATGGGTTCTTATATTGACTTGTTAATACACCTGAAATGCGGCTTGTTTCTCACCTGCTTAATTATTTTCCTTTCTCTAATTAGTAAAAAAAACAATGTAAAAAATTTAAAAAATATATAATTAAATGCCTTTCGAGCGCCATGTTATCTTTGTCCAGGAATAACAAAACCTAATAATGAACAAAATAATTTTCTATAAAAAAATTAACAATGAATTAAGTTTATTTAAATATATGGATATTAAGGAGAGGTAAGAAAAGGTTTTAAAGCTGTTAAAAATATAAAATTTCCACATAAATACCTCAATAATGATTTTCTTATAGACAGCTTGGTGTTTAATTATGGATGCGGAACGGTCAACCAGTATGAAAGCGTTTCTACATCTTCCTTGCGTATTCTTGTAACAACGCGATCAACTAGGTATTTGAAGGAATTTTCGATCCACTAAACTTATTGTATTCTTGATGTTTTATTGTATTAAAATTGCATTTTAAGATGAAATTATTTGAATGAAGAGAAACTTGTGTAAATAAGTAACTTAAGAGCCATTTAAAATATAAATATAAGTATGAGTAAGTAATAAACAAATAAGTGCCTTAAGTGAGTATGAATAATATAAGTACTATAATGATTGTACGTAAGTGTACGTAAATGCCAAGTGCCTAAAGAGCAAATGCTTAAGCTTTAAATATAATGAAGTGAAAAATAACTTACCACCAAAATTCTGATGGCACTAAATATAAAAATTAAGTAAAACCATTATAACAATGTCATCTGCTTTAACATTCAGCAGCAAGTGAAGTAAAAAATAGAGGCTTTCAGAAACGCTTCTGTAAGTGCCTCAAGAAGTGGTCACGCATTGCGCGAAATACAATGATCAGTCCAATTTTAAAAGAAAGGAACTATAACTATTTATATAATATTACACCCAAAATATATGTTCTATGAAATGCAATTTAAGTTGCCTTTCTCAATTTTACATGTAAATAATTAAAAACTTCTCTAATTTTACGCCAAATAAATTAATGATCTTAGATTAAGGTATTTTTTAATACAACCACAAAAAAAGGTTGTTACAACATGAAGGTACGAAATTATGCATTTACCTTAATTTTAAACACGCATACACGTCAATTGACCACGCTAATCCTTCCCTCTTCATTTGTACGGAAATAAGGTAGATTTCCTGCAGTTGGCCATCTAGCTATTGGATCGGTAAGGATTACCAGCAGCTTCTGCAATATCGCAACCAACCCTTGACAGCTTTTCAATTCGTAATTATGCGAGTTGATTAATGAAAGTTATTTAAACCAAAGCAAAAATGATTAACTACGGTATATCCGGTTTACCATAACTGCACATGAGATTTTATTTACACTACGTTCTTTGTCCCCCATACCTATATACAAATCTATTAAAGTGAAAGTTATGTTTACACAAAACTGATTAAAGCGTTATCTATTTACAGCGGGTCCTTTCATTCGTTGGGCGTTAGCTCTGTGCGCGAATATAACAAATACAATTCGCTTCCTTACATAAAAATCCGCAAACAAAATTTTATGATATTCCAAAAGAATTAAGGATCATCACTGACCAAACACTAGATCCAATGAACACGAAAACTGTCACTACTGACAAACGGTAAACGATATAATGTACCCGACGTGTAAATTTTTAAAATCCCTAAAAAAAGGTAAACGGAAAACTCTTACTACTAAAACTTCACTCAAAACCCCCCGGTTATACGTAAATAGTTCACTACGCCTAACAACCATCTCAACTAGGACTGAACGAAAAAAACATATCTCCTCTTTCCTCTCAAAATCACGCCATCCTTCTCACAATCGCACAAAAACTTCCATTCCCAAAAAATGCACAGAGGACGATTCCCATGAAAAAAACAATCTTGATCACGCGCATACATCCTGTTTTTCAAATACGAAACCCTGTTACTCAAATAAAGTTTCCATACTTCCAACAACAATTGCATATATGTAATGAACTACTAAACTTGAAATAAATGAACTATATGACCGTGACTAAACTTTTCGTTATCAACGACAGCACAAACAATTTATTCCATCATGATATTAAACTGCGATAACAATTCTCAATAACGTAATTTATTTCAACTCAATAACCATTATTTAGAAAATAGTAAGTTTCCATCTAAAATAGTAAAAGGGATATCACTAAAATTACCAAGTCAACTTGTGGAAATGGATCGTAATTTGAAAAAACTTCATTCTAATAGTGGCAACCAAATCGAACAATGTCATTTACAGAATTGAGGAAATTAAATTCTACCTCAATTTGTAAAAAATCCAGGTATCTTCAAACAAAGTAAAAATTTGAAGTTAAATTAATGCTTCCAAAATGTATAGTCCAACCCTACAAAACACATTATAATACGTGTTTCCCTAAACTTCTAGCAAATTTCAACCACACGTTACTATATATATATATATATATATATATATATATATATATATATATATATTTGTGTGTGTATGTGTAGTGTTATCATTAATAATATTCATAATATCCATGCATGGAAAGAAAATCCTGGTCTGGTAACATGATCTGCATCAACTCTAAAAATAAGAAAACAATTTGTATCAGTTAAGATGTGTAGGAGGTAGATTTATAGACAAAATCAGTAAAATTGACAATGTTATTTATTGATATTTATTAAATTTACAAAGAAGTATATGAACGTATTGATCCATAAGTGAATAAATGATTGTCACATGGAGACTTAAATTTACTATGAACTTATGTGTTTCGAGTTGTAGATTTCATTTATGAACTTAGTTTTCTCCTATAGAGTAGAATAAATTAGTTATAAAGAAATTATGGAATAAAAAAATGGTAAAAAATGAAGATATTTATTAGTATAAGAAAGTTATTGCAAAATTTAATATTTATTACACTATAAAAACTAATCAACCAATCAGGAGGTAGAGTCTGGCAATGTTTGTATCGTAGTATAACCAATGGAATATGTTAAGTTTAAGAAAAAAATGACTGTTTATTAGCAATTTCCTATTCATTCTGTGCAGAAACTTCAAAGCAAGAGCATGTCCATTTGAGTGCAGTTAAACAATAGAAAGGTGTTTACCTAACCAAAAATTTACATGCGAACAAGACATGCTCGTGTAAAATTAAACTTAAATAAAATAAAATAAAAAAAAATGTATTCAATAAAATTTAAGCGATTTAATTTTAATAGTTCGGAAATGTGTATAATTCGTGTTTTGAATATTAACAATGTTAAATGATTTTTCCGGATGGTTTAAGTTTAGCATAAAACAAAATTTTAATTTCGTAGTGATGTGTTTTATTTCGGTAAGCTTAATAATTCTTCACAAATCTATACTGAATACATGTACTGGCTACATGTACGAATGTACGTAAAAATAGGTGCGAATGTTGCTGCTTGCCGGTAGATATCGAGGAATATCTCATATGGTAGATAGGACTTCCAGTTATGGGTTATCCAAACAATACTCATGGAAGAAGATGCTAAAAGATAAGCAGATTTCAAGTTTTAGAGTTAGGTTGTTTTGTATTTTTGTTTGTGTGTTAAGAATTTTAAGTAAAATATGTGTCCAGTCGAGGTTAATTAATTAAGCTAGTAGAGTCAAGGTACTATTATTATTATTATTATTATTACTAGATTTGAATTCAATACTTACATATTTGCCTGAAAATTATTTACTTGTGCAATACGTTGTTAATCACCAAAACATCAAGGTTAAATGCAAAGAGGGCGCCGCGTACGTCTCATATGATGCATAATTACAGGTACGGGGTGCATATCGGAATTCACTTAAGTTTTAATTTCATAATCAACAATAAAGAAATAATTAAATTGTTCATTAATATGAATATATTATCACTGCTATAATAATCAAATAAAATGACATGCTTCAACAAAAGCTTAATACACGTAGTAAAAACTAATTCCTTGAATCTTATCGCCCTGTAGATCATTGTTACTTGAAATATACTTTTTTCAATAAAGAAAAGAATGGCACCGCAAACGTTTTAAAATAAAATATCTTCTAGAAATATATATATAATATATATATATATATATATATATATATATATATATATATATATATATATATATATATATATAAGTGAAAACTCGATGGCCAAAACGAAAACAGCTGATTCCTCTGGCCAAAAGGAACAAAAATTGTTAACGCAGGTGTGTCTATTGTTGATGGTTTCCAAGATGTTAACTTTTTTAATTTTTCTATTTCGTGGACTTATTTTTTAAATCACGCTGTATCTTCCAAACTCGAAGAGTTACAAGAAAACACATTAGGAAAATTTGTAGAAGATGAAATTGCCTTAAAGAATATTGAATTCATTCGAGACAAACTCATCATTCAACGTTTTTAATGACATAATGAATTCAGAAATGATTTTTTCAAATCCCAAGACAAATTTCCAAGAGGAATATTTTCCAATAGAGATGGATTTGATACATGACCGATAAAGGAAAACTTCCTTTTTCATAAGCTTCACAACGATAAGAAAAAACTTATGGTTGACGTATTAATTACTGAATTGTTACAGGAATACACCTCAGGAAAAACTTTTAGAGCATAAAATGACCTTCAAAAATATGGTAGAGTAGATGAGAATTGACGATTTGTCCCTCACTTTTCAATCAATCTGTACATTTACGGCAAGAAATACGTCTCCTTTACTGATATCTTTTTTATCACCGTAACGACTTGATATTAGTAAGTTAGTTGTCAAAATTTGTTTGCTATTACAGTTTTGCTGATTTCAAAACGAGTTCTTTCTGTTGTAGTGATATTGTAATTTAGTTTTTGAGTCGTTCTTGTTCTTGTTATTATTATTGTTCTTGTTCGTGTTCGTATTTTCCTTCCTGAGTCATGTTTTCAAATGAAGAATATGCCGATATTCATTATTATTATGGTGTTGCCCAAGGGAATGCGAGTGAGGCTGCTAGACTGTATGCAGCTGCTTTCCCAAGAAGAATTCATCCAGAAAGGAGAGTTTTCTCTAGAGTACACATGGTAGGGATACAAGAGCTGTACATGCATGGCACGCCATACCGTCGTACTGGAGAAGTCCATAATGTATGTAATTGCGGGAACACTTGTACATGGATTGTTCTCCAAACGTTGTAGAACTGATTCTTCAAACTCTACAGTCCGGGCTATTCTTGGACAACCAGCACCACCGGGACGCCTAAGGTTGCCACTTTCTCTAAGGCGACGATGTATGGAAGAAAAGGTTGGATGGTGATGTTGCGGAGGTCAAGATGTGTCTGTTCATACAAGCGTACAGCTTCTCTACTACGAGAATTTGATGCCCCATAAGCAAGGTGCATATCAGCAAGTTCTTTAAATGAGTAATCCATTTCAAATAAAAATTTTAAATTAACATTCAACACAAGTTTTGTCACAATAAACTACTCAACAGGATTAAGTTTAAAATTCAAGTAATTACTGTCACAATAACAAATTAATTTGTCACAATGACATTTGCAATTGTTATTAATGGTAACTAGAATTTAAGAATAAATTTACCTATGTAATTATTTATTACACGGTTCAAATTTTTTTCTCAATAACTACGCAAGATACGCAAAACCCTCAGTAAACAAAAGTTGCGTTTTTAGTTGTTTCTTCTTCAGACTTCAATAAAAGATGACATTTTAAACTTCACTTGACAACGTTAAAGTTTCACATTTTCACCGGCGGCTTCGAAAGTCTGTTGCATCCCCTCGCAGCGGATGCAAAAGTAATGTAAGAATAATTCAAACACCCAATTCGGAAAACAACGAAAACAAATTTATTGTTTAGATTTACAAAAATTAAAAGTACAATGATTAAAACTAACATTTTCTCCAAAATAAAATCCGACAGAGCAACAGTGGAGGTCTCCTGTTCTAAGGAAATGGTCTTTAATTCTTCCTCTTCTACATGAACTTCTGTACCTACTCGTAGCGTTTGCACTAGGTGCAAAAATTTTCAAGGCTGCATCTTTTTTGTTCCTAGAGAGTCTTCAATATAACGCTCAGCTGCAGTGCTGGATTTCCAGCCACCATGGCGCTTCAAGCATTAAATCTAGCCGCCGTCCACCAACAGTGTAGCTGAGGTTCTTCTTATACAATGCCCTGTGTATTCTGTATAGTTCGCTAATTTTAAGAAAAAGCTACCTCTAGGAACACTACTATTTTATGGATTCATGCCGCTCTTGAGCATTTTCCATTTCCATATTTCAAAAGAAATCGGCGATCATTCATATCTCGTGGGCCAAAGCAACATATTTGTTATATAAATATAGGAGATTCTACAACTGTAAATTATTTATTTTTTGCAAATACAAAACATAAAGACTTGTTTTCGTTCTATTTCTAAAACTTACCTTTAATGCCAAGTATTTTTCGTCCGACGCTTCCGATAAAAGTTTGTTAAATTGGTCTTTTGTAAATACTTTGGCTTGCTTTGGGGTGAATCCTTCATTCTGCTTCTTTAGATATGCACGAAGTTTCAAGTATTTGCTTATATCTACGCCATGTCGAATGCTCAATAATAATTTTATCATCGAATATTGGAACCACACTGTCGAGCTTTTCATTTTCATTTTGTTGCTAATTCGGCAAAATAAGCTAACATTACAGTTTCAGAGTAGCGTTTAATATTTTTTTCATCGCACCATTTTATAAATTGCTGAAAAGCGCGTTCACAGGTTTTGCTCAGTCTTGTAGGTAATAGATCATTTATTGCTGTATTACGCGCTTCAGTAATTTCTGACGGCGTGTAGTTCTCCAAATACATCATACTCCTAACAATGTAATATTTTAATTTAGACAAATAGGAACAAAAAGTTTAATAAAATACTTACAATAACACAGAGACTCTTCACAATTTTCAACTTGTTTAATGCATTGTTTTCAACGAAACCTAGCAACGTCTACTACTGCTTCCTCATTCCTCATTCCTCATTTTGCAACCTAATTATTTTTCCTTATTTCACATTAAAGTGTAAATAACGTCTGAAGAAAAAATAGTATATTTACGTGGAAAAGTGACTTTTGGCACATCTGTATTTGCCAAACCTACAGATTCGACAAAAGTGTCACTAGCTCTTATAAAATATATACTATTATCTAAAAAACTTTCAAAACAACTGTGTTATGAGCACGACTAAAACTAAATTTTAATCTAGTATTTACTGTAATGGATCAAAAGATGCCTTGTTAGAAACAAATCGTCTGAAGCATTTTTTTGTTTAATAGAACTATTCTTGTAAACCTAAACATCCTGTATCTTGAAAACAAGCGCTTTTGGACTAGTTTATAAAGAAAAAAAAATAAATTTATACCTAAAACCTACCGTTTCAAAGATAGTTAATGATTTTTGTAATTACAGGCTTGAATTCAAAATTTATTTTTGCTACGTTTATTAATTACTATTATTGAAACAGCGTAGCCTCTGTCAGTACTTTGCAAAAGGGTTGTTGCGTAAGACAGCATAAAATTTTTGTTAAAAAAATATACAGGGCACTCAAAAATCAAATGTCAACTGCAAGTATCTAATGTTGAAAAAAACTGCCTTATTTTAAATAGCACACCTTGTATTTAATAAAAAAATTTGTTGTAAAATTATATAACCTTTCAAATTGTACTAGGGTTCCCTATACCTAACCTAATTTTTAATTAAGATAATAATTTCGATACTTTAGGTTTACTTGAAGTTGCAAGGTGGCATTGCCAATATTTATTTATTATTTGACATCTGTTAAATAATATAACGTCATAATACCGTATTTCTAAGGTAGTCACTTTGTAATAATAAGCGAATTTGTCCTACAAAAATTGAGTAAAAATGAAAACATACCCTGTAGACGAAAGAATTGTATCCTTTCAACGGGAATGTTAAGAAAATTTGTTACTAGTAGAAAGCGTTTATGCTCAAAAATATCCCACTCGCAATCATATCAACAAAAGAGTATTGCAACGGTTGTTGGAAGTGTTCCGTAGAACGGGAAGTATATCATATCAGAAAATTAACAGACCAAAGCCTGTCGATGCAAATGGACAATGAGTTTCAGGTAACTGTGCCTTGTTGAGAATACACAAGTCAGTGTAAAATAAGTCGAGAAGTAGGTATCAGCAAACGAAGCATTGGTAGAATAATTAAAAGATACAAATTTCATCTATACCGTGTTCAGTTACATCAGGAGCAGCTCCTAATTTCTGCCTATGGGATCTCGACAAAGTGGGTAAAAATGATAATTTTTTCGACTTTGTACTATTTTGAGAAGAATCTACGTTCCATAATAACGGATTGGTCAACAGACACAATTTCCATTACTACAGTGATGAAAATGTCCATTTAGTTCGCACCTGTGATCATCAGCACCGATGGTCTGCTAACGTGTGGGGCGGAATTTTCCAATCGCACCTAATAAGGACTCACTTTTTTAATGGAAAAGTTTAGAAAATTTTTGCAACATAACTTACCTGATTTTTTAGAAAATATTCCAACATATATCAGAAGACAGATGTGGCTATAGTTAGATGG
The DNA here is from genome assembly GCA_036346205.1 of Vesta saturnalis. NCBI lineage: Eukaryota > Metazoa > Arthropoda > Insecta > Coleoptera > Lampyridae > Vesta > Vesta saturnalis. The sequence continues at coordinate 123,733 of JARFJB010000719.1, read as the reverse complement.
TGCTCCGGCATATTTTGAAATCCGAGTTGGCCAATATGTAAATAGAACTTTCTCTAATGAATGGATAGGACGGGGAGGACCACAAAATTTGAAGATCAAGATATGACGTATTTTTTTATGTACATAAAGGTATTGTTTACAACATTGACTATACCTGATGATATGAAGGCAAGAGTACGCAATGCCTTTGAAGGAATAACACTCATTTGTTTGTAGATGTAATGTTTATTTATTAATATGTATTTATGTTGTTAAGGTATTTTTAAACTCTATACGTAATTAAAATATTTTCATTTTTATTAATATCCCGTATTTTTTTCTCAATTAATACTAAGTTTTATTTATCCTACAAAATAAAAAAAATCTTGTATTTCAAGGTCGTCTTAATATTGAAAAATTAGATGTAATGTTTAAAATGAAAAGAAATCAAAATAACTCAAAAATTGTTAAAGTAGATATAGGGAACCCTTGTATAATTTGAAAGGTTGTATTATTTAACAAATCTCAAATAAAATTAAATATGTCAATGACTTGCATCTTCAAGTAAACCTAGATATCATTATTTCAATTAAAAATTTCAAAATAACTCAAAAACTGTTAGAGTTAGGTATGGAACCATAGAATAATTTGAAAGTTGTATTATTTAACAAATGTCAAATAATAATTAAATATTGTCAATGTATTGCATCTTCAATAAACCAAGAGCATCATTATTATAGCAATTAAAAATTTCAAAATAACTCAAAAACTATTAGAGTTATATAAACCATAGTATAATTTGAAGTTACAACAAATTTTTTATTAAATACAGTAGTTATTTAAAATAAGCAGTTATTTGCAATATTTTTTAAAAAATTTTATGCTGTCTTACACAACACCTTTTGTAAAGTACTGACAGAGCTATGTTTCTAATAATAAACATACAAAAATAAATTTTGAATTCAAATTCAGTTTAAAATCACTAAATATCTTTTGAAACATTTTAGTATAAATTTATTAATTGCCTTTATTTTATTCGTAGATTCAAAAAACATATAATATATAAGTGTTCCATTAAAATAAAAGCTTTCATATGGATCTTTATTTGTAACACTGTATATTTAAGAAAAAGAATAAAAATTAATATATATATATATATATATATATATATATATATATATATAAATAAACCAATTTAATTTATACAGAGATATCGAAAACCGTAATAGATAGAGTATCTTAAATGAGAATAATTGTAATTTGTTATGTACTTAGTATAAAAAGTTTGGTTTTTACTAGTTAGATTTCGATAAAATGAAATCTCATTTTCGTTTTGTAATTTGTTATTATAACAGATATCAAAAAATTAATTAAACTTTTAAATAAAATTTACTAAATGCCATACCAAAAATTTCAATACGAGTTTTGTCTTTTCAGGACCATCAAAATATTTTTTTAAATACGGACCTGGATTTTTACTACAATTTTTTGTAGTTCTTATAGCTAATACAATGATATAAAATTCTTGACTATTCTACTACGTTTCGTCTGTGAAAATCATCATCTTTATGGTTTCTTTGAAATGAATTAAATTTTTACTACATTTCTTGTGGGTTTTATAATCTTATACCTTATGGCATTTAACCATACATTTCATCTATGATCATCATCTATAAGCCTTTGTAAGTCTTTAAATCAGTATTTATAAAAATAATGATAATCACAAAATTTAACAGTTTATTTTACATCTAATGATAATGAACAAATGTGATAATTTAAGACTGACCTAACAGTAGCAAATAAAATTAGAGTATTTTAAAACCAGCTATGAAAGTTGCTCAAATGAAATCCATTCTGTTGAATACATAGTTCAATCCTCCTTGACATGTTTGATGTCGCTGCATCCACCATTTCTGTAATTTTTTGAAATGCATCTCGTATTCGTTGACGAAGTTCTGAACTGTTAAATTTTGTGATTATCATTATTTTTTATAAATACTGATTTAAAGACTACAAAAGGCTTATAGATGATGATCATAGATAAAATGTGTATGGTTAGGAATGCCATAGCAGTGTATTAAGATAATACAAAACCTACAAAGAAATGTAAAAATTTAATTCATTTCAGTAAGAAACCATGAAGATGATGATTTTCACAGACGAAACGTAGTAGAATAGTCAAAATTTTATATCATGTATTAAGCTATAAGAACCTTACAAAAATTGTAGTAAAAATCCAGGTCCGTATTTAAAAAATATTGTTGAGGGTGGTCCTGAAAAGACAAAACGTCGTATTGAAATTTTTGGTATGAAGTTGTAGTAAATTTATTTAAAAAAGGTTTAGATTAATTTTTGATATCTGTTATAATAACAACGCTAGTCTTACAAAACGAAAATGAGCATTTTGGGATTTTGTCGAATATCTCCGAACTAGTCGGAAAAACCAAACTTTTATACTCATGTACTACCCAACAAATTACGAAACTTATTTTATTTAACCGATACTCTATCTATTACGGTTTGATATCTCTGTATACGCAAATTAAATTGTTCATGTATATATATATATATATATATATATATATATATATATATATATATATATATATATATATATATATATATATATATATATATATATATATATATATATATATATATATATATATAGAATTTTATATCATTGTATTAGCTATAAGAACCTTACAAAATTGTAGTAAAAATCCAGGTCCGTATTTAAAAATATTGTTGAGGTGGTCCTGAAAAGACAAAACGTCGTATTGAAATTTTTGGTATGCAAGTTGTAGTAAATTTTATTTAAAAAAGGTTTAGATTAATTTTTTGATATCTGTTATAATAACAACGCTAGTCTTACAAAACGAAAATGAGCATTTTGGGATTTTGTCGAATATCTCCGGAACTAGTCGGAAAAACCAAACTTTTTTATACTCATGTACTACCCAACAAATTACGAAACTTATTTCTTATTTAACCGATACTCTATCTATTACGGTTTTCGATATCTCTGTATACGCAAATTAAATTGTTCACCCTGTATATATATATATATATATATATATATATATATATATATATATATATATATATATATATATATATATTATATATATATATATATATATATATATATATATATATATATATATATATATATAGAATTTTATATCATTGTATTAGCTATAAGAACCTTACAAAAATTGTAGTAAAAATCCAGGTCCGTATTTAAAAAATATTGTTGAGGTGGTCCTGAAAAGACAAAACGTCGTATTGAAATTTTTGGTATGGCAAGTTGTAGTAAATTTTATTTAAAAAAAGGTTTAGATTAATTTTTTGATATCTGTTATAATAACAACGCTAGTCTTACAAAACGAAAATGAGCATTTTGGGATTTTGTCGAATATCTCCGAACTAGTCGGAAAAACCAAACTTTTATACTATGTACTACCCAACAAATTACGAAAACTTATTTCTTATTTAACCGATACTCTATCTATTACGGTTTTCGATATTCTGTATACGCAAATTAAATTGTTCATTGATATATATATATATATATATATATATATATATATATATATATATATATATATATATATATATATATATATATATATATATATATATATATATATATAGAATTTTATATCATTGTATTGTAAAGAACCTTACAAAAATTGTAGTAAAAATCCAGGTCCGTATTTAAAAAATATTGTTGAGGGTGGTCCTGAAAAGACAAAACGTCGTATTGAAATTTTGGTATGGCAAGTTGTATAAATTTTATTTAAAAAAAAGTTTAGAGTAATTTTTTGATATCTGTTATAATAACATTGCTAGTCTTACAAAACGAAAATGAGCATTTTGGGATTTTGTCGAATATTGAACTAGTCGGAAAAACCAAACTTCTTTATACTCATGTACTAAACAAATTAGAAACTTATTTTCATTTAACCGATACTCTATCTATTACGGTTTTCGATATCTCTGTATACGCAAATTAAATTCAGTTCACTGTATATATATATATATATATATATATATATATATATATATATATATATGTTAGATTTTTTCATGTTGGGGGATAAGGTCTATTAATTAAGGTGCATAAAACAAGCTATAAGAATGTTCACAAACTTGCACAGTGGCGGAGTCGAGGGTGCTCAGCCCCTTTCACAAAACAGAACTTCTACGCCAATGACTATTTTTAAAAAACTGTTATTTTCATTATCTACATACAGTTTAACAAAAATAATGTACCTTCTTCTGTTTCGAAATTCCTGTGCGTTTCGAGTTATTTTGATTTTAGTGTTTGATGTGGTACTAAGTTAAGTAACGTGCTTTATGTGAATAATTGATTATAAAGTTTTTAATAAAAAGATATAATAAAACATTTAGAGCCATTTTAGTACCTAACGATAGTTTCTTTAAAATTGCAAATACATTTTCCTTTATAAATAGGTAGTTTATCGGTTTTTTTTAGTATCCATTGTTATTATCCTCGTATAAAAGAAATGCACAATTATTATTGTTATGCGGTCAATACTTTCTGTATAATTATGTATGTATCAATTTCGCCATAAACATGTATGTAGTTTTTAAGTGAGATTCTAATAAGTTATAGACCGCTGCTCACTTGCTGTCATAAAAGAGCCGCCACTGTATCAAGCCATACTCAAATACAAGACTTTTGTAAATTGAAATCTGTTTAGTACACTAATTTTAACAATCCTTATTTATTATTGTAACAATACTTAATTATAATTGTGAAATTAATAAGAATTCTTAGCAATAACGATTTATAAAAAAAAAATAACACTAGTATAATAAAATTAGACACTTTGTTCAAAATGTAAACCGTTCTTTTCAATACACATTTCACAGCGACGTACAAAGAACGTCTTAAGTCAATTAAACGATGCATTATTTCATTGCATTTAAAACCAAGGAATTTAAACAGAAGGGTACATTTTTGTTAAACATGTAGATAATGAAAATAAATTTTTAAAAAATAGTCATTGGCGTTTCTGTTTATGAAAGGGTTGGCACCTCCTCCACTGCCCCAAGTTTGGTTTCTTATCCTTGTTTTATTTAATTAATGACATTTCCCCCAACATGAAAAAATCTAAATTCGTTTTGAGTTTAATGAAAATTTGAGAAAAAATTATATTCAACCCCTGTATCTCGGAATTCTACGAATTGTTTAAACTTTTCTTTTAGAAACATGTGTTCTATCTCCTGTTAAAGTTTGTCTACAAAAACTGACTCATGTATTATATATATATATATTGTTATATATATATATATATATATATATATATATATATAAAATTTGCTTTCTAGTTTTTGTTATTGTAATTATTTTGGTTTCTTAATGATCCAATGGGTGGTTTTTTCTTGAAATTGATTGGTAGTGTCCTATTAAACTGAATATTTTAATTGAAATTTTAGACTGACTGGAATTTTGTTGTTTGATGATAATCTTCCACAATGAAATTCTTTTATTTTATTGAGTGCTAATGGACGTTCATCTCTATTTATCCTTCTCATTAAAGATGAAAGTTAAATGAAAATGGTATTAATTCAATAAAACGACACGTTATCTATTTTTCCATTTAAAATATTTTCTTTAATTGCTCAAAAAAGTTTAAAGTGTTCTTTTGATATATGTTAGCCTGATCTTTTTTTAAATACTGTTAGATCGTGTTTTGTTTTATGTAAATTTTTTAAAGCTGTTTCAAAGATATTTAAGCAGAGGATCTACAATAAATAAAGAGTAATGAGAAGTGTTGCCTTATATTTTTGTATTGAATAGCTTTTGTTAAAGTTTTTTGATATTTGCATATTTTATCGTCTAGAAGTTTTTGTTTTAAAACTTTTGCCTGTTCCAAACGTTTTGGAAAAGATTCGACGTTTAACTTTTCGAATACGTTTCCTTGATTTAGCTATATGATTGAAATCTGTTTATAACACAAATAATAAAACTTTATAAAAAATTTATTAAAAAATATACAATTTATGGAACTCATCATTGAAAATTTATAACTAAACAGAAATAATAGATAATTAAACAATCAGAAACATCAATTTTGTGAATATTGATTGTAATTTAATACAATTGTAATTCAGGTGGACCTGAATTAACATATTTACTGCACCCATTGTACTATTCGATAGTATATTCGAAGAAGTAGTTGGCTCCATTTCTATTGATTGAGTATTTTTTGCAGTTTCATTTTATTGGTCATGGAATCCTATGTACCCTTCAGCTACTGATGTCTCCCCCAGCCTTTGAGGGCTATAATATCTCCCCATCTACTAATAAGTAACTGAAGTCCTACGAAAAGTATGTCCGGTGTACAATTCAATAAATTTAAATAAGTTATTTGTTTTCCCATGAATAATTTATTAATGCCAATGTTTTGCATGTTTTTCCATGTTGGTAGTTTAAAAAAAGATGTTTGCATTAGCTGAAATTTTCTGTTCTTGTTTTCGTATTTGGTATCGTAATTAAATAATGCGATCTTGGATACCATCAATATTCAAGAACGGAGTTCCATACTGCGACATACGCCCATTATATTATCGACGTAACCTTAAAATATTTTATTCAAAAAAGCGCATATTTGAAGTTATTATTTGTTGCAAGATATATTTATCCGGTTTCACTAATAAATTTATTTATCTCGTTAGAGTAAATGGTTTGATTTCTTCCGGGATAGCCTTTCTGACGTTTCAGGAAAGCGCCAGTTTAATAATGTTCTATATTTATTTCGTTATTTACGGTTAATGCACTTCGTAACATTGAGTATATTTTCCACATGGACGAAGATTTGACAAAATGCTGTGTAAAGTATTATAAATAGAACGTTCTCAGAAACGAATTTATTTTATTAATACTTATTCCATAAATTTGTCATACGTTTCTTTTTTTTATTTTTCCTAACAAATTATTTACTGTGGATTTTGCCGCTTGCAGTATATCAGGCGGTGTACATTTCACTAATGCCCCATCCGAATTCATTTTGAAAAGAATGAAAGACAAACTGGGACATTTAATAATGGCGTCGTACAATTTGAACTTATTTATCGATTGCTAGAGAGATTTTTAAGGGGTATTGATTTGATTAATTCCCATTGTATTAAAATGCAAAATATGATTGTTGTTCAGGTCGTAATGTTGAAATACAACGGGCGTGTAGAATTAATATAAAATTTATATGATGCCAAAGAATGCCTAGATTATTTAATAGAAGAAAAAACTTTTTCACAACCGAGCAAAAGTACAAAACGTTTTAAATGTAAAATTTTCGGTCATAATTTAACCAAATTTTGATATGTTCTAGAACTTGACCAATTGATCAAATGTCTTCCCAAAAGCTCAAAGCTCAACAGTTTTTGGTATACAGGTCTGCAATATCACTATTTGATACTTTCAATATATCAAAAATGGACATTTTTTTTGCCTTGGTGAAATGTTTTTTTTGCTACTGGTTACAATTTTCTTTACTTTCATTTTTTACATACACCTGATATACAGGGTGAGACCAAAATATGTATCTGAAAAGAAGGTGGTATTGTTTTGATATTTTGGTGAATGGAAGTTAAATATGTCCTTTTAAAATTATTGCAAGTTAAGTCCCTAGACGTCCGTTATACAGAGTGTTTCATTTCTTTAATAGATTTAATTGAGTATTATTATACTTCCTAGTTAATTTTGATAACTAATTGAAATGTCTATATTAAAATAAACTATTTCTAACTGTATATCCTACATAATAGTCACGATGTGTTTATACTGATACTGGGTGTCCAAGTACAGGGACCAAAGCGATATCTTAAACTTCATAAGGTACGGAAAAAACCGTTAACATAAAAATTTGCAATTGGATGTCAAATACAAAGCTTTTGGAGATTGACAGATAGAAAGGTTAGATGTGCTTCATTTATTATGCTCACTTTTTCTAATAAAGTTATATTTAGTATTTACTTATTCGTTTAAACCAAAACCGTAATGTGGTATTGCGCTTTTTTTCTTTTATTTACAAATAGATTTTTTCTGATTTTGCACTTTTCTTTCCGTTTTCATACTAAATTATTATGTTTTTCTATTCCCAAACTTATAAAAAACAACAATAAGTAGGTGGCTATGAAACGTCAAAAATTAATCCACTAATTAAGTGATATTATTGATGTTGTTAAATCATTTTGAATTAAAATCGTTGAAGAGTTATGTGAAAAATGAATCAATTCCATGTTTTGTTGTGGAAATGCTTTAGTTACTAGGGTTATGGTGAAAACATATCAAAAGGTTAAATTTGACCGAAAGGTATTTTTTTTAAAACTTTGCGCCCAAAAAAGCCAAATTCTTTAAGTTTTTTTTTGGTCAGGACAAAGTAACAAATTTATTACCGGAAACCTTAATAAAAAACGTCTAGTTTCCTGCGACAAAAGTATAGGTATATTTGACGGATGTGACAATTTTGACCAGCGCGTGATGTTAAGATCGTTTTCCTTTAAATATCTGGTGAAAAAATACCAACCTAAAATGGAAATTAAAAAAAATAATTTTAATAACAATTTTTAGAATAGTTATGCTACCTCCTTCTTCATTACGAAAATAAAATTGTGAAAATAAAGAGTTTTTAACAAACATTTTAAAAACTAACCAAAGGATTCACGTTTTGAAATCTTAACTGTCAAATTTGAGGTTACCAGTAATTTTAATTTTACCAAACATTTTTATAAAAATATTGTAAAAAAATATTTGCAAATGTTACGCGTGCGTCAATTTGTCAGGCGGTAATGTATCCTTTGGCCCTTAAACACAAATAGGATTACGTGGCTTTTGTAAACCACAGTTTTGAACGTTTCAATTTTATTTTCGAAAAAATTTTAAATTTTTTTACTTACTTGATATGGATTCAGTAAATTAAAATTTATTTTAAATTTGTTTACTATAAATTAGAAACTTATTAAGATATAATACGAAAAGTAAGTGTTTATGAACAAAAATACTACGACAATTTCAGTTTTAAATGTTCATAAACTCGTTATTGGTTACAAGATTTAAATCGATCTTTTCATTCATTTAACAAGAAAATCTGTGGTAAATCAGGACGATTTTTTTAAAATTTTATCCAATGTTGAAGTTTATTGTTGTGAAACAAGTGTATTTTGTCGAACACATTTTTAGTTGTCTATCGTACATTGCTACATGTGGTTAAACTTTAGAATGGGTAACAGCTACTGTTCCTATATTCTTTCATAGTGCGGTAAACGGAATTTTGCTACTCCAAAATGTATTTTTTAAAAGGATAATTTAGGTCAAATTTTCTTACCTCATCTTTTTCTTGACAAGGGGATGACAAAATTTGCTTATACGTGTTTTAAGATGTGTACGTTTTTTTCAGCAAATGAACTGATTTGTTTAGTTAAAATTTGGTAAACGGACATAAAACACAAAAAAGCAAGAATGGAATATAAAGATATTTATGTATTCATAATCAGAAGATTATTGAAATGTTCCCGAAGGAGGGCTTTTATTTAGAATATAAATATTATTTTATTTTGCACCATGAAACTGGAACAAAATATTAAAAAGATTCAGTATTTTAAGTTTTTAAATGCAAAAGCAGTGAAATAAAGTCGACAGTAGGCTAATTTGTTGAAAGATACTGTGATATTGATATATCATGTCATGTGTTTTTCAATCATGCCTGCTATAAAGCCCATTACGGATAAAGAACATTATGGACAAAAAAATAAAAACACAAATGTCAAAATTGTTAATTTGGAAATTTCCCTAGTGTAAACAAGGCGATGAGCCAATTAAATAACCTTTTTTAATTATTTGAAACGATTCTCCTAGTTAAAAAAAGTAATAAATCTGAACAAACGTAGTTTAATCTGATTATGATGAAAGAGTTTACATTTGGGACACATTAAACACAAGAATCGTTGGATAATGTAAGTGAGTTCATATTTAGTTTCTAACAAAATTGTGTAAACAAACTGTGGCGTCTTAATAGCATTTAATTTGACTTTTTCAGGTTGAATTTCAACCGTGTGTTCCAAACAATACCTATAAATTGTATTTAATAATGAACAAACAAACATGAAGTCGACATTATTTTTGTTTGTTATAGTATTCAATTTCCACGAAAATATTTTAAATTATAATAAACGATCAGGTAGTTACTTGAAATTTAATTGATCCCCCCTTCAATTTTATTTTCTATTTTAATAGTGGCACATGTTGTTCATTTCCTTGTAGCAACAAAAAAAATGTTAAGGGTTTATTTATAGAATTATATATGGTAATATTTCGATAAACACAAAAAAGTAAAATTACAACCAGCTTAACCTCCCATTTGGTTGTTAAAAAAAAATTAAAAAATCAACACCGTTAATCTGTGTGTTTAACCATTGAAAACGAATCTAAAAATATTTTTGACCCTTTATTAGTAAATATTTAAATTAATTAATCTGTTATAAGTCTTCCATTCTTAAATAATTTAAATTTAAATTGTTTTAGTTAAAAATAAATTAAATTTTAAGTAAAATTTGTTGCCAACATGAATGAATACCTTTGTTTTATTTAATTCCATTTCAAATTTTACAATTATTAAATCATTTCTTGAAATCGGTTTTGGTAAAACAAAACAACTTTTTTTTAAAATATTGAAAAATTCATACAAAATTCTAAGTAATTTGACTTTTAGGTTAAATTTATCGTTTCTGGGATAGATCAATTTACTGAATTATTTTAAAAAATTTTTAATTTTTCAACCAATTTTGAATAAATTTTAATCCCAGGTGTCAAATGTTGTGATGGGGTTTTAAATGTTTTAAAAGGAATTTATAATTGAATTGTTAAAATTATTTTTTTTAAGTTATGTACCGATCATTATTTAATATCAAACTTCATTTTGAAAGAACATCATGCTATAGGGTAAATTCCAAATTAATAGGAAAAACTGTGCAATTGAAACTTTTTTAGATTACCACCTATTATATCGTTTGGTTATAATAATATATCTACGGGGAAGACACAATTTTAACCTCAAAATTAATAAAAATAATTGAAAATAATACAAATTTAATAAATTCAAATTACTTTGAAATACCGAAAAATGCATTAAATGGCAATATGATGGGTTAGATTACCCCATGGGATTGTGAATTTTAAAAGTTTGATTTATGCATCGTTTATTTCATTATAATAACATAAAGTGTGGCTATTAAATAAGACTGGCTGTTAAATTTTATTCTATGGACGCAAAACATTTGATTTTGATATAATATAGGAACTGTGGTTATTAAATAAAACCTTATGCTGAAAACATTTTTGTTGATTTAATACCAATCTCGTATTTCAGTTATTTTTTTTTTTCAGTACAGTTTAATCGCTCAAATCGATTTCTGTCTTCGGATGATGATTCTAGTCGATTATAAATTTTCAAAAATTTTATTGATTTTCATGTCTGTCGCTTTAAAATTTTTATTAATTTTAATATGTTTGACTTTCCACAAAAATCATTTTTTAATTCGCAGTGGTAAAAACTAAAATCAATTTTTCTTGTGCCATAAACAATTTATTCTCAAATATGTCCACAGTTTAAAATACTTCAACATTTAATTTGGGTTTCTTAAATTTTTTTTTATTGTTGGAATCTTTACCTTCCCTTTAAAAGTAAATTAATTGGGTGGTATATCTGAATAGTTGATTGATAAACCACTTGAAGTCTGCATCCATTTCATTGTACATCGTCGTCTGTGTTCTTTTACAGAAAGTTCCGCACCAGGAATAAAACCATTATCCCACCAGCATGAACTAAGGCAAATCTAGGTCCAAAAGACCACTTGGTGATTTTAATGTACTGAGGAACGAATGCCTGCCACTTTTTTATGGTGTCACACCATCAACTGGGTTTTAGTTTTGATAAAAGACGAATACGTGTCGTAGTTGATGGCTTTTTCAAAAAGTTAGCAAACCGGGCGTACCACAGGGATCCGTTATAGGAATTTTTCTTGTACATAAATGACCTTATTTCAACAACTAAAATCCATTGCTTTTGGATAGCACTTTCAATTTCTCATTTATTTGATAATCCACCTTCAAATCAAGAAATTAAAGCTGAAATGGCAAATTCAATCAACAAAGACATTCAACGTATTCTAGAATGGGAAGCAAAATCAAAATTTAAAAAATTCAGCGTTGTCTTATGTCCCCAAAAAGATCCATCATTTCTGTTGTGTATGAATGGCTCAGTTCTTAAGTTTTCAGACTTATTACTCTGTTTATGACTGTTTTCAAATTTTTTACCATCTTCTGTCAGCTACCAAAACAGCTGCTCGTAAAATATGCTTTTTGTACAGATCTAAGCAGTACTTTACCTCCAACTCCTTCTGCTGTATAAGGCCCAAATTCCCTCATCTGAATATAATTCTCCATTTTAGTGCCCCACGTCGATATCGTTGATCGTATCCAAAAGAAATTTTATAAATGGCCCGTCCTTAACTTCTCCAACAGTTCCTTGAGCATAGAAGGATGGTTTCAGTTCATTTTTTATCGTTAACAACCAGTTGAATTATATTTTTGATACCATTCCTTTTTTCGAGAAAATTTTGCTCATTCACATCATCAGTATGGAAAAATTTACCAAAAATAATTTTCTACCTTTAAACACTGGAATGATCTTAGTTCATGTTTTCCTCTCATTAAATGAGAAAATTTAAGGTAGCTGTTTATAGGCCATTGGCAATTCAAATTCCATCCTTAAGTGTTCCTGAGTACTTTAGCACGATAGGTCTTTTTTTCAGGTCCCCATAAAAAAAAATTGTTAATTCTTTTACAAATGGAAATCGTTGAGTAGTACACCGGCACCTTTCGTCGCCATTTTGCTTTGTCACGTCATAGGCCGCGCCACCTTCACTTTTTGACCCTGTCGCTCACGAAAGAACCTTTTAACCCGCACTCCACCTTGGATTCGTGCTATAGCCCCTTTGATCCGAAAAGTCGAGTTCAGAATCACTGTCAAATTAATGTCAAATTGAAAACTTCTCCCATAGAGAATTTTACGTAGAATAGGGGCGCACTCAATTTTTTTTCGGGGTATCGTTATGGAGATAAACTCAAACTTATGATTTTTCAATGGAACACCCTGTATTTTATTATCTCATTAAATTTTTTTTTTCCTTCAAATGATATATAATATATAAACATGAAGTTTTCAAAATGCTCCAAAATTACTAAAACATTGAATTTTTGGTGCCATGTTTCAAAGTTTTACTACAGGGATTATTATTTGTGATTTTTTATAGTAGGTCATGGATGCCCAAAACACTGTTTGGAGCATTGTTTTATCAAGTGACTGTGGAAAATCAACACATCTGCTGTCATGATGATAAATTTTGATGCGTTTTATTGTTTTGTTTTGGGATTTTGTTAATTTGTGAAATTTTATAATGGCTGAAAGATTTTTCAGAACAACGAAAAGTTATATCATACAATGTTTCAATCAATGCCATAAAATGTTGACAAAGATTAGAATTATATTTAAACAGGTAAACTAGTAATTTACAATAAGACATTATATGACATATTGTTTTTAAAACGTTAGATATCCAGAGAGGCGTCAACCCAGTCGAGCAACGATATTTCGACTAAAGAATAATCTACTAAATTATGGTGCGTATTTAAACCCCGACCCAAGACGTATAACAAGGAAAATAATGAAGTGGATGAAATAAATGTCTTAGCCAGCGTCCGTGCCTCCTCAGACTTCTTGTACGAAGTTAGAAATGACACTGGCGTTCCCCGATCACGGGTACAAAGGATTTAAAAAAAACAAATTGAAACCCTAAAAGTGAATATTGTCCAGCATTTATACCCGGTGATGCAGCGAGGCGTGAATTTCTGTAATTTTTTGAACCAAACTCGAAGGACAATAATTTTGAGTAAAGTCATATGGTCAAAAGCCCAATAAGCAGTCCGGTTTATTTAACAGGCAAAATACAAGGCACTGGTTGATGAAACCAACACCTAATTTTTGAGCAACAACAGGGTCGATTTGGTTTTAATGTACCTGTTTCTTATTGGGGACATCAATAAAATACCGCATTTTTGAAGGGCTCTCAACGGAATAGGTACTTGGAATTTTAGAAGAAGTAATACCAGAATTCCTGGAGAATGTTCCCTCGCCTATCTTAATGCCATTTACTTCCAACAAGACGGTGCCCTGCCCACAATTCGAGGTTGATTGTGCCGTTTTAGAAGAAACTTTCCAGGACCATTGGATTGGAACAAATGGACCCATTAGGTGGCCTGCAAGGTCACCTGATTTGTCAGTGTTGACTTTTTTGTGGGTTTTTGAAAAATAAAATATACGGTAAGAGGCACAATAATATTGAAGAACTTCGTGCAACAACAGAGGCAGTTTTCCAGAATTTACAAAATCGGCCTTTCATAATTTTAAATGCATTAAGACGTATTAAGAAATTGTGTCAATTGTGTGTTAGGAAAATGGACATCAATTTGAACAATTCAATGAATAAGTTACCGAATAATTTCGAAATGAAATAGTATGAGTAAATATTTAATTAGTTGCTTATTCTACATTATGAACTTTTTATTACTATTTATTTGTTGCTATTAGTTACCTACGTTTTGTGTTTTGTTAGTGAATTAGTGTTAGTATTGTTCTTGTTCCTTTCATGGAAAAATCACAAGTAGTATTTCTTCAATTTGAACTTTTTTTGTATGAAAATCCATAGCCTACTATTAAAAATCAATGTTTTAGTGATTTTGGAACATTTTTGAAAATTTATGTTTATATATTATATATCATTTTGAAGGAAAAAATAAGGAATTTAATGAGGCGATAAAATACAGGGTGTTCCATTGAAAAAATCATAACTTTGAGTCGTATATCCATAACCATACCCCGAAAAAAGAATTGAGTGCGCCACTGAATTCTACATAAAATTCTCTATGGGATGTTTTCAATTTGACATTATCACTGAGAAACTTGGTAGATATGTAGGGGGTCTAAAAAGTGTGAATTTTCAAAAACGCCCTGTAATTTATGAACGAAAGAAGTTAGGAAAAATCCGTTCAAGACATCTTGAGTTTCACAAAGAATTGGCACAGGACCGCGAAAACTGCAAGGTTCTATCTTCAACAACAACCGAGATACTTGGCTGTCTCAGCCAAAATGGGATTCAGTGTACATAGTCTCGCTCAATTCGATTTCTGTTTTTTTTACTTATGAATAGATGATATAAAACTGAGTACTGGTTCACAGTAATTACCATAAAGTAATTTTCGAATGTATAACTTAAATATACAAATAAAAAATTACTCCCTTTCTCTCTCAGACGTATTGTAATTTTTTCTATTCACCTTTCCCGTTAATTACAAGCTCGTTAGTGCGCCCTTGTCTGCTTGTATCAATTTTATTTACACACATTTAACAATGATTTTCACCTTGATCGTGTAAAGTCAGCCTTTAGCGACAGTATTTTATAATGTGTATACAAACAAAGCTCACCTTGAGAATATAAAATCCAGCCTTCCACTGTGCTTTATATTGTATATACAACTAAATCACTTCAAAATAAAATGGGTAATTAGGAGCTCGTTAACTATCACCAAAATTTTATAACCGCTATGATACACGATTTAAACAGGTGTTGAATGTAGTCAATATTTTTTAAAAGAAAATAATGGGATCATTTTGATATTAAAAAGGTAAATAAATAAATAAAGCGAATTTCATTGTCAATTTTCGATGTTTACATTCTAGAAGACAAGTCGACTTTTATTTCCAATTTTGATATTGGCTTCTACCAACCTTATTCGATTTTAACACAAAAAACAAAAACAATGTTCAGGTCTAGGATGTTGATACGACGTAAACAACTTCGACCGACCTTATTCGAATTAAAAACAAGATGAAAGTCTAGGATGTTGATTTGAGACCAACTTCTGCCAACCTTATTGTCATGTATAGTTAAATCTGTCTCTTAATTCTCTATTTGATTACCGCATAATATACAGGATGTTGCATTTAAAAACAAAAATTTTACAATTAACCACAGCCGACAAGACTGCAATGCTATTCATCCATACTAAATTGGCTCCTATGAAAGTTAGTTTACAAAACACCAACTCAAATACAAGCACAAGAACACGCACAACGTTTTTATAATCTCAATGTGAGCTTTGTTTGTATACACATTATAAAATACTGTCGTTGAAGGCTGACTTTACACGATCAAGGTAAAAATTATTTTTAAAATGTGTGTAAATAAAATTGATATAAGCAGACAAGGTCGCACTAACGAGCTTGTAATTCACGGGAAAGGTGAATAAAAACAATTACAATACGCGTGAGAGGGAGGTAATTTGCTTTTTGTATATTTAAATTATACATTCTAAAATTACAGTATGTTAATAATTGTGAAGCTGTAATCGGTTTTGTATCAACCATTCTTATGTAAAAAACACAGAAAGCGAATTTAGCGAGACTATGTATACGCTGTATAAAATACTTCAATATCCAACACATGGTTATTATTATTATTAGAACAACCGAAAGAAAACATATCTGAAGGTTGACTTCAAGGTGCAATCGTTAGAGCTAAATAAATACATGTTAACTCAAAAAAAAATCTCAAGGTCGTTATTCAGATATTGAAAAAATGTGAGCTAAGACTTAAATTCAACCTTATGAATTTTTTTGTTGCTATAGATTTACCTTACACTATCTGTAATAATTCTAATAACATTTTCTAGGATAATTATGCAGTCTCTTATAATAATCTCATTACGAAAAGTAAAATTACGCTGTAAAACAAAAACAATTATCCACGTCAGAATGATATTTAAACTTCACGTTAGATAGATAGAAGTAGAAGTAGACACAAACGCTTTGTTAACTTTAAAAAAAAACCAAGGCCATCTGATTCTATAAGATATCAATAATACGATTTAACCATTTTCATTTATATTTAATTTTTAGTCTTACCTTACGCTATCTGTAATAATTTTAATAACATTTCTTAGTATAATTATGCAATCTCTTTTATAATAAACTCATTACGAAAAATAACATCAAGCTGTAAAGAAAAAAACAGTTATCCTTGTCAGAATGACATTTCAACTTCATGTTAGATATACAGAATTAGACATAAACACTTTGTTAACTTTAAAAAAAAACAAGGCCATCTGCTTCTATAAGATATCAATAATACGATTTAACCATTTTCATTCATATTTAAACTTTAGTCTTACCTTACGCTATCTGTAATAATTTTAATAACGTTTCTTAGTATAATTATGCAATCTCTTTTATAGTAAACTCATAGACTCATAAACTCAAGTAGACCTAAACACTTATTAGAATACAAATTCAGATCAGGGGCTCAGACCCGAGAACAAGTTCCTATACATGTCTTACAAACTAACATTAGGACCCTTATTCAAATTTCCTCACGGAGGTCCTGAACTCGGCTGCCGGCTCCAAGGCCAACTCCAAGACCAGGTGCCAAGGTCAATCTCAAGGTGAAATCCGAGGTCAGTCTCAAGGTCAAAATACGGCCCCCACGTAGGTGGCCTTGGGAATTTCCAAGGTCAAAAAGTGGAAGTTAAGGTGCCCCTCTTCTACTCGTATGCCCAAGTGCTATCGAAAGATTGTCAAAAGCAACGTGTCAAGGCTGACAACACTTTCTCTAAAAGCGCGTGTAGAAAAGTATCTAATCAGGAAGATAATGACCAATGTTACACAACTCAACAAAATTGATGCTGCCCTAGTTGCTAATACTAAACATCGTACTTAAACCCCAAAAACAGTTACAAAAAAAAGAAGCTTAGTATCTGGTACTTCAAGTAATAGTGTAATAACAGACACAACGGAAAATTCACTTTCATGTATCACGATGCACCCTAAACAAGTGTTGATCTAATTTCCAATCATGTTAAACCTAACCAAATATACAAAAATTGGAATTAAAATTTCCTGACATATATTCTTCATTTAGAATATCTATCAGTGAAGATTTTAAGGCAGCCATTCTAAATAACGCGTTGTAGCCATCAGGTGCAGTTATCAAATGTTTTTTTTATGGTACCTACAGAAACCAATAGACCAAATGTGACTGCAAATAACGCCATTAAATCGAACCAAAAATGTGTAACTTCAAATAAATCTCAAAAAAAAAGATTAATCAATTCTAAAAAGTGAATTGACAGAAACAATTTTACATATTAATGTTCAGATTTTAAATAATAAAATTGACGACCTAAGTGACAAAAATTACAATTTGATTTGATTTATATTTTCAAATTTAAATTATAAAAGTATCCCAGAATTAAAATAACCTTTCAACTGCTGTACATTGTATCTTCCCCCTCAGAACCCTAACTCCGTTCCTTCAGATCTTATCCTGACCACACCCATGCTTAATCCCACCGTGCATAGATACGTAATATATGCTAGGAATCTACGATTGTGACTCAAGGAGCTCGGAAAGCTCGAGCAGCCCGCCCTCGCCTTTGGGGAGGGAATGAAATATGTGTCCTTTTCCTTCTCCTGTGAGATATCCGCGTGCAAAAGTAAAAATTATAAAATAGTTACTGTACAGGGTGTTTCAGAACTATTGTGACAATGTGATATAGGTTATCGAAAAATAAGTATAGTTTACTTAATAAACGATTGCCCTAGGACCCGCCATTTCTGAGATATACAGAGTGTTAAAATTCAATTTTTTTTCTTCTTTTTTTAGTTTACATGAAAACTGCTGTGACTATTTGGAATGAAAATCGGTGTACGTATGTGTTTTAATCCAAGATATTTGGTGGACATAATTAGAATTATGTACATTGTAGAGGACTCTAGTTATAGGTATATCGTTACATATTTTCATTCAAAACCTTTTTGAATTTAAATTTATTGGAAAAAGAGTTTAAGAATATTAAAGAACAATGAATTCTGTATAAGAAAGGCACTCTTAGTAAATTACATTACAGTGAACGGTTGTACAGAAAAATGACAATTATTGTCATATTGGATTGAAACGCTTTTTGTTAAGAAAGTGCAAGATTTTCTTAAGCATTGCTTTTAATACTATCTAATTACTATCTAATTACAATAAAATAAATACTAATATTACAATGAATTAGTGTTCAAAGTGATGAATGCGTTGGTGAATACATAAGTTGCACCTTAGTAACATGTGATATTCGACTGTTTTATTACACAATCAATTTTACGCGCATTGTAAATCATCAGCACTACTGTCAGTGAATTGACAGTTTATAGCAATTTTAATTAATAAAATTTAATGTTGTACCTTTTGACGAGTAACAAACCGTTGTGAATTAGAAGCTATTTTAAAATGGGGTACACTTTTTCGGAGTTGACTGATATGGTACTTATTTACGGAGAAACCTAATGTAACGTAAGAAAAGCAGAAAAAATTTATCTTGAAAGATTTCCTACTCGACGACATCCAAGTAGAGCAAAATTTCCAGCAATTGTAAGACGCATGCGTGAAAGTAGCACATTGTTGCTAGTGCTTCAAGAAGAGTTCGTTCTGGACAATTGGAAGAGGACGTCCTCCAAATAACTTAAAATCAACCATCCACTAGTTCTCGGGCAATTGCTAATGAATTGGGAGTTTCAAACTGGACAGTTTGGAGAACTTTGAACGAACAATACTTAAATCCATATCATCCATAAAGGGTTCATAAACTGATTCCTGGGGATTACCCGAAACGTGTTAGTTTTTGTCATGAGTACATTCGTCGACTTGCAATAAATCCAAATTTTGAGAATTTGAAACTGTTTAGCGATGAAGCGCAATTTACTAGGGATGGATATTTCAACTGCCGCAATATCCACGTCTGGGATGAAGAAAAACATCATCTGACGCGCACCGGAAACCACCAGCACTGCTTTTCAGTCAATATTTGGGCTGGAATAGTAAGTGACCATTTACTAGGTTCTATTGTGCTACCACCTCATTTAAATTCAAATGGATATTTGCAAATGTTACGTGATAATTTACCAGAGCTTTTAGAGGATGTGCCACTAGTAGTACGTAGCAAAATGTGGTATCAGCATGATGATGCTCCAGTTCACTCTTCTAGAGCAGTAAGAGATCATCTTAATGAGGTTAATGGTAGACGCTGGATAGGTAGGTTTGGTCCAGTGCCATGGCCTCCTGGTTTCCCTGACTTGACACCTCTGGATTATTTTATTTGGGGTCATGTCAAGAGTTTAGTGTACACGACATCAGTAAAATGTTGAAGAACTAACTGAAAGAATGTTCAATGGTTTTGATGTAATTAGGAATACCCTAGGAATTTTTCAAAGGGTGCAACAAAACATGTTACTAAGGTGAAATTTATGTATTATTCAACGCGGTCATCACTGTGAACATTTATTGCAATATTAGTATTCATTTTATTGTAATCAGATAGTGTCAAAAGCAAAAAGCGTTTGAACCCAATATGACAATAATTGTCACTTTCTGTACAACCGTTCACTTTAAGGTATTTTACTAGGAGTACCTTTTTTATGCAGAATTGACTGTCCTGTAATATTCTTGAACTCTTTTCACAATAAATTTAAATTCAAAAAGGTTTTGAATCAAAATATGTAACGATATACCTATAACTAGCGCCCTCTATAATGTACAAAATTATAATTATGTCCATCAAATATTTTGGATTAAAAAACTTACGTACACCGATTTTCATTCCAATTCAACTTTTTTTCTTCTTTTTTTAGTTTACATGAAAACTTTGTGAGTGACTCAAAAGTTTTCATGTAAACAAAAAAGAAGAAAAAAAGTTGAATTTTAACACTCTGTATACCTCAGAAATGGCGGGTCCTAAGATAATCGTTTATTAAGTAAACTATACTTATTTTTCGATAATCTATTACCTATATATCTTTGTCATCATAGTTCTGAAACACCCTGTATATCGTTCTCCTTCTGGAAATTATGATATTTATTTAAATACAATTAGAAAAATACTTGATTTTCTATCAATCAAAGACGATAAAACTGTAATAACTGGTGATTTTAATGTTAAATTTAATTTAAATGATAATCATGAATGTACAACACTCAAACATTTGTTACTTTCGTGTGGATACCATAGTATACTAATAGGTAATACCCGTAAAAATAATTGCCTAGATAATTGTTTTGCAAATATTCATTCGGACCAGTACAAATCAGAAATAATGGATTTGGGTTTATCTGAGCATAAGGCGTTGTTTCAATCAAATCTAATAAAGTGTAAATTAGTTCAAACCAAAACTAACTACGTACCGGTTACTGAGGTAGGTGTGATTAATTTATTTCGCGTTGTCGATACTACTGACTGGTCATTTATAAATGACAATGCCTTGGGTATTGAAGGGAAGTTCAGTACATTTATTGAGATATTTACTACTGCCATGGAACGCTCATTCAAACAAAAAACTAGACTAATAAATAATAACAAAAAACCTACGTTATGGTTTGACAATAATTTAAAAATCTTACGCGAGCGTCTACTACTTCTATCAGAAACGTACACTAATAATCCTACTCCTGCGAACCACACCTCCTTCAAATCATTACGTAACAAATACAGACAGGCCAGACGTATTGCAAAAAAAATGAGTAGCAATTATTATATTTTAAATTCATATAATCCAAAAACTGCTATGTGGTATATTATAAAAAAATAATTAAATGCACAAAATTTCAACATGTCAAGCCAACTTATCGTCCTGTGACCTCTATAACCATTTTGTACAAACTGCGAAATAGATAATACACAAATTACCTGCAACTAAAACGTCATTTTCAAAACCCAGTGACGTCAAACCATGCATTTTCTTTTAGTGTGTTAAAATCAGGATATAACAACAAAATTAAAAAATAAGAAAAGCAAGGATGCTTACCATCTAAACAGTCCGACAATAAAATACATTCTAAACTTAATTATTATACCACTTACCAAACTTTTAAATCAATGTATTATAAATAATATTTTTCGCACACGCACACGCACACGCACACGCACACGCACACGCATACGCACACGTACACGCACACGCACACGCACACGCACCCGCACACTCACACGCACACGCACACGCACACGCACACGCACATGCACACGTAAACGCACACGCACACGCACATACACACACACGCACACACGCATACACGCACACACGCACACACAGCACACACGCACACACGCACACACGCACACAGCACACACACACACACACGACGCCATGCACATACGCACACACCACACACACGCACATACGACACACGCACAACATGCACACACACACGCACAACGCACACACGCACATACGCACACACGCACACACGCACACACGCACACACGACACACGCACACACGCACACACGCACACACGCACACACCACATGCACATACGCACACACACACGCACATACGACACACGCACATATGCACACACGCACACACGCACATACGCACACACGCACACGCACGCACACGCACACGTCGCGCACACACGCACACACATACACGCACACACGCTCACACGCACACAAGCACACACGCACACACACGCACACACGCACACACGCACACACGCACACACGCACACACGCACACATACACACGCACACACGCACACACGCACACACGCATACACGCACACACGTACACACGCAAACGCACACACACACACACGCACATACGCACATACGCACACACGCACACACGCACAGACGCACCATGCACACACGCACACACGCACACACGAACACACGCACACACTCACACGCACATACGCACACACACACACACGCACATACGCACACACGCACATATGCACACGCACAACGCACATACGCACACACGCCACACGCATGCACACGCACACGCGCACGCGCACAACGCGCACACGCATACACGCACACACGCACATACACATGCACGCACGCACACACGCACAACACGCACACACGCACACAAACACACAGCACACACGCACACACGCATACACGCACACACGTACACACAAACGCACACACACACACACACACACTACGCACATACGCACACACACACACAACACACACGCACAGACGACACACATGCACACCACACGCATACACACACACACACACACACACACACACACACACACACACACATACACACACACACACACACACACACACACACACACACACACACACACACACACACACACACACAGCACACACACACACACACACACACACACACACACACACACACACACACACACATAACACATACACACACACACACACACACACACACACACACGCACATACGCACATACGCACACAGGCACACACGCACACAGCCAGACGCACCATGCACACAGCACACACACACACACGCACACCGCACATACGCACACGCGCACACGCACACACACACACACACACACACACACACACACACGCACACATGCACACACGCACACACGCACACACAAAATAGTCCATCTAAATATGCAAAACAAACCCTACAGTACGTTATTCCTGTGGGACCCAAAAACAATGGTTATTATAATAACAATACTAACATTATTCATAAACTTACCACCAAACTGCAAGATAACAAAGAAAAATAATTGCTAACCTTTCTTGTAAAGTGCAGATCATACTTTAAGAATTAAGTTACACTATTTACTTAAACACATTAATCGCTGTCAAAGTTTGACAAAAATTTTCTAAAGCACGCTGACCGAATCCAATTATTATAAGCAATTAAGATTTCGTTATAAATTTATTAGTAAAAATCTTTGGATAGTCATAGGAGGGGCAAATATCATCGGATTTTAAAAAACAAAAGTGTGGCGTATTCCCCGTGACAACTTCTTTCCAATGATGGGTCATAGGTTGAGTATTGCCAATTAAGATTTTTAAGTGAACCTCACCCGCACCTTTGACCAATGACAAATGAGAATGACGCGTACATGAAAATGTATCGCCCATAAAACAAAAAATCAACGTGTCCCTTTGTATATCATCGCGCGCGTGGGCGGGGTGCCCAAACGAGGACGGGGTGGAGGATTGTAGACAAGTTAGAGAAATGATTTTTAGACCAAGGGTAGATCTCAGTAGGTACTATATTTTAAAAATATTTTTAATCATAAAGGGTGTGCCATGTGGTTGGAGCAAACTAAACTTATATTTTTTTAATCAAACATCCTGTGTATTATTATATTTCCGGAGAACCTATAAAATACGCTTTCATTTGATATCAAATTGTATGGGTCTATCTCCTTCGGTAGATATTCAATTGTCTTTCGAAAAAATTATCCCGCCAATTTGTTTGGCGACTTCCCTTTATTTCAAAAGGACAAAAAATTTTTGGTAATCCTGCAGTATTTTGAAATATCTTCATTTTCAGAATTTTTTTAATAATATACAGAGAGTGTCACTGTTTTTAAATACAACTTTTTTTAAATTTTTTGAAATGGTACCACCGCATGACGTTCGTGACATTCGATGCTTTGTTTGATATTTTTTTTCATCAAACATGTCTTATACCTAAAATTAATAATTTTCAAAATATTGTCAGTTTATTTGTTACATTGCGATTGTAATACAAAAAGACTGAAAATAGAGGTATTTAGTTGCCCATGGGATTGTAGGTTCTTACTAAAAAAATTAATATTAATAATAAAATTAATATAAAAGTTAATATAACAATTAAAAATTGATTTAATGAGTTATTTTAAAATTAACAGACTTTTTGAACAAAATCAATGCATAAATCATTCTTGCTTCTAGGCAAATTTAAATCAGTCCTTACTAAAATTTCTGAAGTACCCAATTTGGCTATGTTCAACATTTCATTTCATTTTTTACGTCTTTTTGTAAACGGAAACGTTTAAAGATGGTCATGGAATTGTAGTTTCATGCTAAAGGATTTTTTAATCGGGTTGTATTAATTTATAAAAGAAACTTTGGCGTTCCTCTTCATGCTAAAAAATTTTTCCAAGTAATAACAGGAGTTAACATAACAACTACAAATTGACTGAATTAAATTATTCTAAATTTAACAAAATTGGTACATACACTTACACAAGTCACTCTTTGGTTTAAGGCAAACTAAATCAATCCTTAATGAATTTTCTAAATTTAAATCAGTCCTCAGTAAAGTTTCTGAAGTACTCAATTTGTTTATGTTCAAATCAACTTTTCCATTTTCTTTTTGTAAATTTAAATTGGTTACTGATCAAATAACAAAGATTGTTTGGAATTAATGTTCATGCTTCCAATTAAAAAAACAAGAGTACCGTGACAATATTGTGTTAAAAAAAGAAAAATTATTTGTAACAATTGGTTCTATCCAGTTTAAACCTAATTTGTGTTTTAATTTATTTAAAGTGTTGAAAATGACTTCAAATATTCAGGAAAGGGTTTTAATGATTTGTATTCTTGGAGAATGCCGTGAAGGGCGCTTCAAGATCTTTTACAAAGATTTGAAGAAACAGGTAGTGTTCAATTTAAAAAAAGGAAAGTAGCTGATAAAGCAGTGACGAATGAAGAAAACCAACTTCCAGTTTTACTTGCAGTCCTAGAAAATCCTCATGTTTTTGAAAAACAATTGAATATCTCTTAAACCAAAGGAGATAGACATACACTTTGGTATTACATGAAAGAGTATTTTACGGGCTTTCAAAAAATGTAATAATATATAGGGTGTTACATTAAAAAAAATATTAGTTTAGTTTGTTCCAATAACATAAGACACCCTGTTCAAAAATTATATATACGTGAAAATATTGTACCTGCAGTTTAGAACTATTAACCATAAATGATATTTTGTTTCATCTTATAAAGGTTGCAACTTATTAAAATTACAAATATATATTTGCATTTATTTGTAATCTGACCTAATAAGATTTCATTGCAGGGAAATTAGTAAAAAAAAATTTTTAAGCATTTCTATGATATAGCAACAAATCTAACGCGTAAAGTTCACTAATTATATAAAGAATATGTAACTATCAATCAATTGACTAGTACAACCACTAATTGAATCATTATACAATGAAATTGTATAATGATCATATGATTTTGCTTCTATACATTACATAAGTAAAAATATTTCTAGTATTAATTATGTCATATTACATAAGACACATCAATCATAATTATGTTACAACCATATTTAAAATATGATTTATTGCTTTTATTATAAATTGGTGAGCTAACATTTCATATCAGGGAACAGTTCTTTTAAATATCTAACAATACAAATACTTACAAATGTTGTTTCTGAACATGCCAAAGTAAAATTTATCCAAGGATAAAGTGTAATCGCAGTAGTTAATGACTAAATCATTTCAGCGTCCTTTCATTTCTTTGGAGAATTTCTATTTGAACTATGATATACAGCGTGGTTTTAACAGGAAAAAATATTGATCATAAAATATTTACATTTGTTGCATTTATGAATACAGGTTATGCCTATAGTCTCTAAATATTAGTTGTAGTAGATCAGCACCTTGTAGCATTTTTCCAGTTGTTTTTTTACTGGAACAATTATTCATTTGTCCAGTAATTTTCCGTCACACGTCATTGGTGTATCATTATGTATCGTGTCCCGGTCCAGAATTGTTAAAGTCTTACAAAACGGTAAGAACCACCTAAAAACTAAAATTTGTTAGGCGTAATATTAGAAATTTAAAACCATAAGAGTAATGATGTTGGAAGGAATCAACAGTAAATGTAAAATACAATGCATGTCCAGATCAAAAATTCTAACCTACAATTTTTACTCAAAGTAGTAGGCAAAAAACAGAGTGAGAGGGAAATATCGTGTCCTCACTCTACTGCAACACATAAACTAACGTTAATATTTGGGGACTCTATTTATACCTATTATGAAAAACATTCCAATCTATTGTTGGTCTCTTATGAAACCTAACGAAATACATTCAAAAATAAAAGTATATCGTTTGATTTCCCTTTTTGGTTCGTATTGAACAATAATGGTGACAGAGGAGGGATCAAATTCGTAACCACAGTGTAGGAAAGTGGCATTTGCACGACGGCATCTTAATCTTGATGAATAGTTTTAGTTCTTAAATAACCAGTTTTATGACGTTTAAGACCATTACAGAGGTAAAACGTTCTCGCCGATGTGAGAGGCAACTGAAGCAAGCAGTATTTTATTAATGTAGTTGATCGGCCTATTTCCACAGTTTTTGCTTTTGGAGCGCGACGTTTCGGAAGCGGACTCTGCTTCCGTCATCAGGCTTAGTCCTGAGAAGGCCTGTTTTCGTACTTGAGTCGAATTCATATGTTATATGTAATTTTTTCCCAACAACTTGACTATTCTCAGATTCGAACTTGGTACCTTTCACTTACTAGCCTGACACCTTTACCGCTGAGCCACTGAGTAATCCAATATATATTTTTAAAACTTATATATGTATTAAACTTTTTCGTGGTTGCATAGTTTATTGCGCATGTTGCGCCGTAACTTCTTGCTCAGGTACATTGCGCTTAAGCTCTTCGCGCATTATTGGAATCCATATGGGTTTCATTTCTACACCAGCTTGGCTTATTGAATTTTCTGCTAGTGAGATGTATGTGGCTTCTTTGAGTTTTCGACGAGATGTGTTCTCGTTGGATTGTTGTTCGAGATTAGAGAAACTATTCGAAATCGAGTGAACGAACAAGACTTTGATTGGTTAAATACGGCTACCAGAAGTAAATATTCGAAGACCAAGGCAATGCGCAAGGAAATTCAGTAGAGGAAGCTCGAAAAGCTAATGAAGGAGAAGAAAGATTCAACCAACATCAATCGAAAAAACACTGTCAAATATCTCTAAACGCAGTCAATGAAACAGCTATGAAATTCGATCCTGAAGAAGCCGAAGAATACAGAAGCAAGGTTAGATATGTCCTAGATTCATCCAGGCGAACTAAACCTAACCTCTCTAACCTAGACGGGAGAGCGGTCATTTCCCTTAAGAATGGACCCAACAATCAAAATTCTCCCGGCAGACAAAGAAAACGCGACTGCGGTAATGGATATGGACACTTACAACAGTAAGATCCAAGAACTACTAGACGGTGGCGAGTACAAACAAATACCAAAAGATCCCACACCATCGATCGAAAGACGGATATACCTGACGCTGGCAAAACATAAGGGGGAGTTCTACGATTACCAGAGAACTAGACTAACCCCACACTACAGTAAACCTCCGCATCTGTACGGCCTACCAAAGATTCACAAGAAAGAAATTCCTCTGAGACTAATTGTGAGCTCGAGAAATTCACCTTGTCACCCATTAGCACAGTATCTGCTAGGTATCATCACACCCTTATCAGGAAAAACCCAGTCTATGGTCAAAAACACACAGCACTTCGTGGAAACCACCAGAAACTTCCAAACAAACCACGTAAAAATACTGGTAAGCTTTGACATTGTGAGTCTATTCACAAATGTGCTTACCGATAAGGCACTAACTATCATAAGGGACAAGCTGGAAAAGGATGGAACCTTAGACGAACGCACGCAACTCTCGGTAAAGACAATAATGGAAGTTGTGACAATATGCATTAGAACTACATATTTCCAGGTAAAAGACAAATTCTAACAACTGAAAGACTTTGAAAACCAAGCGATATCCGAATTCACAGAGAAAGCAAGGATGTGGCTTAGATACGTGGACGATACTTTCCTAGTTTGGCAACACGGCAAGCATAAGTTACATGAATTCCTAGATCATCTAAATAGCCGAACACCCTACATAAAATTCACAATGGAATTGTAGTCGGAACAAAAACTGCCATTCCTGGATGTACCTACACTACAACTCCAATCACCACAAAAACGTGAAGTTAGGCTTGGAAAAAGGCTTGTACGATAGAGCAAAAACAATATGCTCAAAACAAGAGGATCTGAACGAAGAAAAAGAAAATATTGGTACAACACTTAAAGAAAATGACTACCCCGATCTAATACCTAACCTAAACAGGGAAAGGGTAACCGAAAAAGAAGAACCTAAATATACAGCGATAATGCCATATATGCAAGGTACCTCAGACAAAATAAGAAGGATAGGCAGCAAATACAACATACGCACTACCTTCAAATCGACCAGAACGCTCAGGGGAATACTCACCAAAACCAAACCATTCAATGAAGATCAGAATTCGAAGAATTGTGTATACAGGCTAGCATGCGAATGCGGTAGAGCATACATAGGAGAGAGTAGTAGACCACTCAAAGTGAGAACGCAGGAACATAAGAAAAACGTCTGCAAGGGCGAAACAGAAAGATCAAGAATCGCCGAACATGTTTGAAACGAAGACCACCGCGTCCAATGGGATAACATATAGATTTGATTTTCTGTGGTGGTACTTCAATTTGTCAAAATAACAAGAAGTGCGTTTAACAGTATTCTACTAAGTGTCATGTTGCCTTTTATTTTAAGTTACCGCCACAGAGTAAAAAGTGTCTTTAATAATCATCTAATAATGCAGAATAATTACTATTTATGCACGATCACATTGTAATATAATAATTATAACCACATTCCTTTGATGTAACCTTTTTTATAACCCGCGGACGTCATTATGACCCAGTGGACTATAATAAAACGTCAAAAATAAGCACAAAACTATGAGTTTATTTAAAAATATTTACAATGCAATTATTACAATTAGTCCGGTTTATACTAGGTGGTACAACTCCCCAAATTCATTCATCTTATTTCTGGAAATATCTCAGTTATTGCGCTTAAAACGAACTAAACCAAAGCGTCCAGTGAATTATCAATGTGTCGTGCCTGCTTTGTACTCGTTTGCATAGTAACGCACAAATACCTGCTATAATAAATGAGAAATGTATTTCTCTTGAAAGCAATTAACCTTACAGTTCATTTCATATATTCATTATTTTACTCGTGCATAAAATTTCGTATGCATTACGGGCATAACTGGTTTTTATGGTCCATCGGCGCGTTCCTAGCCCTCACGCTCGGGCTCAAAATAGTGCCTCGGACCATAAAAATCTCATTATTCCTGTAGGCAGCGCATAGCGAAAATTTTTATAATAAACATGTTCAAATCGCAATTGTTACCGCGATAGAAGGGTTAAAGGTGTTTGATATGTTTTATTATATATTAAATCGTAATTTGATAATGTTTTCTGGATATTTTATTTCTGTATTTAACGTAATTGATATCTGAGTAAGGGTTGAAAAAAGCACATGTTAGGATAGAAACAGATGTTCGCCCGAACTGCCTTTATTGAGGTAGTGTAACGAATCATTGGAAATTCTTATGCGCACATTCTTGATGTAAAAATGTCACTAGTCAGTAATTAATTATGTTGGTACACACTGCAACTAAAGACGTCTTTGTTTGGTACTTGGAAACTCGGGACTTAGTGTAGGGTTTGTTACGTACGAATGCATATTTTTAGAATTAAGTTGTCCTGCAATAATTAATATGAAAATGTTTCTTCTTTTTTTATCACTACTCAAAGACGGGGGTTGATTTTCGGTACTAGGCAAGTTTAATGGAAACCAGAGGGGAAGGCAGCTGCGGTTTTAATTTTTATTAAGCCGGACGCTTTGTTTGTTTTTTTTAATTGTAAGCTTACATTGTAAACAGTTTGTCTTTAAAATTTTGTTCGTGTATATTTTCTTGTGAATTAGCCAACACTAATTTGTCTTTTCTTTCGGGTGGTAGTTGTAATGTGTTTTTCAAATATTAATATATAAATAATAGTAACCCTTTTTGAAGTTAAACCGCGTATGATAATGATTTGTGTCTGTAATCAATTAAATGAAATATATATATATATATATATATATATATATATATATATATATATATATATATATATATATATATATATATATATATATATATATATATATTCAGGTTAAGTAGGTATTTTTATATAAATTAAGGCGGGCAGCAAATGATTCTACAAGCCTATATATCCTATTAAAAATCGAGTACTGCCATGCAAAGGTATCTTATTCGCACGCGGGCTCATTAAGCTGAAATCTGTTAAAATAAAAGACAGTATAGAGCTTCCCCACTCTTGTATTTGTGTGAATTAGTATTTTTGTTTGTTGTTTATATTTATATTTGTGTAGAGGTGGGCTTATGAACATACATGATACCGCTGGGTTATTAATTGTAAAAGGCAATTGCCCAGTGAGTACGCACTCCCGGGTCCAGATAACCATTAAACGTGAGTATTTTTATTGTTTTTAGTGTTGTATAGATGAATGTGTAACCTGAGAAAGGGGCGCTGTATTTTTCTAACACACTCAAACGAATATACCGGTCACGATGTTATGATCTCTTTATAACTTACCCTTGTAAGTCTTTGTTTTAATGAATTTTGTTTTTTGTCGGTTTCTTAAGTAGAATTATTTGCCGGTGAACTAATTTCTCTTTATTTGTAATTTCTTGTAAATGTACCTATGTATTTTATACTTTAGTAGTCACTAAGCAATTGTGTATGTGTAAATTCCTTGTCTATTTTTTTGTCCTTCCCTTTACCTTATTATCACCTGTGCAATTTTACTGTTGTATTTTATATGTACCGTAATTTTCTTTATTGGTTTATGTGCTTATTTACTTAAAAACCGGCATGATTGGTTTTAAAGGGCCACATGTTTGGTATTACGATTTTTATTCTGATTATTTATAACACGATTGTGGGCGTGACTACATGTTTCTTTTTATTATGTTTATGAGTAACTAAACTGCTTTTTATTTATTTTTTTCTTAATGTTATAATTTTGTACGCACTTTAATCTGATTTAATGGGGTTTTGTTATTTATTTAACCCTTTCATTGCCTTTTTGTGTTATTTGATTTATTAATGTACTTATTTATGAATAAAGTGGGTTTTATTGGTGGTTCTTTCCACGATAGCACCTTAACGGATTGAACCACCATTGCGCAAAGCACGTTAATTTTAACTAGAGTATTTTCACTGTTTACCTGCCCCACATGATGCAACACTTACCTCATCCAGGCTATCTCAGTCAAATAGCACAACGTACTTACCACTGGACGGCTAATTCGTTTGATCAGATTTGAGGTTTGTGAGTAATTAAATGTCAGATTTGTAAATAAATTCCGTTTTAATTATTGCCAGGAAAGTCAAAGTAAGGCAGACAATAAATTTGAGTAATAGTAACATTATTGTCAGTCAAATCAAGATAAATCACTTAGGGATTGTTTTGTTCTTGAATTTGCATCCTTGCCAATAAGTTCAATTACACTTTTCAAGATAGGGTACCTGGGGAACGCTACGTACCCTTAATACGTAAATAACTACTATATATCAAGGGCATATTGCAGTTGTTTTTATTGAAACGGGATTTTTTTAATTTGTCTGAAGTTTATAAATATTAAGTTGTCTGAGTTACGTACAACGTTACACAGTTTACCTTAAACACGGAAATTAGTAGTTCAAAATCTTCAATTTGTTTTTACAAATGAAATACAAAGACTAACTTGCCGCGTGTCGCAACAATTTTTATTTGTTTAGTTAATTTTTTAAACGCGTGTTATCGAATAAGAGATCGAAGAAGGCGATGAGTGGTTACTTTTAAAAGCGTCTAGAGCATTGTGCAGGCGAGAACACGACATATTTGTAGACTGGAGAAACAAAAAAACTTTAAAAATAGTCAATGAGATAGCTTTGGTAGATTATTTTCACGAGTTGGTACGTAATTAATGATGAGGTAATAATGTATTTGTGAGTGACCTAATTATACTATAGGTAGTTGAACTTTATTTATATTGCGAAAACGTTTAGGTTAAATACAGGTATAAATTTTTTTTTAATTAGTAAGCATTGCTACAAATAATGTTTGATTAAAATAGAATTTAAGTATGTTAATTGAGACCAAAATATAAATTAAACACTGGGTGAGCCGTAATATTTGAAAAATTTAATTATTCTGTTTAATGGAGAATTTAAAAATTAATGAAATTTTTCAAAGATTAACACAGATAAAAATTAATTTAAGAAAATTAAATTAGAGCAACAGAAAAGGACTTCTAGTTTTAGTTAAAATAGAGCAAGCAAAAACTGTTTATGCTAAGTTTAGTTTTGACATAAAGGTTCTTAATGATTAAATTGAAAAGAAACAATTAAGCGAAACTGTAATTATAACTTATAAAGATATTTTTGAGAAAATTAAGTCTCTTTACAGCGACATTATAGAATTTGGAAAAAACTCAAGAAAAAATAAATCGTGAATTGGACCAACGAACTACAACACGAGACACAACAGACATAAAAATGACGACCTTTGACTTAAAAGTGGCTGTAAGCCTTTTACCCGTGATGGACAATACTGGGGAAAAAACAAATAGATTAATCGATGCAATAGAATTTTATGATTATATGCTTAATGACAATGATAAAATATTATTAATTAATTTTATTCTAATTCGGCAAAATTAAGGTTAGCTAGTTCATATATATATATATCAACTTCAGATTTAGTAAAGGATATGAAAACGCATTTATTAACAGAACAATCAGATAACGCCCTGCAATCAAGATTGATCCAGGCTAGGCAAGGACAAAAGTCTATAGAAAATTTTGACAAAGAACTTGAAGACCTTTTCGTAAATCTAACCCTTAGCCAAGCTAATGGAAATACTAAGCCCTTTTCGGTTTTAAAACCAATTAACGAAAAAATGGTAATAAAGCTGAAGGTTTAGGAAATCAAAGATTGAGTGGAATTATTTCAGCGAGAAATTTTTCTTCTCTAAAGGAAATAATAAGAGCTGCCCAAGATGAAGAAATAAATTCTCAAAATTCTTCAAAAGATTTTTATGATAAATAAAAAAGGAAGAGGAAACTCTCATGGAAATTTTCCGAGGGGTTCCCGTTTCTATGCTTTGAATAATTGCAATTAAAATTTTTCCCATAAACGATACATTAATTATAATAATTTCAATAACAATAATCGCCAAATGACACGAACTCAATATTTTCATAGAAGTTCGAGAAGTCGTTCATTTACATGTGGAAATATGAGAGGTTCAAGAGTACCGCAACAAAATGTACGATTTGAAGAAATAAATAATGTTATCCCAGGTCAAGAGATGCAGTATGAGGGTAATTCTATTATTTCTAATAATAATGAACGTATAGGGTCCACACATCGAGATAACGCTAATTCTAGTAAATTTTTTCGTCCGTAAAAATAATAATTATTATATTATATGTGAAATATTCACATATTCTCTAAACTATTCAAATTCAGTTAATTTAAATGTAAACAATAAACGTTTTAATTTTTTAATAGACAAAGGAGCATATGTGCTATTAAAGCAGAAAAATTAGAACTAAATAATATTACTTGAAATTAAAGGTATACGTGGAATAATAGTTTCAGAGGGAAAATTCTTTAAAAAAGTATCAGAGCCTTATTAATCTTGAAGATAATTCACTGTCCTTATCAAATTTTAATAAGAAAGTCATTTTACCTTTACACTCTAAAGGAGAACATATTTTGAACGTACCACCAAGATGTGAAATAATTTCTTGTATAGATACAGGTGTGAATGATGATTGTGTGATTATTCCAGAGCAATTGTGTGATGGTGTGTTTATTGCGAGTGCTTTAGTGAGACCAGAAAAAGGAAAAATCCCTATAAAAATTCTAAATAAAAGAAATTACGAGGTTTTTTAAAGAATCATGTTCCAAAAAATGAAAAGGCTAACGATTATGATCTTTGTAAGTTTAACACTAAAAAGGAAATAACGGCAGATAAAAGTTAAAAACTTATTTCAGTTGTTGAAGTTAGATTATTTGTAAGGAGAAGAACGAGATTCGGTAGAAAATATTTGTGCAAAATTTTCAGATATTTTTCATTTATCAAGTGATAAACTTTCCGTTACAAATCTTTTTAAACATTCAATTAAATTGAAACGAAACTCGTCTCCGGTATTTGTTAAGCCATACAGGCTCCCACAAACTCAAGAAGAGGAAATAAATAAATAAGTTCATAAATTAATTAACGAAGGTGTGATTGAAGCAGCATAGTGTGAATGGTCATCTCCTATATAGTTAGTTCCAAAAAAGAGAGATTCAAGCGGCGAGAAAAAAAGTAGAGAAATTCCCACTTCCAAATATTACTGAAATTCTAGATTCACTCTCAGGTGCTATATATTTTTCACATTTAGACATAGTCAAGGATATTATCAATTAGAACTTACGGAAGAGTGTCGAAAGTACACCGCTTTCATAATAGATCGAGGACAATGGCAACTGAAGCGATTACCTATGAGTTTGAAAACAAGCCCTAGTGTTTTTTCACGTTTAATGACAATCGTTATGTCAGGATTAAATTACGAAAAATGTATTGTATACCTTGATGATTTAATTTTGTTTGGTGGAAATTTACAAGACCATGCAAAAATCTTTGGATGTATTTTAAAGGTTACGAAAGGTTAATCTGTGTGTGTATAGATCGAGTGTGTGAATGTAGTGTGTACTTGGTTGAAACATAGTGTGGTGTTTCGTGTGGTATGCAATGCGTATGCGGATGTAAATGTAGGAAAATGTGCGTTATGCAATTGTGTATGCTTTCATTTCGTGTGGATAAATTTACGTTCAAATCTTTTGACTGTAATTAAAGTTACGAAATGTCGTGGTGTGTGTGTATGATGTGTGTGCAATAGGACTGAATATAGTGTCGATATTGAATTACGTAGTGTGTGTGTGTGCAGTATGTGAACGTGGTCACGTAATGTAGTCAAAAGTGTGTAGTGCAGTGTGTTTAATG
Organism: Vesta saturnalis; assembly: GCA_036346205.1. Classification (NCBI taxonomy): domain Eukaryota; kingdom Metazoa; phylum Arthropoda; class Insecta; order Coleoptera; family Lampyridae; genus Vesta; species Vesta saturnalis. Next base: position 87,853 of record JARFJB010000719.1, on the reverse strand, counting down.
TGCTGATATGTGCTAGTGTACTGGTGCAGATGTTTCATTTAGCTGTACGTCAGGATATTACGAATGTATGTAGTCGTTCGATGTGTGTAGTAGCAGTGTGGTTCGTAGTGATGCGATGTGACGTGTGCGTGATGTGCGATGTACTGTGGTGTGTGGTGATGCTGTGTTCGTTATGACTGTGTGTGTAATGTGACGATGTTGTGTCGTGTGATGTACGTGCGTTGATGCTGTGGTGTGACGGTGCGTGTGTATGCGTGTGTCGTGTGTGTGTGCATGTCGTGTCTGCGTGTCGTGTTGCGTGTGTGGTGTTGATGCGTGTGTGGTGTGCGTGTGTCGTGTGGTGCGTGTGCGTGTGTGCGTGTGTCGTGTGGTGCGTGTTGCGTGTGGTGTGTGTGGTGTGTGCGTTGTGTGTGTGTGCGTGTGTCTGTGTGTGGCGTTGTATGCGTGTGTGGTGTCGTTATGTGTGCGTGTGTGTTGTGCGTGTGTGTGTACGTGTGTTGTGCGTGGTGTGTTCTGTGTGTGTGTGGTGTGGTGTTGCGTGTGTGCGTGTGTGCGTGCGTGTGTGTGTGCGTGTGTGTCGTGTGCGTGTGTGCTGTGTGCGTGTGTGCGTGTTGTGTGTGTGTGTGTGTGTGCGTAGTGCGTGTCGTGTGCGTGTGTGCGTGTGTGCGTGTGTGTCGTGCGTGTGCGTGTGTGTGTGTGCGTGTGCATGTGTGGTGTGTGTGCGTGTGTCGTGTGTGCGTGTGGGTGTCGTGTGTGTGTGCGTGTGGTGTCGTGTTGTGTGTGCGTGTGTGTGCTGTGTCGTGTGTGCGTGTGGTGTGCGTGTGTGCGTGTGTGGTGTGCGTGTGTGTGCGTGTGTGTGTAGTGTGCGTGTGTGCGTGTGGTGTGCGTGTGGCGTGTGTGTGTCGGTGTGTGCGTGTGTGTGTGTCCGTGTGCGGTGTGTGTGTGGTGCGTGTGTGATGTGCGTGTGTGCGTGTGTGCGTGTGTGCATGTGTACGTGTGTGCGTGTGTGTGTGCGTGCGTGCGTGATGCGCGTATGTGCGTGTGTGCGTGTGGGTCCGTGTGCGCGTGTGCGTGTGTGCTGGTGTGTGATGCGCGTGTGTCGTGTGCTGTGGTCTGCGTGTGTGCGTGAGGCGTGTGGCGTGTGTGCGTGTGTGCGGGTGTGCGTGTGTGCGTGTGTGCGTGTGTGCGTGTGTGCGTGTGTGCGTGTGTGCGTGTGTGTGCATGTGTGTGCGTTTGTGTGTGCGTGTGTGCGTTTGTGCGAGTGTGTGTGCGTGTATGCGTGTGTGCACAATTATCACAAATAACTAAAATACTTACCTTTTAGGAGTTAAATAGAGGATTTTCTTTTTTTTTTCTATTTACCTTTATATAATTTTGTACGTTTCGATGACATAATCTTTGATTATGACACTTCTCACTGTTACTTTTCGTCCGAATTTAACAAAATTAAATGTTGTTAAATTTGTTCTTTTATTATAATGTGTTTGACTGCCTTTTGACAGCCTTTGTCCGTTATAAGGTGTTCTGATATGTCATCTTCAAGACAGTTTAATAATATTCAATTTTTAAAACTCTGTTTTATTAGTAGCAGGCTTATATTTCAGGTGTCGATTTTCATATTTCATAAATTTATCTTGAGACTAAGTAATTCTTAAAAATATTAACATTTACTGAGAACGGTAACTGTAATTGTTATCTAAACTTATCAATTTATACAAAGATAAATAAGAAATGATCGATTTAATACCCAAAAGCTTTTATGATTTATTTGTTAATATTTCTGCATTTGTAATGTATATCAACAATCTTTAAATTGACAATTAATTAAAAATTAATGTAGAAAGAAATATTACTCAGTATTTAAACATATCACGCTGTTATAAACTGCCGTATAGGGTTACAGGAGTATTATGACCTACTTAAACACACAATAACAAAAAACCCTAGACTGGATGCGGCAAATCCAAAAATTAGATCAAAGAAAGTATTTTAGCTATAGTTTAGGCAGAATGAATTACCTGGAAAATGTAACACCAAGTAGTTAATAATTAGGTGCTTCTTTAATTAACTATTATAGTGTTACATTTTATAACTTGTTCATGTTACCTTAAATATTATTAAAAAAAGATGCAGTTACAAGCTATTGTTTGTATATTAAATATAGCACAACACGTGAATAATGATTCAACTTTAAACCTTGTTTAATTAATTTTTAAGGCTTACCTGATTTGCTACGTAAAAACTTTATAGCGCAAAGTTATCTAAAACTGAAATATCTTTAAAAATATGTTTACACATTCTCCTATGATCATTTTTAACGAACATTTAAATTTCACTTTGCCGCCAAATTACGCGTCGTATAAAAAACTTTCATAGAACATAATTGATTTATAATTTTAAAATCGTATGTTGGTATTTTATATTTGTTGTTTCAGAAATATATGGTAAAAAGAAAAAACCTGCACCTAATAAACCCCCCACTACACTACTGGATTTCTTCCAAAATCTAATCAGTTCCAGAGGAAATGAAAACGATCTTAAACACGAAGTTTGGTGTACTTACGTCTTTCTTTCGTTATCAGAACCTCACACACACAAAACTCACACATACGCACACACACACACGCACGCATGCACGCACGTATGCACGGATGCACGCACGCACGCCCGCCCGCACGCACGCACGCACACACACACACACACACACTCGCACTCACACACACATTCACATACACACATAGACATACACACGCACGCACCCACTGCGCTCGCACACGCTCACGCTCAGGCATACGTACACACACTCACACTCACATGCACACGCGCGCGCGCGCCACGCACATACACATCATGGCCGGATCTTGGCGAAACTTTGCTAAAGGTAAAATGAGTTAATCAGTCGATTTAGCGTTAGTGAAAAAAAAGTCGATTACTTAACCTTCTACGAGGATATCTAATTGTGATATCAAGTCCTTTGGCGATAAATGTCCTTCGTATCCGACCGTGTAAAATGGGATTGCAAGATTTAAAAAAGGCAAATTTTCCATTGAAGATGAAAACCGATCGGGAAGGCCAGTTTCTGTGTCGAATCCTGTAAATATCGACGCAGTTCATGACATGATTTTATCAGACCGTCGAATTGAGCTAAAACAAATATTTGAGGCAGTGAATATTACATATGAACGAGTCCGTCCTATAGTTCACGTCGATTTGGACTTGACGAACAGTTCTGCAAAATGGATCCCCAAATGTCTGAATATTGACCAAAAGGGTGCAAGGGTAGAAGCATCGCGTTCGATCTGTGCTGGGTTTAAAAAAGGCGCAACCTTCTTAAGTCGTGTTGTTACTATAGGTCAAACTTGGGTACATTTCTACGACCCAGAAGCAAAGTAGCAATCGATAGAATGACACTCTGGCTCTCCAAGCGCTAAGAAATTTCGTGTTCAAAAATCTGCTGGAAAAGTTCTTGCTTGAGTTTTTTGACCACTATACGAGAAAAAATTATGAAGAGAAGACGCAGAAAGGTATTTTATTTTTGCAGGGCAATGCCCTGCACACAAATCCCATGCTGTCATGCAAACAATTTGTGATTTAGGGTTCGAATTATTCGAACACATCCCTTATTTACCAGATCTGGCTGAACTAAGAAAAAGTATAACATGTCGTAAATTTTCTTCCAACAAAGAGGTGATAGAAGTCGTGGAGGCCTGGTTTGCAGAGCAAGATAAAATTTTATTTTGAAAGGTCTAGAGGCGTGGCAGGTTCGTTGTAATAAATGTATCCAATTAAGAGGAGAGTATATTGAATAATAAAATACTTTGACTTTTAAATTTTGTTTGCTTCTATAGCAGGCTAAGAATTTTTCAATGCGTAGTCGTACATGCGTATATGTAGGTTGGAAGGAAAAAATATTACTGAAAATGTGACGTAAAATCTGCATTAATACAGGCGATGTTGCCAACTACAGTACATTATAAGTTTCCATTGTAGAGCTGTTATACATATCTATTGATAAAATCAATATGATCATTGTAATACCGAAACAGATATTCTCTATTAGTTTCAAAACTAACTGCAATGAGTAAATAGACATCGTTAATGTGCTATGCAACCAAATTTACGATATCGTTTCCATTATGACCTTTAGCGATGTGTTTATATAGATACAAAATATTCTGGTTTTAGTTTCTAAACAAGCAGTTAAAATGTTTAAGGTTAGAGTTGGCTTTGTTTTCCATATGAGAGAATACGAATGACAAATGTATTTCAAGTAATTCACTAGAAATTGAAAGATTATTGGTCAAAACGTGTAATTTCTCCCCAAAAATTTTCTTCGGATCCATAACTTTGAAACCACTCCCCGTACAAAAAAACAATGCAGCGACGAATAACTGCAATTTTATCGTTATATATGGAAATAAATCATTTTATATATGTACTTCTTGCTCACTAATAGTATTTATTTTAAACAGTAGATTTCGATAAAAGAGATTGTTTAATGTCCTTATAACATAAAGATTGTTTTACATTGTTCTTGACGTTGTCTGCCGATAAAATCTAAAGTTTCTGCATTTGTCGGTGGAATAAGGATATGGATTTATGCAGGATGTCAGATAGTAGTTTCCTGAGATGCACAAACAAGTGGGGTAAATATGATACTATTCAACCTTAAATTAATATAAAAAGTAAACTTATTTCTGTGAGGTCCATATCAGTATTCAGTAGCGTTAAATAGTTAACAATGGTGCCAATAATAATAAATTAACCACCCTCACTTCTTATTTAAGCTGCTGTCATAAATGACGTACTTTTCCTGTACATTTTAGTATGCAAAGAAAGTTTATTCCGCGATTCTCATGTCTTATTCATAGCGACTCATGGCTCACTGTAATTTGTAACGTTTTATGGTTAACGATGTGCTCATTTTTATTATTTTGTATGATATAATGACCTTATAGGTGTGCTGTGTAGCTGAAGGAAGAGAATATTACCACGCGTCTAGACGAAATATTTTTTATGATTGACAGTAGCGCATCACGTTCATCATTACCAACGCGTGGATTATATCTATTCATTATTTTAGGAACAGAATAGCACTCTGCTGATGCCACTTGATCGTCTTTAGGTTATAAAATCACGTGTTGCTCGTTCAGCATTTCAAGTCTTTCAAATATTCTTTAATGACAAATGTTTATTATATGGTATTCATGTAGCACCTTAGCGCCTCTAATTCCTTATTGCTTCTAAGGAATAGATTAAAAAATTTACACGAATTGAACAATTTTATGAAATAAAATAATTTAAGTTGTTTTACTAAAATACGGAATTAATCACGATGTAGACATTCAGTATTGTTTATTACATCAATTTTGATTTTATTAGAATAACATTCAAATGTAACATGTACGTTGAACGTCCTATTGTTTGTTTTACATTGTTAAAGACCTATTACCAAACACTATAATTTCAAGATGCTTATGATGTATGTGTTCATGAATTTACTCTCCCATAATACGTCACTACTAAAAAAAATCAAATTATAAGCTTACATGCCTATAGTTAAAGCAATCGGTTTTGATTATAAATTACATTCTTCAGCTACTAATATTGAACTATATGTATGCATAAACTCAGTGGTTAGGGCGGGTCTACACTATGCGTATTCTGTAGATGAGTATTTCGGCTGCGTATTTTCGGCAAGCCTAATGTTGCGTTTACATTGTGTGGATTTTCACCGTCGATGTGTGTATTTATTTTTGATGGTCGTCAGTTTGTGCCAAACAGTGAAGAAATTATGCTGCTTTCTAAAATAAAATTAGTTTGTGCTTTGAAAGCCGGGGGGTTACTTCGAAGACCTACCTCCAGAATGTACTGGATTCACCCTTATCACGTTGAAGGTAACCCAAGTGAACGGATTCCAGTGTTTTACAAGAATATTAGACAAGAGGCAGCACGTTTTTTAATTATTATCGAATGAATATTAAGTCCTTCGACGAGCTGAATCGAAATTTTGTGGAAACACATGACAACAAAGAACACAATGTTTAGGAATGCAATAGGTGTTGAAGAAAGATTAACAATTACCATAAGGCAAGTGGAAAAGTAGAACTGTTATAATAAAAAATAAGTTCCTTAAAATATGCATATTATTAATATAGTGTCTGCAAAAGGTTTGATATTTCAATAACGGTACATACAGGGTGGTTCATTAAAGGTGGTGACCGGCCGTATCTCGGAAACCGTATGTCCCAGAATTTGGGACTCTAAAAGAATGATTAAAATGGTTTTTAGTCATAGTTTTCCGTTAGGTGGCGCAATCTATCACTTGCAAAATATAATGGCATTTTATACGAAATATTCCCTAAGTTGTTGGTAAAAAAAATAAATTTTACAGTTTTTGTTTAAGGCAATTTTGTATCGCCTATTCTGAAGTGGCGGGGAAGTGTTCTTTCGTTGTCATAAAAGGCTGTAACTTTCATATGCCTGAATCGATTTTCATAAACGTAGACTCCATGCATAGACAATTAAAGGTAGGTTCCAGAAACAAATAAGAACAACAACCTTTAATTTTTAATAGGCAACTAGCGGTATGTAACACCTAGCTCTAATTTTCTCTGAGAAATTTCAAATAAAATGCTATAACCCTAACCAGCTGACAAAAAGGCAAATAAGATGACTTATTGACCCGTCAAAACCACGAACTGGTATCTATTGTCATTCCAAGATATTGCCATTTTTGATGAGTGTTGATGATTGCTGGCTAAAGTTGTTTTGAGAATAAAATAACAAATAAAACCCATCACAAAAATATTTTTTGTACGATTGAGCTTTTTCGTTTATTTACCATATCTGTTTCCAAGACAGTAGGATATGTTTACTGGTTGCGAGCGCCAACTCACCGGTAAGATTTTACTTACCGACGTCTTTACGTACCAACGTAAAATTATATATAGGTGCTATATTTCACAACAATAAGAACAAAACATTTGGACATTTATATTTAAAAGGTCACTTTGCACTTTTCGTTTATTTAGTAGAAATTAAACACTTTCAATTGTGGTAAATTTCATACAATCGTGCAAAAAACATTAAGGGTTGTACCGGTCTCCCGCCAAACATGGCCGTCGATCGGTAAACGTCCCTTACTGTTCTTGATACTCAATATACTATATTAACGTAAATAATGAAACAAAACTAAGAGAGCTACTCATAACATAAATTTACAAATGGCACTTACTACTAATTGTTTTAAATATTCAAACTGCTTGCCATCATTTGCCATGAACAATTTCAGGCAGTAAAACTGTAATCCTAAATATCTTAAAAGGTCTAATAGTTTTATGTGTGATGTTAAATTGTTGGAAGATGTTTTTTACCTTTGGAAATGACACTAATGTTTTATTATTGTTTACTTTTAGGTTTTTATTGCTGTCAAACTGATTTTGAATGTTTGCAAACTAACTGTTTTATAACGCCGTATTATTCAAACGAATTGGCATGTGATAGCTTAGTGTGTATTTTGAAAGTCTACAAAATGAAGTAATTGCTGAAAGGGACTATGCTCTACGATATTCTGAAAGTATTCAAAAGATTACCACAGAAATTGCGAGAAACAGGCAATGTTCAACCTGTCGCATCAAAAAATAGGATACGCATAAGTCGCAATGAAGAAAATGTTACTGAGATATTGGCGTATATTAAAGCTGAACCCCATTTAAGTATAAGGGAAATTGCAAGAGATCTAGGGTTGAATTAGTCTTTGGCACGAAGAATATTAAAGGATTATAAAATGCATCCATATCATGTGATTTTATACCAGGAGTTAAAGGAATAGATTTTGATCGACGACTGTACCATTGCCACTGGTTAAAAGAAATATTGAACGATGATCCATAGTTTCTATCTAAAATATTATGGACGTTTTCCAGTAATGGTAAAGTCAATTTACAAAATTGCCACTACTGGTAAGAAACCAACTCTCACTGGTAAAGGGAAGTCAATTACCAAAATCGTTGGAATTTAAACATATGGTGTGGTATTTTAAATGGAAAGATTATCGGACCTTGTTTCTTTGACGGAAAATTAACTGGAGAATGGTACTTAAATTTTTAACGAATGATTTACCAATTCTCCTGGAAGATATTACCATTACCACAGTTAAGACATGTGGTACCAACAAGATGGTTGCCCAGCGCATTTTGCAGCAGATGTCCATGTTTATTTAGATACTGTATCTTCAGATAACTGGATTGGACGTGGGAGTATTTTTCCATGGCCGGAAAGGTCACCCGACCTTACGGTTTTAGATTTTTATTTATGGTGAAAATCAAAGATTTGAGGATATGAAAGATAGGATTTAGGAAACAGTTCGAATTATTTCCTTGCTGAAATTGAGACCAGTGTTAATTCCACTATAAAAAGACTGAATTTGTGTATAACAAATGATGGCAAGTATTTCGAGTATTTAAAATAATTAAATTATGAGCAACTCCCTTAGTTTTGTTTCATTATTTGTCTAATAAATATTTTTGTGATGCGGTTTTACTTGTTATTTTATTCTCAAAACAATTTTAGCCTACAATTATCAACATTCATCAAAAAATGGCAATATCTTTGAAATAACAAGAGATATCAGTTCGCGGTTTTGACAAGTCAATAAATCATCTTATTTGCATCTTTGTAAGCTGGTTAGGTATTTTATTTTATTTGAGATTTCTCAGAAAAAAATCATAAATAGAGCTAGATGTTACATACCGCCCGCTAGTTGCCTATTAAAAATTAAATGTGTTGTTATATGTTTCTGAAATCTATCTTTGCACGGAGTTTGCGTTTGTGAAAATCGATTCAGGCATATTGAAGTTACAGTCTTTTTATGTCAATGAAAGAACAGTTCCCCCACCACTTCAGAAAAGGCACACTGAAAAATGACTTCAACAAAGTAGCAGAATAAGGTCAGTAGTTCTAAAATTGATATATTTTACCAAACTGAATTAGGGAATATATTGTAAGAAATGCAATTATATTTTGTAAGTGATAGATTGTGCCACCTAACGGAAAACTATGGACTCAAAAACATTTTTAATCATTCTTTTAGAGCCAATTTTGTTATATAGTGAAAATCTCTAATCCAAATATTCACTAATCAGCAGTTGAAGTATAGTCAGAAAACACTGAACTTACTGGAGATGTTACGTTTGAGTTGCTGAATGCTGGACGATTGCAACTCGTTTAACAAGGGTGACTGTGGTGGAATCAAAAAGTTATTTGGAAGTGATTGTGTATTCAGAGGGCATATGGTCTACATTGACTTAAAGCTTGGGGCATGAGGTACTGCTGTTGTTGATTGTTGTGCATGTTGAAGTCATACTGAGAAGTAGAAGGCATTTGGAAGTCTAACTGTTTTTCTGCAACATTCCACGGAAAAACTGTAACGTTAAGTTTGAAATCCAATTTGTCTTCCTTATCTAATTCTTTGTACTTGGGCAGCATAGACAATAAAAACATTCGGAGAGGGTCATCTGCTGATGTTGTGCTTGCATCAAGTTTCTCAATAACTGGTCTTGAAAAGGTGATAGTTTGAATTTGCGAGTTTTATCATTCATAGTTTTGGGTTTTGGTGCCGGTACTGCAAGAGTGGGAACAAGATCTGCTGCCGATTTATTACCTTGCTGGTTTCTGGTTGCGTCGTCCACATTATCGTTTAATTCTTCGCATAGTTCATCTATGTTTAGGTTGTCGGAAGTATTTCGTTTAGTAACAGTACTTTTGTTCATTTGCCTATTAAATTCATCTCTTGTGTGGCGTCATTTCTTTCTTAATTCTTTCCCTAAAAAATGAAACTAAATTAACGAATCACATTTGCAATAGGATCAGACGAGGAAATTTTGATCAATTTTCTTCAATCTTTATATGCTTTTTATATTTCGCATGAAGTCATGATTGCCTTACAAAAACTTATTGCAATAGTTTTACTTAGAAAGGCTAAAAATTGGTATTATTTTATTTGCAACGCTAGTTCTGCATGCTAAAAGTTGAGTAATAATTTGTTCTAAAATATCCTAGCACATCACAATTACCTCACCTGTCCATATTTACATTAAATTTTCAGTGTAAAGTAATAGAGATTTGTTATTTTCAGATATTTGTCAACTGGAACCACATTCGCTGGTTGCAACACGAGTTTTATAGAGGAAGTGAAGCATTGCAGCAGTTGTACGAGATACGCGTGAAAAGATTTGGATTCATTTCAACGACATGGAAATTCCTGAACCTACAAAAGAGATTTGGCTCAGTATTGCTAATGACTTTTATAAGAAAACTAACTACCCAAATTGTGTAGGAACCTTGGACTGTAAGCACATCAGATGCATATACAGTTGCTGGTGGTTATAACTTTTTTAACTAATGCTAATTTAAAGTTTGTGGCGATAGATGTTGGTATTTGTGGTCAGGAGCGTGACTCTACTGTGTTCAAAGACAGTTAATTAGAGCGGAAACTATACTCTGGATCTTTAAACCTACCTTCATCAGCTCCATTCCCTAATACAAGTGGTAATCCCAAACCTTTCGTCTTTGTGCATTCAAACTATCAACCAATCTAGTGACACCATTCACATCACGAGGTCTCATAGCAAGAAGATGAGTTTATAGCTATTACCATTACAGGTGCAGGCGAACTGTTGAGTGTGTTTTTGGTGTTTTGGCGAACAAGTGGAGAATGTTCTAGACCCCTATTCTCCTTGATCCAGAGTGGATTGATGAAATTATCAAAACATGCTGCATTTTACACAATTTCGCACTCAGAAGAGAGGGAATAAACTATGAAGGTACTGAAGCTCACCTCTTCTCTGATGTTGCCAATGCTGGGAATGGTCCAAGCGGAACAGGGGTTGGGTATGACTGTATCTTCAAATCTCTCATGTGTTGACCATCTTCTGTCAGCTACCAAAACAGCTGCTCGTAAAATAGGTTTTTTGTACAGATCTAAGCAGTACTTTACCTCTCGACAACTCCTTCTGCCGTATAAGGCCCAAATTCGGCCTCATCTGGAATATAATTCTCACCTCTGGGTTAGTGCTCCGCAATACGCTCTCGATATCGTTGATCGTATTCAAAAGAGAGCGATTAGGCTTATAAATGACCCGTCCTTAACTTATCACATACAGTCCCTTGAGCATAGAAGGATGGTTTCAGTTCTTTCTTTGTATTATCGTTATTAGAACGGCTATTGTGCTGCTGAATTATATTCTTTGATACCATCTCGGGCTATCTTTGCGAGAAACACTCGGTTCGCTCATTCAGATCACCAGTATGCAGTACAAATCTCCACTTGTTGTACCAAACGGGCGCAATCCACATTTTCCTACATGGCTTCTAAACTCTGGAATGATCTCCCTAGTTCCTGCTTTCCTCTCACTTATGATATGAGAAAATTTAGCCGGTCCACAATCATAAAAAAAAGATGTACGCGATTACGTTGCAGACTATTTCTTAGACGAAGGAGCTGTTCCGTTGCAGAGAAACTATAGGTTCTAGTGGAAATACTGTTCACTGAAGTCAGTACAAAATAGCGGAGGACTGCTGTACTGATGAAAAATGTTTGTAAATGTTAAACTGTATAATATAACAATCTATATCAGTTTAAGATTGCTTGTTCCATTATGTTTACAGTAGTGTTTTGAGTAGCTGTCATTTTTGTAAGAAATAAAATACTTGATACAGTACTACTGACTTCCATCGAAATACCTAAAAATTATGAGTGATTACTATTGATGTTTTGTTGAAATCGGCCAACGACTCCGAGAGGTGTCCTGACAAACAAATACATGGAAATTCGTAATCCAGATCACGTACTAGATAACAACAGCACTTACCTCTAATGTATTTTCCTTCATATCTACATCATCCCAGTCGGTGAACATTTCTTTAGCAGCTGCTAGCCAACTTTTGTCTCGCTGCACTCGATTTGAAAAATCCTCACGCTTTGTCCCATAATGCTGGTTGGCCGTGTACAAGTTCATGTCCATATCGAACATATTTTAAATTTTATTCAATTTTAAAAACTTCAAACCGTCACGTGAACCTGTAACCTGTATTGTGAACCCAAAAACTTTAAAATTAAATTACTAATAATTAATATTAAATTATAATTAAATAACTTTTTTTATTATTTCAAAATAAAATACAAATATTTCGTTCACGCACAGACCGGTAATCCGTACAGTGTGAACGCTCGATGAGGAATGGACATTTGCTATCACCTTCCCGAAGAGAGACCTCGGCATCTACGTGTCTACCTACGTATTTCCGGCAGCATGCTACATAGTTGCGTATTCTACGCATAGATGTGACCGCTCAAATTTAAAACAATATGTTGTCATCTTGTGGAAAATACGCAGCTGAAATACCTATCTGTAGAATACGCACAGTGTAGAATCACCCTTACAGATGAAATTAATAATATAGAAATATATTATGATAATGGTGATGTTGCCGCAAACGGTGCTCCATCGGCATCAAATATAGGCGGTACGAGTAGTATAATGAATAACTTTGGCGTAGGTCCATCAATATACATTGATTCTTGTCCTGTAAATATTAGTAAATAGATGGAGAAGTGGCTACGTCAGCAAAGACATGCTGGTCGTCTAAAACAAAACAAAAATCATATTTAGAATCCCTTACCGAAAGGATAATTAAAAGAAGAAATAAAAAGGACGAGTATGATCAAGATCTTATTCATAAAAAATTAAAAATATTAGAAAAGGGAAAAGCTATTAAAAAGATGAGTTGGAGGTTAAGAAGTTGGAAAAATTTGAATATGAAATAAAATTATTAGAATATAGGGCAAAGTTGTCACAATTCAAATCAAACTAATGAAATTATTTAAATGATTTGTTGGTATATATATATATATATATATATATATATATATATATATAAATTTTATTGTTGTAATAAACGTTTGTCAAATCGCCATTGTTACCCCGATAGAAAAGATAATTAGTGGATTTTGAATATCTTGATAATACGCCGTAATTTGCTAATGTTTTCAAAATATTTTATTTATATATTTTTATGTAAGAAATGTGAGAGTGTATGTAACTGGTATTTGGCTAGGGTTGAAAAACACATGTTGGGGTGTGAGTAGCAGGTGTACGCTTAAAGCTGCTTTACTGAAAGAGCGTAACGAATCATTGGAATTTCTTATGCGCCGATTCTTAATGTAAAAATGTCACTAGTTTAGTAAGTAATTGTGCAGGTACAGACCGCGATCAAAAGATATCTTTGTTTGTTACTTGGAAACTCGAGAGCTAAATGTAGGATGTGTTACGGACGAATGAATATTTTTAAAATTAAGATGTCGTGCGATAATTAATATGAAACTGTTCCAACGTAAATTAATGTTTCTTGTTTTTATATTACTTTCGAAAAATGGGGGTTGATTGCGGGAGTAAAGTTAGTTAGGTTTGAAATCGGAGGAAAGTTAGTTACAGTAGAGTGTCAATCGAGCCAGATCGATTTTGAGTTAATTAATTCACTAATTGTAAACCGTTTGTCTTTAAAATATTTCGGGCGTGTACATTTTCTTTTGAATTAGCCAACACTAATTTGTCTTTTTTTCATGTGTTGGTTTTAATGTGTTTTTCAAATATTAATCTATAAATAACAGTCACTCTTTTGAAGGTAATTTGTGTCTGTGATTAATTAAAATTCATTCAAGTGTAAGTAGGTATTTTTATGTATATTAAGGCAGGAAGCAAAAGCCAATACAATACAATACAGGGTTCCCACACTCTGGTATTGGTGTGAAGGAGCATTGCTGGTTGTTGTTTATATTTATATTTGTGTAGAGGTGAGGCGTGAGCGAACGGGTACAGGGTACCGCTCTGGTTATTAATTGTAAAGTGCAATTGCCGAGTGTGTACATACTCCCGGGCTCAGATGATCATTAAACACCTCGTGTGTAATCTGCTAAAGGAGCGCTGTATTTTTCTAACGTCCTCAAATTTATATATCGGTAACGATGTGGTGATCTATTTATAACTTACCCTTGTAAGGCTTTGTTTTAATGAGTTTTTTTTTTGTATCTGTTTTGAAGCAGAATTATTTGCCTGTGAACTAATTTATCTTTATATGTAATTTCTTGTAACTGGACTTATGTATTTTGTGCTTTAGTGGTCACTAAACAATTGTGTACGTGTAAGTTCCTTGTCTATTTTCTTTGTCCTGCCTTTACCCTATTATCACTTGCCGGAATTTTACTGTTGTTATATTTTATATGTACCATAATTTGCTTTATTGTTTTATGTGCTTATTTACTTAAAGACGGGCATGATTGGTTTTAAAGGGCCTCATATTTGGTATTATGATTTTTATTTTGATTATTTATGACACATTTGTAGGTGTGACTACATGGGGTTCCTTTTTTATTGTGTTTCTGTGTAACTAAACTGCTTTTTATTCATTTTTCTTAATGTTATAATTTTGTACGCACTGTAACCTGATTTAATGGTGTTTTGTTATATATTTAAACCCTTTCTTTGTTTTTTTTGTTATTTGATTTATTAATGTACTTGTGCAATTACTCATTTATGAATAAAGAGGGTTTTATTGGTGGCTCTTTCCCACAATAGTATATTAACGGGCTGAACCACTGATGCTCAAAGCTCGTTGCTTTTAATTTGAGTAGTTTCAATTTTTTTTACCTGACCCTCATGAGGTAACACAGCCTATCTAATTAAGGTAGCACAACGTACCTACCACTAGGCGGCCACTTCGTTTAACAGATTTGAGGTTTGCGGGTAATCAAATATCAGACTTGTAAATAAATTCTAATGTTTTAATTATTGCCAGGAAAGTCAAAGTAAGGCAGGCAATTAATTTGGGTACATATGGGAAAAATTTTTATTATTGAAATTTCTGAAAAACTCTATTGGCGGTTCGCTTCTGCATATCTAACAACCAAAAAATCCATTGTGACATTTGTCACGTGACCATACATTTAGCGGGAATTTTGAAAAATATTAACTGTGATGCCGAAAAATGGGTCAAATTGACAAGATATCGAAAAATTGTGTTAAGAAAATGTAGTTAGAATGCAACAAACCCCCATATACCAATTTTCAACCAAATCAGAGAAAAAATAAAGAATTACCATTCTATTACGAAACATCATAAAATCTTGTTCTACCTGGAAATGGTTTTAATAATATAAATTACATAATTTTAAGTCAAAATTAATCAAATATTTGTAAAATAGACAATTTGTGAGAGGAAGATTTAAAAAATACGATTTTGCGTCGTCGCTGGTTGTGTTCATACCCTGCATATTGAAGCGCATGACCTGATCTAATATTTTTAACCGGTAAATAAAATGTAAACGAACTAACATTTGTAATTAAAACTTAACAACACATTATTTATCCTTATTAAATTTAATATTGGTTAGTACATTTGAAATTAGAGATTTTTTTTATTTTAATACGTTGGCTTTGAAAAATAAAATATTTCGGCTTATAAGGATGACAATTATTGCTCTTTAAAGTGCACCTCATAGTTTAAGATTTCCAAATTTATGTAATTTGTGTTATTAAAACTATTTCCAGGTAGAACAAGAGTAGAGGGGAATAAATGGTATTTTTATTTTTTTTCTGATTTGGTTGAAAATTGGTATATGGTGTCTTTGTTGCATTCTAAATACATTTTCTTAACACAATTTTTCATCGTCATGTCAATTTGACCCATTTATCGGTATCACAGTTAACATTTTCAAAATTCCCGACAAATCTATGGTCACGTGACAAATATCAGAATGGATTTTTTGGTTGTCAGACATGCAGAAACGAACCGCCAATAGAGTTTTTCAGAAATTTCAATAATAAAAATTTATATATATATATATATATATATATATATATATATATATATATATATATATATATATTTGAGAAATTTAATTTAAATTACGATACCCTATATCAAGTAACTATTAAAACAACATTCAATTGTCATACTCGTATGTATTGCCTTTATGCATTCCCTACCAAATGACATACATTTTGTTGTATATTCGCTTCGTTTTTATTTTCTTTTCTGTAATTTTCATCTATGTCAACATCTTCATTTATGCTAATGGCGATATTATGTAATATTGCAGTTGCGACTATAACTGACAGTACTGTATCCATTTTCAACCTTAATCCTTGGGCGAGACATGGGAAACGTATCTTCCAATATATTTGAGAAATTTCATTTATATTACGATACCCGATAACAAGTAACTATTAAAACAACATTCAATTGTCATACTCGTATATATTATCAATCATGTATTGCCTTCATGCATTCCCTACCAAATGAAATACATTTTGGTGTATATTCGCTTCGTTTTTATTTTCTTTTCTGTAATTTTCATCTATGTCAACATCTTCATTTATGCTAATGGCGATATTATGTAATATTGCAGTTGCGACTATAACTGACAGTACTGTGTCCATTTTCAACCTTAATCCTTGGGCGAGACATGGGAAACGTCTCTTCCAATATATTTGAGAAATTCCATTTATATTACGATACCCTATATCAAGTAACTATTAAAACAACATTCAATTGTCATACTCGTATATATTATCAATCATGTATTGCCTTCATGCATTCCCTACCAAATGAAATACATTTTGGTGTATATTCGCTTCGTTTTTATTTACTTTTCTGTAATTTTCATCTATATCAACATCTTCATTTATGCTAATGGCGATATTATGTAATATTGCAGTTGCAACTATAACTGACAGTACTGTATCCATTTTCAACCTTAATCCTTGGCGAGACATGGGAAACGTCTCTTCCAAACACTAAACGTTCGTTCCACAGTATTTCTCGTTTGTATATGTGCTGCATTATAGTTGCGCTCACCTTCAGTCGCTGCATTGAGCAATGGCGTTAATAAATACTTGAATTAGGATATGCACTCCTAACAAGTAAATATTGGGATACTCTCCAGCTTCCAGTTGATCTCGAATATACGAATTGTTGAAAATTGTACTGTCTTGTACCGATCTTGGCCAGCGTACAACTATGTCTCTTATTTTTAAGTTGAAGTGACAAATGGCCTGCACTTCCGATTGGGATAATTTTCCGCATTCTCACCACCTGGTGACAGTATAGGAATGTGCGTCCCGTCAATGCATCTAATTACATTGGGAAAACCTTGTACATTAAGAAAGCCAGTTTTGATTTCTCTGACTTCTTGAGGATTTTGTGGCATATTAATGTAATTAGGGCGCAAACTGGCAATTAGGTGGGTTATTTTTGGAATAACGTTGCATACAGTAGATTTATCATCATCTCCAATTAAAAATTGGAGGGAGTCTGTAGCATTAAATCTTAATGCAATAAGTATTTGCTCGAGTGCAGTCAGAGAATGATTTATGCTACCAGTTCAATATCTCCAGGAATCAAGTTTATTAACTGACGAACTAATTGTTTTGACAATCTAAATCGATCCTTAAATTCACCGTTATTGTACATTTCAAATAGATTTAATCGATCCCTAAATGTGCGGTGTCTAGGAAGAATCAGATGAATTAGAGTAATTCTTTATACTTATATAGTATTAAACTTTATATTCGTATTCAACAAGATATCTACTCAAGCACGTTATCCTCTCGATAAATGCTAACAAATGTTCGAGAAACTGATTTTAGTGCTTATTAAAGAGATGTCCCATAGTCAATAGATATCTGTCGTTTCAGAAACAGGCCATAAATGACACAATTACATACATTTCGTAAAAATGTATGACATCTCGCGGTAGAATTAGAACCTAATATATAAGATAACTTCTTTCCAAAAAGATATTGAGTGGAAAAACCCGTGTTTCCGAATTCTCCGTTTAATTTTAATTAAATGCCCTAAGTCAATTGGGATATAATCCAACGCACTATTTATGTTGAATAAGGGATACCGTGTATCTATTTCAGCGAGTTAAATCTTCGAAATAAAGTTTTCATATCAACATATGTGTTCAATGTGGTAAGTAAATCAGTTTTACACATTTCTTTAATTACATATGAAACTTATATCTGGAAATACTTTAGGACATTTACTTCTACTTTTACTTTTTCTGGACTCTTCTGTACCATTTGTGTACTACTGATGATATCAACATTATGGTTATGATTGAAAAATAACCTCTACGATTCTCGCTGAAACTACATAGTCACATTTTGTCAACATTCAAGATCACTTATTGTAAATGTAAACTTCATTATCTACACAGCACCGGTACACCTGTGACTATAATATCTCTCAGTGAAGACCTCGAAACAGGATAGTCTACATTTGCAAGTATTTCACCTAGTTTTCGAAGCAATCAATTTATGATAACTTATTATATACACCAATCTACTGCCTGCCTGCGCAAGTGGAGGTTGTGTATATTATATTGAACAAAGTGATTTCAATTGAACTATTTAGTTGTATTAGTTCTACAGTTATCTACAATACTGAGAGTTGATTAAATGAACCAATTCTATATATAACGTTTATTTGCCTGTATATTCTTTAATTTATATATTACTTCATTAATAACTTTAATTTATCTTATGTAATCTTCAATTTAGATTGACAAGATACATGTGACACTTTTAGCGCTGATCCTGTAACTGTCCATTGGTGTGTCAACATCAGTTAGAATTATATATAAAGAAATAAATTCTATTTTATTTGTACTTATCTTTCATTTAGGGTAGAGGCTTTGTTATACGAAAATTTTCTTTCTTTATTGGTAACTTAAATACAAACATATTGACATAAAGATCAGTTTGTTTAAAGTAGTTTATTTATATAGAACAAAAGGATACTCCACGTACCTACCACAAAAATAAAGTTCGTAACACCGAATATATTTCAATAGCTAAACTATTATCATCAGCGGTTCGTATGTCAAAATTTTTTATATTACTTTGTGCTAATTCCAAAAACACCTAAATGTAATGCAGGTTCAAAGCAAGTTTTCTGATTCTTAAGTTATTAATGATGTCAGTTTCAAAAAATACTGTTTTATTGATTGCGACATATAACAGGTTTATTGTCTTAAAACACAAACAAAATTCAAGGAGTTCCAAAATTCAATTTTTTAGATTAATGGTAAGTTACATAACCTTTGAATGGTATATAATGGATACAATTTCACAATAGAGTAAAACGTAGTGTGCCAGTTATAGTTTGTTAATTCAAACATTAAAACCAATTATGAGTTCTTAATTCTTTTAAATAGACCAATGAGGTGCCAGTTAAACAATTTGAGTAACTGATATAGTAGTTAGCTGCACTTCATAATGACAGTGCTCTAATTCTAAATATTTTGAAATTTCCAAAGCAAAAGCAAGCGTTTAATACTAAATCGGCGAAGGAAGTTATCCAGTCTAAATTTTTATAAGTATGCTTGTACATTAGAGGCTGAACGTAGGTTAAAATACTAAACACAGCCGCTCTTTTGAAACATGCCATTAGGAACAATTTACCGCAACATATGTGATAGTGCGCCCATACTAAATATAACTTCAAAATTGACGTTTAATATTTAAATGAAAGAAAGCGTCTTATGAAACATGTCGTTGGTAATGATTTGCTGCAACACATACTAAACAGAACATAATTGTAGTGTTACCCATAATTGTTAATTGTTAGTAACGATTTGTAAAATAAATTAAATCATTTATTAAGTTTGTTTTTAATTTTAAAGACAAAATTTGATCGATTGTAATGATGGCGCAGTTGGTTAGCGATACTGCAAGTACAGGTCGAGTTCAAATCCTACTAGGTAAACTTTTTTTTATGTATTTAATAAAATTAATAATAATTTTTAATTAAATTAAATCATGTTTAAATTTATTTTTTTGTTCTTTGCGTAATTTGGGCACTCCCAAACATTAAACGTAAAAATGTCAATTTTTGAGGTTATATTTAGTATGGGCGTACTATCACTATATGTTGCGGCAAATGGTTGCTAACGTCATGTTTCATAAGAGCGTCTGTGTCAATGATTATTGATATTATTATATATATTTCATACAAAAACCGTTTTTATTAATTGCGAAATGTACTACTTAATTATACCACAGTCGTTTTATCTAAAATGATCAGGTTTGGTACCAAATCTCTTGGTGCATCATTAATAATGATTTCGCGTTTGATGTGTATTATGTCGTGAACCAACTGGTAATTGAAGAAATCGCTTAACCAAGCTCTCGTGATTTTTTCATTCCTTCGGTTCTCAATTGAATTACCATGACAAAAATATTTCGTGCAAAACTGCATTTATCCGATAAAAAAATCACCACTTAAATATTTATCTACAAAAAAGTACACTTTACTTAGATATTAGCCTAAGTAAACATTTTAAGTTATGTTCATATTATAATTATTGCATGTTTTAAATTAAGTGTCTATTAAAAAAAATTAATTATATATTCCAAAGTGTCACCGGATATTAACAGCAAAGTTACAAGAAACACTAAAACGAAAAACATTTAACAATTTAAGAAAAATTGATATTCATGAAATGTAATTTAAGCAATAATCTTGAATGTTATGTACACATTTAAATCATGTATACCCATTCATACTTTGTTGTATTCACATGGGTAGGTTTACAATTTCTTGGAATTTTTCAATTGCATATACATAAACTTCTATATGCATACCAATCTTGCATTTAACTATATAATATTTAGTATCAATAATATTAAAAGCAACCAATAATTAAATTTGCAAATTCATTTTGTTTTTATATTTGCATACAGTAGTTTAAAATGTGATTAACATTGTTTTGTACAATAGCCATTTGTATGGCATTATGTAATTTTAACCTGTGAACTGGTGCAGTTTGACAGAAGGGATTCATTCTCTAAATTATTTAAATATCTTTGTTTGTTGAGATGTGTTTAAGAAATTTTTATGGATTTTTATAACTGCTGCGTTTTACATCAAGTTAAACGTTGTTCCAAAACGTCGTGGCGTTCGAGGTGCGCGGCGGGATATAAAACTATTTGAAAAGTTGGCACGACGTTATACGTCGAGAAACATCGGAGATAAACAACCGATATACAACCTAACTGTTATATTTTTAAGAAAATGCAATAGGAATTAAAAGACAATCATAAAATGGTCTTATTGGTTTAACACATTTTCAGTATAATTAAATTGATTAACAAGATTAGTTGACAGGTTGCAGATAAAAAACGAAAACGTGTATATACAAATAACAGCTACATTTCAGATGCGTAACATCCTGTTTAGAAGAATTTCAAGTTTTATAATGTAAAATGAAATCATAAATGTAAAACACATTTGACAAATGTATTAAATGTATTTTATTAATATACAAACATAAATAACTTTTACACATCTTATTTACAATAAACTAAAATTAGTTATAAAGACTTTAGTTTGTCTTGCAAAATACGACGAACAATAAAATGTCTTGAAACAGACAATTTTTTATATAAAATAGAAGGAAACTCAAACGACGATAAACTCAACTGGATCCAAATAAAGCGAATGACAACATTTATGGTTGAGTACTAGTAGCGTATTTTCCACGAGATTTTGCACCAACTATAAGATAAACTTACAAATATAGCATTGTGACAGGATTATTACAAGGAAATAAAGGAAAGTACTCTTTCCAGTCTAACAACCGAATGCGGAATGACAAATATAGTCACATAATTATGCAATAAAATGTGGTTTAGCAATTTAGCAGTTGCCCAAACTTGTACCATTTGATTTAACTATCGTGCCTATTGAATCTATCAACTCTAGTAAGAACTATTCTTATTTTATTGTTAAAATTGTGTAAAATGTATAATAATGAGTATAGTAGTAACAAAACGTCGTGGTACTCGAGATGCGCAGCGCGATTCTCTACAACTTGAAAAACTTAATTAAACGACGTTATAATCGGAAAATGAATAAGTTGAGTAATTATCGATTTTTTAACGATTGATGTCGTAACTGAATACATTTTTATTGAATGATCATTTATAACAATTATTATTAATTTTATTGAATATATAAATAAAAATATGAAAATGTAAACTTTCACCATTAACACTCATAATAAAATACTTATCTTTTTTGGGGTTTTTTTAATGGTGTACTTTAAATTATACAATCTAAACGTTTCGATAACACTTACAGTTATCTTCGTCAGTAGTAATGTTTGTTAAAAATTGTTAAAGATGTAGTAAACAATTTTGTCAAATTTGAAAAATTAAAACATAAACATAAGCCTGCTATTAATATAACAGTTTGGGAAACATAAAGCCAACTATAAAAATTTTAGTAAAGAATAACTAGGTAATAAAAATTAAATTTCATTAAACTGCCTCAAAGATGACAAACCAGAACACTCTCTACGACGAAAGCTAACAATGAAATTTGTCAGCCAAAAAACACATTTAACAAAATTTAATCGAGTTATGATGTAAGTGTAAAGTTGTGAAAACTTCAATTTTAAAATGATAGAAGCATTCACAAATCCAAACATTATATCAAATAAAATAACCCAGTTAAATCTAACAAAGAGATATCTTTATCAATAATTGGAAGTGTTATTAACAATGAAAAGCACAATGTAGAACGTTCTTTGTAATTTTTAATTTCAATTTAATTTCAACTACTTATGTTAAATTATAGTGCTGTGGTAATTTAACATATAATTGGTAAAGCATTTGCTTCAAGGTCTAGGAAAAACACATCAAAAAACCTAGACATACCAAAAGTTAAAATTAAAATCAAAATTAAGACGTATTATTATGCTTTTTTTTTTAATTATAAGATGCCAAGACCTATTTAAACGGAGATTTTCTTCTTGTCTATTAAAACTATTCGGGTGTTTATATATTTCAATAGCTTCACGTTGCAAACGAACATAATAATGGGTTTGTCTTGACAATATTTCCATATTGTCAAATTGAATGTCATGATTTAGATTATTCAGGGCATGGTCAGCCACAGCAGACCTCTCTGATGATCCAATCTACAAAATCTCATATGTTCTTTGCGTCTTGTATCAAAGCTACGTTTTGTGGTCCCGATGTATACTTTTCCACATGAACAAGATAACTTATACACTCCGGAAGATGACAAAGGGTTTGACACATCTTTAGGTGATCTTAAATGTTCTTTAATTTTCCTTGTAGGTTTAAAAATAGTCCTAATGTCATGTTTGATTAAGAACTGGTTTTTCTTTAAGGTTACGCGTAGAAGGTGTAATAACATTATTAATATCTGTAAGTGAGTATCCATTATCTTGTAAGGATTTTCTTAAATATTTATATTCATCATTCAAAAATTCAGGGTCACAAATTCGTTTTGCTCGATCTACTAAAGATTTAATTACACTAATTTTTTGACGTGGATGGTGGTTGGATAATTTATGAAGGTATCTATCAGTGTGTGTCGGCTTTCTGTAAACCTTAAAAGATAGTGAATTATTATTTTTAGATATTAATATGTTAAGAAATGGTAAACTTCCATTAGTTTCTTTTTCCATGGTAAACTGAATACTAGGATGTATACCATTTATAAAAACCAAAAACTCATGTAGTGCTTCTTCTCCATGTCTCCAAATAACAAATGTGTCATCTACATATCTATACCAAACTGAAGGTTTTTTAGGTGTATTTTGTAACGTTAATGTTTCAAATTTTTCCATATAAAAATTAGCTATAAGAGGACTAAGGGGACTACCCATTGCTACACCTTCAATCTGTTCATAAAATTTACTATTCCACTGAAAATAAGTTGTAGTAAGACAATGCTGAAAAAGAATGGTTATGTCCTTTGGAAAAAGATGATCAATGTATTCAATAGTTTCTTTTAGAGGTACTTTTGTAAAAAGTGAAATAACATCAAAATTTGTGACCCTGAATTTTTGAATGATGAATATAAATATTTAAGAAAATCCTTACAAGATAATGGATACTCACTTACAGATACTAATAATGTTATTACACCTTCTAGGCGCAACCTTAAAGAAAAACCAGTTCTTAATGTTGGTACTGCTTTTCTTCCTTTTATAGCTAATGTTACAAATACGAGTAGAATTGAAAAAATCCTAATCAAACATGACATTAGGACTATTTTTAAACCTACAAGGAAAATTAAAGAACATTTAAGATCAGCTAAAGATGTGTCATACCATTTGTCATCCTCCGGAGTGTATAAGTTATCTTGTTCATGTGGAAAAGTATACATCGGGACCACAAAACGTAGCTTTGATACAAGACACAAAGAGCATATGAGATTTTGTAGATTGGGTCAACCAGAGAGGTCTGCTGTGGCTGACCATGCCCTGAATAATCTAAATCATGACATTCAATTTGACAATATGGAAATATTGTCAAGACAAACCCATTATTATGTTCGTTTGCAACGTGAAGCTATTGAAATATATAAACACCCGAATAATTTTAATAGACAAGAAGAAAATCTCCGTTTAAATAGGTTTTGGCATCTTATAATTAAAAAAGCATAATGATACGTCTTAATTTTGATTTTAATTTTAACTTTTGGTATGTCTAGGTTTTTTGCTGTGTTTTTCCTAGACCTTGAAGCAAATGCTTTACCAATTATATGATAAATTACCACAGCACTATAATTTAACATAAGTAGTTAAAATTAAATTAAAATTGAAAATTACAAAGAACGTTCTACATTGTGCTTTTCATTGTTAATAACACTTCCAATTATTGATAAAGATATCTCTTTGTTAGATTTAACTGGGTTATTTTATTTGATATAATGTTTGAATTTGTGAATGCTTCTATCATTTTAAAATTGAAGTTTTTCACAACTTTACACTTACATCATAACTCGATTAAATTTTGTTAAATGTGTTTTTTGGCTGACAAATTTCATTGTTAGCTTTCGTCGTAGAGAGTGTTCTGGTTTGTCATCTTTGAGGCAGTTTAATGAAATTTAATTTTTATGACCTAGTTATTCTTTACTAAAAATTTTATAGTTGGCTTTATGTTTCCCAAACTGTTATATTAATAGCAGGCTTATGTTTGTGTTTTAATTTTTCAAATTTGACAAAATTGTTTACTACATCTTTAACAATTTTTAATAAACATTACTACTGACGAAGATAACTAAGTGTTATCGAAACGTTTAGATTGTATAATTTAAAGTACACCATTAAAAAACCCCAAAAAAGATAAGTATTTTAACATAAATAAAAAGTTTACCTCGAGTAGGATTTAAACCTACGACCTGTATTTAGCTAGAGTACCGCGCTAACCAATTGCGCCATCGAGATTCAAGCCAAAATCGATGTAAATTTTGTCTTTATGTATGTAGAACTGATGTACATTCTAAATATAATAAGATTACAATTAAATTACTTATATTAATGGAATTTGAGCCTGCAATATCGCAAGGATTCGCTCATACCAAAGCAACTTGACTAATATTAAATTATTGTAAGTTTTTGTTATGAACGAATAAGTTCAAAGGTAAATATGTAATTAAAAATTATTATTAATTTTATTAAATACATAAATAAAAAGTTTACCTCGAGTAGGATTTGAACCTACGACCTGTATTTTGCTAGAGTACCGCGCTAACCAATTGCTCCATCGAGATTCAAGCCCAAATCGATGTAAATTTTGTCTTTATGTATGTAGAACTGATGTACATTCTAAATATAATAAGATTACAATTAAATTACTTATATTAATGGAATGTGAGCCTGCAATATCGCAAGGATTCGCACATACCAAAGCAACTTGACTAATATTAAATTATTGTAAGTTTTTGTTATGAACGAATAAGTTCAAAGGTAAATATGTAATTAAAAATTATTATTAATTTTATTAAATACATAAATAAAAAGTTTACCTCGAGTAGGATTTGAACCTACGACCTGTAATTTGCTAGAGTACCGCGCTAACCACTGCGCCATCGAGATTCAAGCCCCAATCGAAGTAAATTTTGTCTTTATGTATATAGAACTGATGTAAATTCTAAATATTTTATTTATGTATTTAATAAAATTAATAATAATTTTTAATAACATATTTACCTTTGAACTTATTTGTTCATAACAAAAACTCATAATACTCATTTACAACAATTTCGATTTAGGTATGTATTGGTTTACCTATTTCATACTTGCATTAAAATAATTTTTTTAGTTAGTAAACATAACCTAACCTGTTCAATATCAGCTGTTTTTATCAAGGATTTGCGAAAAGGGAATTCAACGTTTTATAAATGTTTAATTACACCCAACAGATAGACAGAAAATAAGAATAACTTCGGATAAGATTTTTGGTTATTAATCTTAGCAATCGTCGAATAGGTAAATTCTTAAAGCTCATCGTTGATTGCAGGTCTAAATATTTATATTTTTAAGAACCAACAACAAGAATCAATCAATTAGCCTCATTACATTAAAATATGTGTCAGAAAGTGTTAATACAAATACAACTATTTACTCAGTTCACACTATTAGTTTATTGTGCTGACTAGAAAAATTATTTGTTCGATAGTTTTTAGATTAAGTAATAGTCTGTAGGTGTAAATGTGTACTATCAAAACTTGAATGAAGCTTCGCAATATGATTATAATATTATAACTTGATATGCTTCTAATAGGAGGACAGAACACAAACGTTGAAATAACTACTACATTTCACAGCAATGTGCAACTTAGTGTGACCCTCCTTGTTTGATCGGAAATATTTTGTAGAAGTATTTCAAATTCTAATACCAATATATAAAATAATTCACAAATTGATAAAACATTTTAAAATGTAATTTTATTAACGTACAAAAATAAATAACTACAGAAGTTTAATTAGTTAGAATCTAATTCACTGTCGCTGTCTTTGTCACTACTGGTGTAATCAATGTCTTCATCACTTTCACCTGTATTTACAGTACAAATCAGCTCTTCGACTTCATCAATAAAACCTTCTTTTTCTAAATATTCTTGTTCAATCGTTTCTGTATGTTTGCACACAGCTTCCCATTCTTCACGACCGATTGATTTAAATTTATTCTCTGCTAATTTCCACATCTTCAAATTTAAACGTAATATTATTACTCTCTCCATAATTTTTAACTTGAGCCCATATCTTTTCAATTGGATTTAGCTATTGTTGGTAGGGCGGCAACCTTACCACAGAATGACCGTGTTCAGTGATCAACTTATCGATTAAATAATTTTTATGAACTGGTCGATGAAGTTTAATTTTCTCGTAGAGTTCGGGTTTTGTCTCACTTTGTACAAATGCAATCCCACGTTCGTTTAACCACTTCTGAATTTCACCTTTTTTCCAGGCACATGTTGGATTAGTTTGGTAAGATG
Organism: Vesta saturnalis; assembly: GCA_036346205.1. Lineage (NCBI taxonomy): Eukaryota > Metazoa > Arthropoda > Insecta > Coleoptera > Lampyridae > Vesta > Vesta saturnalis. Next base: position 60,466 of record JARFJB010000719.1, on the reverse strand, counting down.
CGTTATCAACCACTAACACAGACTTAGGCTCGAGATTGGGAATAAGTTTTTCGCTCAACCACTTAACATAATTCTTAGAATTCATGTCATTATAATCTCCTGACTTTAATCCCGATTTATACATCAACGATGCATTTGGAGTTGTCCTTTTGAAACAGGTGCTTTCACTCCCTTGTCACTGCTGTCATACCATCCATGCGAACTCATATGTAAACTGTGCAAGTATGATTCGTCGCTATAAATGATGTTTCTACCCTCGTGTCTGTGCTTTTCATTTTCTTAAAATGAGGTGCTTTTCGTCCTTATTGCGGAAGTTTCCACTAAGACCTTCCTGCTGCCTTCTGCCATTTGAAACCCACCTTTTTCACAATGGATCGAAAGCTGCTTAATTTTCCTCTTAAATGTATTCTTCTAACAACTTCTGCATCAATCTTGTCGACGGTTGATCTAGGTGCTATTTTGTTTATTGTTTTACGAGGTGAACCAAATGTGCTTTCTTCAGGTTTCGATCTGCCTTCCTGTGTAATGCGTTTAATTGTTCTTCTGGATGTGCTTGTGGTTTCTGCTAACCTTTCATACACACGATTGACAGGGATAATAAAATCTTCTGATTCCTTTTCTCTCTTCACAAATTCATACAATTTATAAACAATTTCACAAGCTTGACTGTGAACAACTACTCCACTCACGTTCAAAACGTTTACTTGGTAGTTTGGACAACAAATAACGATGAAATAATAAAAAGTGTCTTGAAAAAGACAGATTTTGTATAAAACAGAAGGAATAAACTCAAGCGGTAACGTACGAATACAACGTGAAGTAAATAAAGCGAATGACTACATTTATAAGCTGAATAGTAGCATTTTTGTCGAATACTTTCGACACGTTTGAATCATATACGCATGGAGGGGCGAGTGCCACGACATTTTGGAACTGCTCTACTTTTATTAAACAATGTAATTTTTGCTAAATGTAAACAGTGTAATGTGTGTAATGCATATGTTTCTATTTGCGTTTATACAGGATGACTCAGAAAAAATGGATCAACACTAAGTTGGAGATATTAGACACCGAAATATTATGTTTGAGTTCATCATGCCTTAGACGAATTTCGGTGGTTTAAGAGATACAGGATGTTGAAGGTTTAAATTATATTCTGAAATTTCTCAATAATTGAGGAGGTTTTGATGGCACGAATCTGAAAATTGGTAGCATTTGGTTTTTTGGTGTGAGAATTACGAATTTGAAGCTTATTTTGACGTTGCTCCTAGAGGGCGCTATTTTCACGATATTATTTTCTTTTTATTTGTTGAGCTATGCTTTTAAAATTATAAAAATCTAAAAGAACGTTCAATTCTACATAAAAAAGGTACTCTTGTTTTGGTCGCCTAACTTTATCGGTTTCTGAATTAGTTTCAATGTATTTTGTTGATTTTCTTTCAGGTGCTAATATTCCTATTTCTTTTCTAAGTAAGTTTGTGTCAAATTTCCATGTCAATAAATATCATATTTTGCGTGCATGTGATTTATTATTCGTGTAAAATTATTATCTAGTGATCAAAAAATGCCTCGACGTAATAACTTTTCCAACAGTGAGATGCGTGATATGATTTGGTTTTGCTCAGGCTAATTTTGATGGGCATGCGGCGGCGTAAAAATGTGTACAATTGTATCCAAATAGATTGCAACCTAATTATAAACTATTCAGAAAATTTTTACAGCCACTTAGGCGAATCTGGATATTTTCTAGCAAAAAGTAACCATGGCACTCCAAAATCTACCATAGGCGATGAGGAAGAGGAAACCTTTAAAATCAAATAACTCAGAAACCGATAAAGTTAGGCGACCTGAATAAGAGTACTTTTCTTATATAGAATTGAGCGTTCTTTTAAATTTTTAAACATAGTTCAACAGATAAAAAAAATATGTTTTGATTTACGTAAATAAATACCATAAAACTGTGGACCTCTAGGAGCAACGTCAAAATAAATAACTCTCACAGTACAAAACCCAACACTACCAATCTTTAGATTCATGCTACCCAAACTTTCTCAATTATTGAGAAATTGCAGAATAAAATTTAAACCTTCAACACCCTGAATCTCTTAAGCAAGCGACATTCGTATAAGGCATGATGAGCTCAAACATAATATTTTGGTGTCTAATATATCCAGCTTAGTGTTAACCCATTCTTTCTGAATCGCCCTGTATGAAATCCTAATGGATTTTGTAATGTTTCACTTTATGAAACAGAAGATTTCTTTTTTTGATGTTGATATTTTTGCTGATATTTGTCATGATTTCTGAAATAGTTATTTTTACCAGTGACAATGGCAATGTCAACATTGCAACTACCGAAATAAACATTTCCTAAATCTTTTTACAATTTTAATCGTATTCCTGTTCTCTGTTTCAGGATTAGAATGTACAACTCTCGCACGCATTTTGATGTTAGAATGAACTCAGCTCTTAAACGATTATAAAAGTTGATTATTGTTTGTTTTAGATTCGTTGTAGACTCAGTGCCAGGATGGAGAGGTAAAAAAAATGCAGACAGCTGTTGCTGCTGCTGAAATTGAAAAAGAGCAAACGTCGGACTCTGAGTAATTAAAATATACGAGACTAGTATCCGACAAAAGCATTATTTTGAACATCGTGGAACTAAGGTATATGGACAGAGCTGTGATTGGAAAAATGAAGAAGAAAACAAGAAACTAGAAAATTCAGAGTTGAAAAAATCTTGATTGGCAATAAAAGAATAATGTAGTAAGCGCAAGACTTACCAGAAACTCCAGCAATGAAAGTCGGCAAACCAACACAAACAATTACGGAAGTCAGACTTTTTAAGAAAATTATAATATTTGAGAAGAAGGCAAAGGACAAGAAAATATGAGTGAGGTGCCGGAGCTACCCAACGAAACGGGACAAGAATATCAAACATTACATTATAGATGGGAGTGTGCTGAAGGAGAAACCACAGGATAAGGAAGTGCTTCGAAAAAGACGCAATTGAACGACACAATACTGGAAAATCAAGGAGTATGTTTTAGATGATATTGTACTGAAAATCCGCATGCAATGCGATTGAGGTTACAAAGGGTTAAATCAGGTGCAAAAGAAGAATAAGCAGTGAAACCGTGGATGATTCAGGCTTAGATCCACATTTTCTTACGCTACCATCTACTGATTCTGAAAACGCGTTGGAGTCATCAGGATCGAAGAGTCATCAGGCTCAAAAGAAAATAAAATTACTACTTGCGAGACAGAGGGTGCAGAAGCAGACAATACTCATGCAGATAACAAGAGAAAAGGTAAGAAAAGGAAATCAAATTCGGTTGAGTGTAGAAAGACTGAAATTCTCCGAAATAATGGAAAACCTTATACATCATCATCAATTCGCAAAATAGATTGCCGAAAGAAAGTTAATGAAAAATGCAAATTACAACGATCAAGCAAAATAGAAGAACATGAAAAGGTAGGAATATTTAACAAATACTGGTCACTTGACAGTATGAAATCCCAGAGAGAATTTATCTGTAGAAGTATGATCACCGTTAAAACTCAGTATCAGTACAAAAGAGAAGGAAGTAGGCGCCATTGTAACAAGCATTCTATTTCGTAATCAACAAAGTAAACGTACGTGTTGGCAAATACTTCTTCAGGGCTACACTGGACATCAATGACTGACCTATTAGAACTGTGAGAGCCAAATTAAACGAGGGATTTCTTCAAGAAGATCTCCGAGGAAAACACGGACACTACTCTAAAATAGATCCCATAATAAGAGATGGTGTCAGGGCTCATTTTAATACAATCCCAAGAATTTACAGTCATTATCTGTGCGCGCAAACTACTCGGGAGTTGGGAGAATATAGAAGGTGGGAAAAGGTTGACTAATTTACAATGTGATTACAAAAATCAGTGCAGTGAAAAAAGTTCCTTTGCAACCTTACGATGTGTTCCCAAATTTTCAATAACAATTTTAACATCTCTTTTTTTACCCCCCGAAAAAGGACCTGTAATAACCCAAGGGAAGAAGAGAAATATGATAAACATTTGAAGGAGAAAGTTTTGTTAAGAGCAGATATAGAAGAGGATAAAAAGAAAGCGAAGGGAAAATTATGGTCGCCACTTACGATCTCCAAAGAGGGGATACGTCTGTCCTTATTGTAAAAGCAAAATCAACAGGTACAACTTAACTATGACCGAATTTCATTCAGATTAAGTCAAGGTTTTTTTGGCATAAAGGTCTAGGAAATCTAACACTAAAAACTACGACAAGCTTGAAATTGTACTATACTCAGATAACTGTTGAAACCAGCAAAAGAACAAATTCATCATGGGAATGCACATGTACGTTGTGCAACAATTTTAAATCAAACCGATCACACACAACTTTCTTATCAGGGGCCACACAAAAATGAAGGGGACAATGTGCATTCTGTCACAGAGAAGTGAATCAAACGAGCTCTTAAATCTGGTCCCATCTGTATTCCCACTGATTACGTCAGATTACTTAGGTCTGTGAGAAAAACAGGAAATATAACGTAACAGAATTGGGTTACGAGGATTTTGTATACTTGAAAAAAACTATATCATCAGATGGGATCAAACTATAACATAACGTTAAACAACGAAATGATAAAGACAAGCGACATAAAATTAATTAGAGTTGTAACGCGTCAACTTAGTGACTTTACGGTCTGTTAAAATTAAAGAATTTCTTATACCTGTTGGTAGGCAACACACAATACTTGGGTACGAATTGAGAAATATGACAACATTGCGCGAAATAATTCAGGTGTGTGCAATAAATTCAATATTTAGAAAAATTACTTCATTGGTTAAAGGTATCAGGTGACTTTCCTTTTTGGTGAAAAATGCGTTGTTAGAAACTATGCATGGTTGACAAAATTTCTTTCTGCAATTTTTATAATAATTGTTCAATAATGTTACATACAGATTGCTGCTGGTTTTTACAATCTCAGTATTTGGCAAAAATTATACTAGGTAATTTAGTTTTCCTTTTATACGGTTATAAAGCTTCTTAACGAAACTTTGCTTCTCGTCTTGACAGGAGATGAGTAAACAAATTTCTTAACAGTAGTACACCTTTTCTGGTAAATATTTAACTAAATACACTTGCTATAATTGACACTCTGCTCGTATCTGAAACGTTTGATTCGCTAGGTTCTTTTGGTTTTGGTTCTTTCGTCGCTCCTTCAGTTTAGTGCTGTAACGGATCGTTCACCTGTACCTGAGATCCTCCCTTACACCCTAAATTGTGAATACCTGGTTAGTAGTTCTTCCTAACTATCGAATATTAAACAGGGTCTACGACAGCCTGCTGGAAGGTAACTCAAAGAGTGACTTCAAAATCATCTCGATTTTCAAGTAAGACACTCGGGTACTCCTATATACCAACAACTTGTTGGTGAATCATTATTTTTTATTTATTCATAACGGAGCCCTGGCTATATGTAGATAACCTTTTAAGTTCAATTTCGAAATACTTTAAACGTGGTTTGTTATTAAACGAATTACAGCTGCAAACATAGCACTGCTTTCCTAATGGTGTGTTTTACATACATTTAATTGGGGTATTGACTGGTGTTACACCTAACTGCAATCGTAACTGTTTAATAAAAATTTAGTAATAATTAACACCATTCATACTTACTGAGGTGCTCGATTTTACCGTTACTAAGTTAACTTCATCGATACACTATTTTGAGGTGCATTAATTATAATAGATTTGGACTTTTAAGTGCATTATAAACAGCTGTAACATTCTGCACATGTTTATCTTAAAGTTGCTGCTTATTTGGATTGGGAACTCTGTACTGTAATTCGACCGAGCTTTATTTTGGTTGATCTACGTTATACTTTAATATTTATGCTTTTTGTAAGGTAAAATGCTTTATATTGGGTGATCCACATTATACCTTACAATTTATGCTTTTTTTAAAGTAAAGTGTTTTATATTGGGTGATCTAGGTTACAATTTAATGTTGGTTGAACAATTTAAAGATTTATGATTTGTGTTTTTCACTTACCGTGTACTAACGTTTAAACTTTCATTGTATTCTATCGTAAATAGGGAAGCTATTAGTTGTTCACGAACGTGAATATTTTAGCCTTCAACTGCAAAATGTTGATTTAAGGTTTACAGATTTACTGTGGAATTATCGGGGTTCTCATTTGTGCTATTAATTTTTGCTTGTAACAGTAGTAACAGACTACTCCTATGCTTTTTATGTAGCTTAAAACCTACGCTTCACTAGAAAATGCAATGGAAGACATCTGGCTGATATATTTCGGTTATTTATATCTGAGTTATGTTATGTTTCGGTTGAGTTAAAACCGATACGCAAGGACTGCGGTCTTTTATTTATTTTGCTTTTATTAGGTGTTGTATATTTCATTTCTAGGGCCAACGCTGGATGTTGACCAGTGCATGAAAGGTTTTGTTCATTGTACGGTAATTTATGATGCAATTTTTTGTAAATATGTTGTTTAGAGGAAGCACTAGGAAGAAAGGTGAGTGTGGTACTATTGCAACGATTAGTCAAACCATTGTGGGCATATAAAAATTTTCGGGTTGTTTGCTAAATAGTAGCTATCCCGATTTACGATTCCAGTCGTTTTAATAGAATTATTTATATATATATATATATATATATATATATATATATATATATATATATATATATATATATATATATATTCAGTGTATATTTAACGTTTGCGTTTATTATTATTAATTGTATCTGCAAAAATTAAACCGATTTGTGTTAAACTACCAGTAGATGTTTTCGTTATTAATGCGGTGTAGGAGTTAAATGCTATCCGGGCCTATTCTCTTGTTGGACTGTGTCCAGCATTATTTTTAACTGTAGCGTACCTCTTACTGTATCGTAGCCCTTTTCTTCGTCTAAAGGCGATGTAAATATAAGTGCCCTTTTAAAATTTTATATGTACATACTCAGCCACACGTCCACGCATCCAAGTGCCTAACCGACCGAGTGAGCTTACCATATCACAAGCTGTTACGGACACCTTTTACTTTTTTACGACCATATCTTCGTCATGTAACAGAATGCAGAAGACTGACCCCGTAATTCTTTTAGTGATAACTACATACGAACAAAAAAAAAATGAGCAAATCAATGTTAATAACACCAGGAGAAGGCAAGAAACCATCTCAGAAATAAAATGCGTTACAGCATGCAAAAAAAAATGGACATCTCTACAATAAAGCAGGATCATACTGAATCTTATCTCGGCAAAACATATTCACATTGTTTAAGCTCATTTATGAATCAATGTTTATGTAGCTTGTTTAAAAATTACATACTTTATTTTCATTTATTATTCTGTACTTTAAATAAGCTAATAAAACAGTTAATTCAAACTTTTATTCTAAGCAGTGACCTTATCTGTAGTCCAAATTCATATTAAGTAATAAGAAATTATAATTTGACCTTGAAAAGTGACAAAAGTGTTAATTCAGGGTCACAACAAAAGAACTGACTTTAGAGACGAAAGAAAAGTAAACCCTTTATCAGTCTGTATCTCACAAACTAACAAGGTTAGAGAAAATTGTATTTAGGTATTTTAAATATTTCTTAACGATATACCATTCCTCTAATTTACGGTACTTATTTAGACACTGTATATATATATATATATATATATATATATATATATATATATATATATATATATATATATAATATGATAGTCTTTATATTGTAAAGTATAGTTGTATATCTTTTAATTGGGGATAGGATTTTATTTAATTTTTTGTTATAATTATTATATATTATTATGCACCGAACTAGCTCATAAATCTCAAATGGGGATAGAGTTCAATACACTTCAATACACTTTGATATGTATTTAATTTTTTTTTACATGAATTGAATTGCATTCAGAAGTACAACTGGAATTATGAAATGGTTCTTTATTATGTGGATTCCACGTTATATTAAATATCTTGTATGTGAAATGAAACTTACTAAAATTTGTACAATAACGCATGCGTTGCGCATTAACTGAAATCAAATACCAAACTGTCAAAATTGTTAAATGGTAACTTCCGAAAAATATGAATCTATTAATTTTGTAATTAAAATTGAAATGTTGAAAGAAGACTAACATTTTAATTGTTTTGCAGATGTTTACACCGCTATTGCATAAACATTTACACCTATACATAAACTATAAATGCAGGAAATCACACAAATAATGAATACAAATTGAAGGGTTAAGATAAAATTTGACTCACATGTGCATCGGCATAATTTCAAAAGGATGTGTTCATTCAGCTGGTTCCATTTACAAACGTAGGCTCCTTCCAGTCTGTGATCGATGTTATTGATCCGTTCCACTTGCTGCTGCAGTACTTCCAATAATTCATCAATGTCCCTCGGATAAATGTTGCTTTTCTTGTGGTAATCGTGCTTAAATTTGCTTAAATGTCTTCACTCAAGCACTAAATTATTTATTATAATATTTATTTAACTGTTGTTTTAAAATGCTTCAATAATTTTCGGTTTAAATATTATTTAAGGTTATAAAATTTTTTTATTTTTATTCACTTTTCTTTTTAGCACCGATATGGAATATCGTTTATTAATATGTCGCACCAGGAAATAAACATCAATTCTGAAAATTGAATAATTTTTATTTACGACAACATAACCAAAATAAAATACAACAACCGAATTTTTAAAAACGTTAAACTTAAATCGTAACAAACTGTTAAACTTAAATCGTAACAAACTTTACGAATATGGAAATTTATCGGTAACCTAACTTTATTTAAGATTGTAGGATAAGAACAATTGTTTCTGAACTCTCAGCTCTTCACTAAACTCGTATCAAAATTTCCGAAAATAAACGTGGTTTTAAACTTACGTGTTAACACAAAACACAACACTTTGACCTTTGTCATAAAAATTTAAACTTTGAGAAACAAATGGAAGAGAGAGCTGTTCAGGAACAATTCTTATATACTCTCCTGTTAGCTACAAAATTTCAATTTTTTTCTAAGAATACAAACAAAGTAACCAAGTCTGTGATTGGTTAAAATAAATTTGAAAACCTATCTAAAATATAAATTATGCTATAACTTTCTTAATATGCTACTGATTTAAATTTTAAAAACGGAAATGAAATCTGTGCAAGACTCCGCATAAAATGATACCTCACTTGATATATCTGTTAAAAATGTACGATTTGACATATCCTAAACTAAATTTGTTTACATCTAAAAATCTTACTTTCTACACTTAAACTAAATACATATTCGTGATCTGCACGACAATTTAAATTAGAAACATTTATTTCAACTCCAATATCTTAAATTTAAAGCAAAATTCTTTTCTACATAGGAAATTTGTGTAGTTAACCCCATTTTCATAAATTTATGTTCAAATGACTTGTACAAAGTAAATTACTACATGGAAATGAGGAAAACCTCCTATTAATCACATTAACAATTTATTCTAAGCTCAACTTATTCTATAAAACTATAAATTTGCAAAAAACCTTAAATTTAAAACTTAACCTAACTTTATTTAAATGTTCATATAATTTGCATATCTAACGTTCAAATTAATCAAAGTGTTACTCACACAACTAATAAAATCTGTCTTTAATATTCCCAATGTTCACTTTTATTATAACGTTTAAATTTTTGTCACATCAACAATCCATATTGTTAAACACATTTCTTTAAAAATCTTACACAAAATGTATCTGCATGTAAATATCCATATGTTAAATTGTTGTTTAAATTGTGCTTAATGTTTACTATGCACTACTTTTTCTGTTGCACTTATATATTCACTAATACTGTGAGTATTAATTAAATCATGTCCGTACCGTAACCCTTTCTCAAATTTTCAAATCTTTCCTGCATTTTACCTAACTTAAAATATGTTCCTAATATAACCATAACTCTAAACTGTGTGCTAAATATCTGTAAAATACCCAAATGCCAAAATACTTTAAGTAAACTGTAAATTTAATGAAATATTTTCTACGAACTTAATCGTACTTCAAATATAACTTCATTTAACCTTCCTGACATGTTTCTTACATAGCATAATGCTTTTATGAATGAACCAACTTGTGCAAATCTTATTAAGCCTGTTTCGTCAAAACAAATCACTTTCTTTCAATCGTTTATCAAAATACTTCAAATAAATGCAGTGTAAATATACCGTAATTGATCTCAAATTGTTCTATTTAAGAATTACAAGCTTATACTCTCAAATCCTGTCTTAATCTTATATCTAACTATCTCAATATATATATATATATATATATATATATATATATATATATATATATATATATATATATATATACAGGGTGATTTATAATAGGTGTACAAAACTTTGACATCGTGTTCGGAAAGCCATTTTAAGAAAAAAAAGTTATCTGAAGAAAGGTCGTATTTTGTTTATTTACAGAACTACATATGTTTGAAATTTTATTTAATTAGAAAGTAAAATTAAATAACAAGAAAAATAAATGAGTATGAAAGAAAATATCGTCTATAACAGTTGTTCAAAATGCCCTCTTGAGCTCGAATGCAAGTATGCCTGCGAACCATTGAGTCGTAAACACGCGCTATTGTTGCACCATCTTGCCGAATTTCGTTAAATCTGTTTGTTATTTGGTCAAGTAATTGTTCACGTTATTAATTTCGCCACTGTAAACCAGTTGCTTTAAATGGCCCCAAACAAAAAAATCCAAAGGGTTTAGGTCGGGAGATCTTGGCAGCCAATCAACAAAACTTGCCCGACCAATCCATCGTTCAGGATAATCGCCATTCAATCATTGACGTACTTGTCACCGTAGTGAGGTGAGTGCCATCGTGCTAAAACCACATTTGTTGCCGAACAAGAAGGCGAATATGTTCAATCTTTTCAAAAGCGTTTCATCAAGAAAAGTCAAATAGTGTTCTGCATTTAGCCTGTGTGGTAAAACTTCTAATTCAACAGTTCTCCGTTAAAGATACCATCCCAAGTATCCACACTAAAACGGTGTTGAAATCGCGATTGTCTAACAGTATGTGTATTCTGGAGATCCCATAGATGATAATTATCAGTGTTATTAATATCCTCTCTAGTAAATTGGGCCTCATCTGTCGATACTATTCTAGTTAAAAATATTGGATCGGCAATTTTTTGTAACAACCAAGTACAAAACTCTACATGCTGCCGGTAATCTTCCGGGCGTAATGCCTGGACACGTTTAATGCGATAAGGGTATAATTCTTTACGATGTAGTGTCCGCCATACAAAGTTTTGAGATAGACCAAAATGCGCTGCGATGCGTCTAGTGCTCAGTCTGTGGTTGTCCAACACTGCATCAATTACATTTTGTTCGTTATTGACAATATATTCTCTAGAGTGGTTACCTCGATCATTACGTGGAACAACAATTGAACCAGTTCCTTTGAGTCGTTGGAAAGTACGGCCGAAAACTCTGGGACACAGTTGAGGTCTATCAGGAAATCTTCTACGATACTCTCTAGACGCCTGAAGACCTCTACCATTACAATACCCATACAGATATACAATATCTGCATATTCAGCTTTACTAAATTTACTCATTTTGGTAACTATCAACTTAAATGTTTAACAAATTATGTTGTTTATTTCCTTGGCTAATAGATTTTAAAGTTGTACTTTAATGATTATTTCTAATTCAATAAAATTTAAATCTGTTATAGTTCAATAAATAAACAAAATACGATGTATCTTCATGTAACATTTTTTCTTAAAATGACTTCTCGAACACGATGTCAAATTTTATTATTATAAACCACCTGTATATATATATATATATATATATATATATATATATATACAGGGTGTCCCAACGATAGAGTAAAGTAAGTTTATGCTTAACTAGAATTATTTGTGTAAATATTGTATGGACCATGGGGTAGAGGTAAGAAGTGTGCATTTTTTAAAATATTGGAAGTTATACAGGGTGTGCCAGAAAAGCAGGACGTGAAAAGTATGATTTTTTAAATAGAACACCCCGTATTTGATTTTAGTTTTAATTCTACGTGTCCATACAAACATATTTTGTCATACAAAAGATTAGCTGAAAGTTTTAGTTCTTGAGATATTCGCGTTTAAAGATTATTATGGTCATTTTCGTGGGGTTGATGAATGGGCAATTGTTCCGTTATTTCACAATAAAAAATTGATATTTCGTGTGAAAAATGAGTGATATTATACTAACGTTTAGACCGAGTAGTATTTCTAATTTTCTCAACAGGGTGTTTGTTATATTCGGATTAAAAATCTATCATTTTTGTCAAATATATCCTATATCTATCTTTGATAGTTTTCGAGTAATTTCAATTTTTTCACACTAGCTACTTTATTTTCGATAACATTGCATTGCACGGATCTTGGTAGCCATGGAAAATAACAATTGCGTTACTAAGATACAAAGGTTTCCTACTTGTCAAAATAAACACATATTAAATTTGTCGTTTTCGCATTTAACTTGTTATCAATTCTTGTATCAATTATGGATTATTCGACAAATGAATTAATTGATGTGATATACGTGTTGGACGAGGCTGAAAAACCCTTTATTGGCACAACGAATCTACAAAATGAAATATCCTGAACGTCGAATACCTACTACTGTTGGCTTGGAAAATTTGATGGATAGATTTGATTCTAGCGGTAGTATTAAATACTTCAAACGTAAAGTTGTTAATAAAGGGCAGCTAATGAAGAAAAGAACTTGAAATATTATTAAATATTCAAGAAAATCCCCAAGTGAGTTCTAGAACATTAGCGACGATATGTGATACCTCCAAATCAAACGTGAATCGAACAACGCTGAAGTATAAGTACCATCCCTATCACATTGAGCTTCATCAAGAATTGCGAGAAGAGGATTTTGCAAGACGAATTGAATTCTGCAATATCATTAATCAACGGCTGCAATTAAATAACAACTTTGTGCTCCATAATGTTTTCCGATGAGGCGACGTTTAAAAGTAATGGGGCTGTAAATCGGCATAATATGCACTATTACACCATTGATAATCCATTTTGGCTACGAGAAGTTGAAAACCAAAATCATTGCTCACTAAATGTGTGGTGTGGTATATTAATGACCAAATTATCGGTCCCTATTTTTTGATGATCCATTAACGGGCCGCAGCTATTTGCATTTCTTACGTGAAGAATTGCCTGTGTTACTTGAGGATATCAATTTAGAAGGACGACTAAATATGTGGTTGCAACAGGATGGTGCACCTCCACATTTTATCGGGACGTAAGGAATTCTTGAACCAGCAATACCCGGAGAAATGGATAGGACGTAATGGCTTTATATTATGGCCCCCGGTGATGCGATTTAACTCCACTGGATTTTTTCCTATGGGGATACATAAAGATCGGTGTATATTATTAAACCTACAACAAGGGAGGACATGAAAATAGAATTCATGAAGCTTGTCGCACAGTGACCTTATGTTATCCGAAGTGAGACAGAACATGAGAAAAAGGCTCAATATGTGTATTCAGCAAGAAGGCCGTCTATTTAAGCATTTACTAAGACGCAATGTTGAATAATTATTGAATTACTGTTTCTCATTAATAAAAACTGTTAATATTATCGCTTAGGTGGTTTGTTTTATTTCGTCGCAATTGTTTTCCATGGCTACCACGATCCACAATAATGTTATAGTATCGTATGTAACGTAACTAGTGAGAAAAATCGAAATTCCTCGAAAACTATCAAAGATAGATATAGGATATATTTGACAAAATGATAGATTTTTAATCCCGAATAAAATGAAATAAAAATATATAGGGTGTGCAATTAAAAAAAACTGATTTTTTTTAATTTGGGAATTTTCAAATTTGAATGGTTATAACAAACACCCTGTTGAGAAAATTAGAAATACTACTCGGTCTAAACGTTAGTATAATATCACTCATTTTTCACACGAAATATCAATTTTTTTTATTGTGAAATAACGGAACAATTGCCCATTCATCAACCCCACGAAAATGACCATAATAATCTTTAAACGCGAATATCTCAAGAACTAAAACTTTCAGCCAATCTTTTGTATGACAAAATATGTTTGTATGGACACGTAGAATTAAAACTAAAATCAAATAAGGGGTGTTCTATTTAAAAAAATTATACTTTTTCACGTCCTGCTTTTCTGGCACACCCTGTATAACTTCCAATATTTTAAAAAAATGCACACTTCTTACCTCTACCCCATGGTCCATACAATATTTACACAAATAATTCTAGTTAAGCATAAACTGACTTTACTCTATCGTTGGGACACCCTGTACACAAACACACATATATACAGGGCGTCCCAACGATTTGTGAAATATTACGCCTACACTGTTGATTTAATAAAAATTTTTATAACAGATTATTGTAGTCAACAACGAGGATCATCTTGTAAAAATATTTTTGTATATACAGGGTGTCCCATTTTCGAGTACTACACTAAACTTGTGTTTTTTTAATAGAACACCCCATATATTTTTATATATTTGAATTCTCTGTTAAATGCTGAGTAAAATGATATACGGCTAATGGTTCCTAAGTTATTGACATTTCTATGTAGAAAAATTAGTCAATTAAGTAGTCTCCTATTCCGCCATCTCGTAAGATATCGGAGTGAGATTTTGGGATTTGTTTTTCCAATGTGTCTAGTTTTAACTTCTACATTCAGATTGCAGACTCTTTTCTTTGCATATACAGGGTAGTCGATTTTGCTTAATGTTATTTTTATAATTTTTTTTAAATGGCACACCCAGTATTTTATTACAGATTTGAATAGCATTTTTTACGGGCTTTCAATAGATACTCACTTTCTACTACCTATTCCTAAGTGTTTTTGAATTATTTATGATTTATGATAAAGTTGAAAATTGTAAACATTTTTTATTTTTGTTGAATTTGTCACAATATAAAATAAATAAAGACAATATCATATTCAAAGAAAAACAAAAATGAAACAATGATATTTGCTATAAAACCGTGAAGCTATAGGTTTATGACACAATTCAACATTTTGCACTATAAAAGAGCAACCCGAAATAATGATTTACTCGTAGAACTGCATAACTATAAACTTTAACTTAAAACTTAACTTTAACTTTGAAATGGAAGAAAAGAACACAATGAATTACACATTTTATATTAAATGTTCAAAAATGTTTCCATTTGCAGCAATGCACATTGTCAACCGCCTAGTAAAGGTTGCTTTGACATTTTGAAGGGTGCTTCTTCGAATACTTCGAAAAGCCTCAGTAATTCGAAGTTTCATATTCGCTTGAGTAGTAGTCAAATACCTATACACCTCCTGTTTCACATATCACCACAGAAAAAGTGTAAGGGAGTGAGATCGGGTGATCTCGTTGGCCAAACAATGGGACCACCGCGACCTATCCAGCGATCTTCGCGCTAATTTTGTAAAAACGGACGTAATAGATTATGGTAGTGCGGCGGGAATCCATCATGTTGGTAATACATAACTTGCTGAGTAGGTAGATTCACATTTACAAGCAACTGTGACCTTCTTGAAGGAATTGCAGATATCCTTCGCCTGTCAGGGAACCATCGGAAAAGAAAGGTCCTATTACATCAGTATTGATAATACCACCCCACACATGCATAGCCCACTGATGCTGGTAATCTACTTGTGGTACCCAGTGTGGATTTTCAACGGAGTGACTATTATGTTTATTAAAAAGGAAAGGAAAAAGCCACGTATCTAATTCCCTCACCTAAGGGGAGGGCGGCTACGAGCTTTCCGTACTTCAGCCACAATCATGGATTCGCAGCATACATACATTACGTATATACGCATGGTGGATTGAAGATGTGTGGTCAAGATAGATCAAGGAACGAGTTAGGGTTCTGAAAAATACTACCAGCATTCACCTAAGTAGCCGCACATGGTGTGCATATACGCAGTGACCATGCCGCTACATGTGTATGAGGAAAACCCCTGAAAAACCTCATACAAGGCAGACGTAACGGAATCGACCTCCTGAATGCTAAGTGGTCATGTCACCACTACGCTACTAGCTCGGTTATGTTTATTAACGATTCCTATGCTAATAAAACTTGCTTCGTCGCTAAATAGCACAAAGTTAACAAAATTGGCTTGTTGGTTAATTTGTCCAGAATAATATTGAAAATGCGACACGAGTTGCGAAATCTTGTCGTAGGCTTTGATGCAAACACAAATGGTATGGGTGATTTATGTTTCCTTATAATTCTTTGTATTGAACTTGTAATAATCCTGTTGTTTCAACAACTGTTCTATTACATTATTTAAAATGTTATCAGTTGTTATCCTGTTTATTTAAGTTCTATAAGTACCAGATACTCAGCCACTTATTTATACCATTCTCATCAGACCAGACATTTACACACCTATTTATATTCATGTTTACTTCATACGACAAATGACCAGTCACCAACCTTCGCAACTTCTTTACTACTTTTACTCACCACCAAATTCATGTATCACAACAACCATCCCAACATTCCCCAAACATCCATAAATCGCCTCTACTTGAACTGCATTATCGGATGCACATTTATATCAAACAAGCTTGGCTGTTTGTAGCAGAACTTGGGATATAATTTGTTACAGCACGTTGTACGTGATTTGCAGTACCACCCGTATTATCACGTAGTACGTCCCTTAAGATCTCTCCTGTAAATTCATTACTCCGCCACAAAGAGAAACAGAATTTAAAAGAAGATTGTAATTTAAACCATCATTATTGGATTGTGTTGCACCGATATGGGCTTTTAAATTACAAATACAGACATAACTATTTCAACGGAGGCTAAGGACATATAGTCATCTCTCTGAGAAATAATGAACCCCAAACCATCGTCACATCCAGATAGAAGGTGAACGGAGGTTCTGCCCCGAACCCTCATTCTAGGACTGCAATCCTATAATAGTAATTCTATATTTACCGGACACATAACTACACGTCCTCATTATCTACTATATATCACACAAGTTTACAAGCTATAACTTTTCACTCCTGGTATATGTGATAAACACCTGTTGTAATTAATCCGTATAATTTCAGTTGTAAACAGAGACGCGTCCAGCAGTGTAAACTGGACAGTGCCGTCCGATCCGGAAGGGTCTCCAGATTCATATTTTATTTGCTTCTTATTATTTACCGGGATTCCTTTTTTGTTTATTTGTTATTCATAATTAGTATTAATTTTATTTTATATGATTATTGTTTAATAAAACTCATTTAACCTGAATGTGTTCTAAAAATCATTCATCCACAAAATAGTGAAGCGATTTGATCACGGTCCTGAAGGTCTCAACACTCTACAAGAGCTACCAGAAATTTGTTTTGTCGACGAACGTCACAAACTTTTGCTCGGATCTACTTGTACCGCAATCTGACGAACACTTATGTGAGGATTTTCTTCTAAATTTAATAAAACTGTCAACTCATTTTCTTCGTTTGCAACTGTACGATTTTCTACATCTCCTTTTTTGTACATGACATTTTCTGTCTCTTGTAGTTCTGGAAGAAGTTGAACTGCTTCAGGTTTTGCATGTCTAGCTAAAGGATACTTTTGTTTGTAAATCCTGGATGCCAACAAACAATTCTTTCAACTTGTCCCTGAACATAGATCATATTAGTCAGCTCTTCTTTTGAAAAATTCATCGCACGCTAAGTAAATAAAGAAATAATTATTAAGCGTTGCTCTTTTATAGTGCAAAATGCTGAATTGTGTCATAAACCTATAAGTTCACGGTTTTATAGCAATTAGCATAGTTCCATTTTTGTTTTTCTGTGAATTATATTATCTTTATTTATTTTATATTGTGACAAATTCAACAAAATAAAAATGTTTACAATTTTCAACTTTATCACTAAATAATTCAAAACACTTAGGAATAGGTTGTAAAAGTGAGTATCTGTTGAAATCCGTAAATAATGATATTCAAATCTGTAATAGAATACAGGGTGCACCATTTAAAAAATGAGAAAATAACACTGAGCAAAATGGGCCACCCTGTATATGCACAGAAAGAGAGAAGTTAAAACTAGACAGGTTGGAAAAACAAATCCCAACATTTCAAGATGGCAAAACAGGAGCTTACTCAATATTGACTAATTTTTTCATGAAATGTCAATAATTTAGGAACCGTTAGTCGTAGACCCATAGTAACTTATCATTGCGCTCAGCATTTAACAGAGAATTCAAATATATATATATATATATATATATATATATATATATATATATATATATATATATATATATATATATGTATATCAGAAATAGATATAATAAATTTAAATAAATTATGTAATTAAAAATTATTATTAATTTTATTAAATACATAAATAAAAGTTTACCTCGTAGGGTTCGAACCTACGACCTGTACTTATAGAGTAGCGCTACCAACTGCGCCACCAAGGTTCAAAATCGATGCAAATTTTGTCTTTATAACTTATAATAATTAAATAAATTATGTTCTATGCAATTTTATGTTGCAATGCGTATATATAGTTAGTTCTGTACAAATTGTAAAATGATGTATTAAGTTAATTATGATTATAAATCAAAAGATTATATTTACTTCAAATATAAGTAATCCAGTTTCGAACATTTTTATGGAACGGTCACAAATAATACTATTGTATAAAATGCCTCTATTGTAAAATTAGACACGGAAAATATAATAAAAGAAAGAACTAAATACCAGATAGTATAAGAATCGACCTAATATTAACAATGACATGAATAACCTCAATGTAGCTTATCTTTTTTCCGTCACCTACAAGTCATTTATTATAGTTAATAATAAAATTAAACTTCAAAAGCAAATAATTATAGCGCCTTCTTCCATCAAATAAATTAACAAAGAAAGTTAAAACCCGATCACACAATCGAGCGAAACACGTAGTTCTACCACCATAAAATCAATTTATAAAGTTTACACACCATAAAATATCTCATACAACAACTCTACTGATTTTAGATTACTTGAAAATAGTTTAAAACCGAACCATATATCTTCAAAACACATTAATGTACCCCTGGAGATTTAATTTTTACCTGGTGTATAGTCACAATAGGAACTATCCCGAAAGACAAGGTGCGGGGTTACAAAAGAACACGCCAATTGTCATTTGACGCGTGAAACAGGGGATAATCGAAAGCTATACAACATGGCGACAATTGTAAACCGTTGGCGTGGAAATTGTGTTTGGAAAATAAATATTTTTCTTTAATTACTTCACAACGATATGCCATTACGGTACTTATTGTCGCTTCTATAAACGCTTTATGTCTAATATTATTTTTAATATTTCTATATTGATAAATTGTATTTGATTCAATGTTTTCTAAAGAATGACGGTTATGATTATGTACACAACAAACGTTAAAATACATTTTTTATTAATACATAATGTAGACGAGTCACATAATGTGCCCTACAATTCATACACTTCTAGGGGTATTTTAATTAGATAAATACTGTATAGCACACAATAAATAATCCATCACTTTAACTTTTGTTGTTTACAAATCAATACATAACCAGTCTCCTTTCAATTTTGAAGAAATGTGAAAAAGAACTACCAGTAATTGTAGTGAGAATTTAAAGGCTATTTAAAATAGATTACGTTCAATTATGTATTATGTATGTATGAGTGTAGTTTAATAATGAACTATCTTTTCTTATTCTTTTGTTCATATATATTATGTTCAATATTAAGAAGTAAGTGTCACAGATTGTTAATTTTTTATTTTATGGTTTCTTTTATTGTACATTCTCTTATGCGTGTTAAAGTAAAGAGAAATACAAAATTCAAGTATATTAAATGTAGCTAAACATGTATGCTAAATAAATATCTATCTATCTATCTATCAATTAAACCTATTTAATTGCTTAGTTTCTGCCCCTTGCTTGTTTGAATAGTTTGAAAACTTTACACAAATAACGTAAACCGCAAAATTAGCGATAATCTCTGCTAAAATCCATTCTGGATGTATCTGCCAACCTTTCGCACGGCATATATATAGCAACTGTGCTATTTTTTTTTATTTTCGTAATTTCTGCCTACACAATTTTCTGACAATTAAATTACATGTATTATAAATGATCAAACAATGTCGATACCAATTAAAGATTATACAGTGTGTCCGAGATTCAGCATTCATGTATTGCTATATTCGTTAATATTGAAGATAGAATGTCGGTTAAATGGGGAAAGTTTTAAGAATTTTATGGCTATCATCATGGTAAAGTCAGATTTGAAGTAACTTTTTTGTTTTGAAATAATTGAAGAAAACAAAATTGTGCATTTTCTACTACCCCTGTAGCTCTTTTATTTTAAGTCTGACAACATTTTGATTTGTACATTATTATGACACTTTTAAAGACAATTTTAAAAAAGTACCAAAATTTATCTACAGTCATTTGTTTTGAAATACGTACACTAACTATTGTTTTTCATATGGACGCCATCTTGGATTTTACATTATCGAATAGTATTTTTATCACCTTTTCAGCGATGTATCACATGATACGAGAATTTACTTCAACTATCAAAATTTAAAAACATAAAATTGAAATAGTAGGCCTTGAGAAGGCATGGATTAATAAATGAAAAATTTATACAATTAGATTCCTAATTATTGTAATTTCTAATAACTAAAGTAAAAACAAAACCGATAATAGTAACTATCATAAAACATGCTCGATATGTCCCTCTACACTCCACACATTTTCTACATTTTCATATCATGTAATACATTGTAGAAAAGGTGTTAAATCCACTATTCGATAATGTAAAAATCCAAATGGCGTCCAAAACAAAAGTTAGAAATGTATTAAATTTTGTAAGTAAAAACAGATAAATTAGCAAGGGTTTATAGTTGAAGTAAATTCTCGTATCATGTGATACATCGCTGAAAAGGTGATAAAAATACTATTCGATAATGTAAAATCCAAGATGGCGTCCATATGAAAAACAATAGTTAGTGTATGTATTTCAAAAACAAATGACTGTAGATAAATTTTGGTACTTTTTAAAATTGTCTTTTAAAAGTGTCATAATAATGTACATACCAAAATGTTGTCAGACTTCAAATAAAAGAGCTACAGGTAGTAGAAAATGCAATTTTTGTTTTCTTTCAAAAAAGTTACTTCAAATCTGATTTTACCATGATGATAGCCATAAAATTCTCTAAAACTTTCCCATTTAACCGACATTCTATCTTCAATATTAACGAATATAGCAATACATGCATGCTGAATCTCGGACACACTGTATAGCTTGATTACTATAGGTTCAAACTCTACTCGAGGTAGACTTTTCATTTATGTGTTTAATAAAATTAATAATAATAATGTTTAATTATATAGCCAGATATTTACGGGCATGTACTGCAACCCTTTTTTTCTCGTTTAAGATTTCGATAAACTACTTGTCATCTTTAGGGTTATTGGATAGTGAGGTTATTCCATTTGTGGGACATTTAATACTGAATATTTATCATTAAAGTATTGACACACACGCGCACACGCACATGCACACGTACACGCACACGTATACGCACACGCACACACACACGCACACGCACACGCACACGCACACGCACACGCACACGCACACGCACACACGCTCACGAACACGCACACGCACTGCCTCTGTTTACATATCACAAGCACTGACACGCGGTCCTCCGAACAAAGAAACTAAGCTAATAGTCAACAAGCACATAGGCAAGCACTCATATACGTTAACCTACAAACACGTGAACACGCAAACAAAGAAGCTAACAACTAAGCAAGCGCCTACGCACAAAGCATATAAATTCCGTAAACACAGAAATACACAATAGACAGGTAAACGTGCAAACACGCAACACCAAAAACAAAATAAACTATCGAATGAAAATAGTGAAGACATATTGAAGAAGCTAAAACTTGCAATATGCAACAAATCAAATAAATTAAGCAAACTATTTACCTTGCAAACAGTTTGCACCTTTACGGGGTTTAGATGTTTTGTGATTAGGTGTTTACTTGATTGATAATAGTTGGCTTACTTTCTTTGGTTTGGATTGTCTCTTATTGCTTTATTTTTGGTACGTTTTCGTGCTTGCTTCGTTCAAGTTTGCTGTCTTTGAGTGTTTGTTGATTGACTTTATCTTGTTTTGAGGTTACGCGTTTCCTTATTTGTATGTCTGTATATTTTCAGGCTTGCAATGTTTTGGTGATTTCTGCGCTTTTACTTGATTGCTGGTTTGTTTGAGTCTGTATATTTTTGTGGGATAACGTGTTTTGTTGGGTGCTTATGTTTTTGCATATGTGTTTGTTGGCAACTAGTTTTTCTGTCTATTCCAGTTTCTTTGGCATGTTGTCTTTCTTGTTGGGAGCGGAGGGGGAGTCTTTGTTTTTGAGGTTGCATCATTGCGTGTTGGTATGCTTACGGAGTTTTTGTGCTTGAGCATTTACATGTTTGCTAGTTTTCTTGTTTCCGTGTTTGTATGTTTGTGAGTTTACGTGTTTACCTTCTTTTGCGTATATGTTCGTTGGCTACTAGTTTTTCTGCATGTTTTAATTTCTTTGGTATGTTTTCTTGCTTGCTTGGTGCTTATTGGCAGGTTACTTTGTTTTGGGGGTCGCATGTTTGCATGTTTATTTGTTTGATTGTGTATTGAAAGTTGTTAGTCTTGGCAAAACCCATGAAGACCAAAACGAAAGTTTCTTCAAAAGTTAATTTATAATTGTACCACAAGATATCACGGTTAATTGTACCTTTAGCTACATTTACTACTAACTCTGAAAGACAGACTGTGAATTAGCCTACTAGGAGGGAACATAAGAAGGTGTTTATTTCCTAGTTTTGGGTCTTGCGCACTTGTATGTTTGTATGTATGGCTGTAAACTTACATGTTTTGTGTTTAGTAGTTTACTTGGTTGATAGTTTGTATGTTTGCTGAGTATACAGTAAACTGATGGTACTGCTAACTTAAATTATACTGCAATGTGGCGTTACGGGCACTGTGCTAGCTTCAAATTATATCTGTTCAAATTAATACAATTAAATATAATTCAAAAATGGCTTTTAAGTTATTCCAAAGTATGGCGTTGCAAACCGTACTCTAATCTCTGATTATTCCACAAGATGGCGCTTCTAGCTTAAACTGTACCACACAATGGCGCTGTATGTAGATAGTATGCTCATTTTAAATGCTAACTTCTAACTATACTTCATGAGGGTCTTACATTAACTTAATACTTGTTGCAAGGTGTTGAATTCAAAGCCAGAGTCTATGGATAGAGAACGAGAAAAACTCCGGTAATTAATTCAAGCACGTGGGGGATGTAGTAAGAATATTTCACACCTAAAGTTTTTTTTATTTAGAGACACGAAAAAGGAAAGGTTAGTTTGCCATGAATTTTTATTGGTATGTCAAAAATTATACCACGTTAAATGTTTTTTTATTCTGTAACGTCCAGTGATTTTTTAACACATTTGCAAAACACATAAGAGATGTAATTAATAATAAAGAAAAAACAGACTAAAAGATGATTTACTTGTTTAATTATGATTTGCACAGGCAGTAAACAAAACATCCTATTTTCATTTTTAAAGCAAAATATCATATTCATCCCATGTGTCATTATTTTGACGTAAATGTTTCCACTTATTAATGTTGTCCAGGGTACCCTGGTGGATGAATATTGCCGGAAATATTTTGGGTTCCATGGTAACCAAACCAAAAACGAGTCTTAAAAATGGCGGTTGTTAAATTTTCGTTGAAATAAAATGTGAAAGTGAAAGGCATGGTCTAGGTATTATGTAATCCAGTGCATTAGAAATTATGGGAAAACCTAGTATCATTATGAAAGAAATTTATAGGTGAGTCGCCGGCTGTTTGTGAGTCATTAAATGCAATGCAAAGTATACTCAAGTGCATGAATCATAAGTGAAAGGCGTTAATAAGTTTTGGAATGCGTGTTAATTTCTATATTTTGGTATGTTACTAAATTTTTGGCTTGTTATTTTCTAAAAATAGATTGTCCTACGACGGGTATGTAGTGAAAGTAACCCGAAAAGTGTTTTTTTTCATAATGTGAGTGCATAAGTATAAGTCACCCGCTGTCACGCAAATTCAGTTAAGTGTTGGTGTTGGCGGGCTATTCATTCAAGTGTCTCAGCTGACACTCAAAATTCATTCAGGAGTCTGCCTGCTACTGTCGTCAGTACTGGTGACGGATTTAAAAATAATTAATGTGTCAAACACATTTATAAATTATGAACACTCAATGAAAAGTCTGCTATAACAGTTAAGTGCAGATAAATAGTTAGACCTTTATTAGATTAAACATGATTACACCGCATTGAATATTACATTCCAGAATACACTCTAATACACTTCTTAAAGGAAGAGTGAAAAGCCATACGATTATATGTGTTTGTCTGATTCGTGTCTTTCTAAATACCTTTAATGGATTTGTATTTATTTTGTTGTAATAGTTGTCCAAGTTTTCAATTACTTTGCAACTGTCGTTGTCTCTTTAAGTTTTATGCTGATGTTATAATGTGGCTATTAAGAGCATTTTCTTGATTTTGTCAAATATTTTTGAAACAGTTGCATTTTTTAAAGATAATTAAATTTTACATTACTTTTATTTAAAATACTGCGCTTTCTAGGTTTTTTAATGGTGTATGTTTGTATTTATGTTTCGATAACACTTATAGTTATTGTCCTCAACTGTAGTAAAATCTTTTAAAAATGTTTAAGATGTTGAAACAAATTTTTGATATATGAAAATTGAAAACGCAAACATAAGCCTGCTGTTAATGTAACAGTTTGATAAACGAATAAAGACAAACTATGGAATACAATTTTAGTAAAGAATGACTAGACCCTTAATAAATTAAATATTGTTAAACTACCTTATGTTTGCGTTTCGAATTTTTATCCTGTTTTTCTAAAGTGAAAATTTTATGTCGACCAGGCTGCCATCCCGTAATGAAAGTACAGAACGTGTGACAGGTCTCATTCTTTGACGCAATACATTCATTATTAGATGTTTCATAGAAATCAATGCAGCCTCCTATCAACTTCATTTAGATCGTTTATTAATAGACCCTATTAATGCATGGTTTATTTATTAATTTTTTCAAGTTATCATCCATATATCTATTACCCATATAGCACATGGATGTACTATGTATGCACACAGTACATACCTTACGACGTTGCCGTATGTACAATTTGCGTAGACACATATTGTGTACGTAATATGGACGTCCGTTTGTAAACATTCGTAGCACGTTGGACGTACACGGTTTACATCCAAAGTACGTATGTAACTGAACATACATTGTACATCTAACTACGTAATGTTTACGTACATTGCATTACTGGAACCCGTGATGAACAAAAGCATAAAAACCGCACAAATCTTTCCAAACACCAAACATGCTTAAACAGTGATGATCTTATCAGTCAGATGATGTTTTGGTGTTATTGCACTTGACCCAAACATTTTTTGTCATCCTTTATAGTGATTGTATTTGACCCTACATTTTTTTAATGTTTACTGAAAAATGTATCACAGGTTGATCGAATTGAAATGATGCTGCTGCAAATAATAATAACAATAATGATTAATATTAAAAACACCGATGAGCATAAACTTAGGAATAATGACTGTTTTTGATTTGATGATGTACACGCTGTCAGAGCAAAAGGAGGAGTCGCAATTTTCTTACATAATAGCTGTTTGTTTAAAGCATTAAACTTGAAAACAAATATCCAAGTAGTAGCAGTAAACATCCGCTTTCCATTAAATGGCGCACTATGTAATATATACCTACCAGACGGCAATTGGACAAAAACGAACTAAAGCAACTGATAGACCAATTGCCAAAACCATACATTTTACTGGACGATTTCAATGCTCATATCACACTGTGGGGATCCAGAAAGTGCGACACTCGAAGAAAATAAATAGAAGCTCTCTTGGACGAAACAGACGTGGTAATCATAAATAATGGAAAACCTACTCAATTTAATTCCAAATCAAACAACTTTGGCGCAATCGATCTCAGTTTCTGTACATCGCGGGTAGCAATTAATTACACTTGGGATCAAATACCTGATCTTTATGGAAGCACCATTTTCCCTTTATTTCTACCGGAAACACAAAAAATGGTCACGTTCCCATAAGGAAATGGCTGTTAAAACAGGGAGATTGGGCAAAATTTAAAGCAAATATTCTTACGATAAACAAAAACATCGATTATAGAAGCAGCCGAAAAATCTATACCGCAAAACAACAAATACCCACAGAAACGTACGGTGGAATGGCGAAATTGTAAATTCAATAAAAATAGAAACAAGGAACTTCGAATGTTCATCGAGTACCCAACTACAGAAAATTTAAAAAGTCAAAAGCAATAGCGCGCTGTCTAATACTAGATGAAAACGAAAATCTTGGCAAAATTACGAGTCTTACATGAATACCAGAACCACTAGCACAGAAATATGGAATAACATCAAATCGGCGTCCGGAAAAAGCTCCATTTATTTTAGAAGATAACGGAAACTTACTACCGGAATAAATGATGTATCCGAAAAAATAGCACAATATCTTGAAGAAATCAGCAGCTTAAATCAATATACCCCGGAATTTAAACAAAAATGAATAGCAGACAAACCTCTTTAGACTACTTTGAACATAACGAAAGCGACTATAATTCAGAATTTACAAAAGACGAGTTAGACGATGTGTTAAAATGTGTAAAGTACACCTCGCCCGGTATCGACGAAATCAAGTATTCTGTGATAAAAAAAATTACCTTATACTGGAACCGTAGATCTGATTTACATGTTTAATTAAATATGGTCAGAAGGAGAATATCACTTAGGATGAAAAAAAT
Organism: Vesta saturnalis; assembly: GCA_036346205.1. Lineage (NCBI taxonomy): Eukaryota > Metazoa > Arthropoda > Insecta > Coleoptera > Lampyridae > Vesta > Vesta saturnalis. The sequence continues at coordinate 33,455 of JARFJB010000719.1, read as the reverse complement.
CTATTATAATCCCGATCCTAAAATCCAATAAAAACAAACTTAATGTAGCTAGCTATCGACCAATATCACTCACTAGCTGTATGAGTAAAATACTTGAGAGAATCGTTAATAAAAGGTTAATAAGCATATATCAAGCGGGTTTCAGAAAAAGTTATTCCACAAGAGGTAACACAATACTCCTCTCCTCAGCAATACAGGAAACATTCAACAAAAGAGAACACGGCACCGGTGTCTTCTTTGATTCAGAAGAAGCATATGATACAGTATGGTGATATAGTGTACTGGAAAAGATTCATCGTTGGGGGATAAGGGAAAAAATGCTTATTTTATAAAATTCTTTTTAACTGAACGATATTTCCAGGTTAGAGTACAAAATCATTTATCTAGCAAACATCTACTCGAAAATGGAATACCCCAAGTGTCATCAATTAGTGTAACCTTGTTCGTTATCGCAGTAAATGAACTAACGAAATCACTTCATGAGAAAGCATGTATGTCGATGACTTAGCCTTATACACATCATCCAAAGGGGATGTATCACATAATAGACCTATGCAAACCACAATAAACGCAGTACTAAATGAAGCAGAAAGCGTAGGATTTCGTTTTCTCCAACAAAGACCGTATGCATGCATTTCTGTAAGCTGAGACACCCGCATCATCCTCCAAATCTCTTTTAAGAGGAAATAAGATCACGTGAACGTAATAAAATTTCTCTCCAACTCAAAATGGGGTCCAGATAGGGAATATCGCACACGAGTATATAAAGCTCTAATATTAAGTCTATTCGACTATGAATCCACAGCATATGGAACCGCTGCTTATTCCAACCTCAAATCCTTAGATGTTATACAAAATGTATGCATACGATATGCGATTGGGGCTTATCAAACCAGCCCAACTAGTTAGAAGCTTACATGTAGAATCAGGCATACTACCACTACACTACTACTACAGTTGACGTGGTGTAACTATTGCATTCAGATGCGAAAGAAATAAGTTCAATTTGTTACTTAATAAGGCATTTGAAGTCACAAGTATCTATTGATGTAATAAAGATTTTTTAATGCCCAATCCATTCTACTTTATGGTATTATGTTTTAAAAAAAATTATTTTTCAATTAAATATTAAGGCCATTTTTTAAAATTCTTTATTTTTAAAAAAACCTTTTTTAAAATTTTAATAAATTATATATAATATACTAACCAATTGGAAATTTGAATCCTTTAACAAAACGTTAGAATTGAAAATGGCCACAATTTTGATAAAAATTTAATTATCCTCAAAGGCTATAGAATTTTAATTATTTTTTTTAGGGCAAATAATTATTCCCTGATAAACATGCAAAAAATTTTTTAAAACTGAACATTTCATTGGCCTGGTTTAAATGTCCACTTCCCTGTTAAGGAGACTTTCTACTGGCCGGGTAAATGTCTGTACTGGGAAACAATAACAAGCGGGAGGGCCCCATAGGGTGGACTGGGTTTGGTACAATCAGGTTTCAGTTCGGTTAAAAATAGGGTTTACCCTTAATTTACCACCTCGGGTCTTTTATAATTTCGATCCCAAAATGGTGTGTTTGGGTGGTTTATTCCTATTACAAGACAAAATAAATTTCCGTTGCGTAAAAAAGTGGTTTTTAGGAATTGGGCCGAATAAACCCAAATTTAAACCCCGGGGAATAACATGGTGTTCAACATGGTTCAGGGTGCCCCTTGGCGTCCGCAACATTTGAATTTAATGGTCCTTTTACTATCAAAACCCCGGGTTTCCTTTTTCGTAAAATTACTGGACTTACCGATTTGTTTGGATAGCGTTTTTTTGAAAGTTGGTCTAAGTTTTCTGAGGCGAAAAAATAGCCTTCAGTGCTTAAACCGGTATTTGGCGCGAGTTAGATATTCTGGCCAAGGTTCCTTGAATTTGGGACTGGCCCAAGAATATTTTGTAATAAACGATTTTCACCCTTTCCAATATTCGCCCGAAAAGGCTATTAAAGTAACTTGGGGCCGAGGTACCCCAAACCCTTGACCCGAAAACAATTCACATTAATACGGTTTTCGCCTTAATATGGTTTCTCACAAACCATCAGTCTTCAACCCTTTTCTGGTCAAGAAAAGGTTACCGTTGGTTGTTTAAACGTTTAAAATTTGGGTCATAGTTTCTGGATTGACGGAATTTGTGATGAAAGGAATTGTTCATTAAGATAACCCAAGCCGGTTGAATCCTTTGGAGTTTGCCCTACAAAAATGAACTTAAGCCTTACTGATTCAGAGGATCTTTACCCCCAAAGGGACCAATCCGTATTGCTATATGCTCCACCAATTTTTTAATTCGAAGCTTTTAAGCCAGAATGCGGATAAAATGGGGCCCAAACCCGGAAACGATTTAAGCTGAACTCTTAAATTTGCATAAAAAAGATTTATGGGCCTGTGTTAATCGGAGGATTTACGGCTTTTATTTTTGGAATTACTGGTTTTTCAGGCATGCTTCTTCAAACTGATCCCGATCGTTTCGGCAATGATTCAGGTGTTCAGTTATAATGGCCTTCATTCTAATGTGTTTCAGGGTGTCGCTCACTTTGCCGACCGCTATAGCCTTTCTCCGCCATATTCGGACGTGGACATCGCCGATCGTTGAAACGTACTCGTTCCAAGATGCAGTTTGCAGTCCAGGTTTTCGCCTGGCAATCGTCTCGTTCGTTTGAATGCAACTAAGTTCGCAAAGGTGGAACGAGACGAAACACATTAAAGCCTTTTCTTTTCTAATTGCGTCTCTACTCCGGGCACCACAAGAATTTCCTTCGAAATTTAACTTTTTAATTTTTGTTAATGAACTGTTATTAAGTAAATTATCGCTTGTGGAGGTCATCAAGGTTCCCATCCAAAACAGTCGATAAAAGCGTGAGGCGACAAGGCCGATGGCGTGGAAATTACGGGATCTAGAGTTGAAAGAGGTAGGAGCACCCGTGTTTAATAAAGAGATATCATCCCGCTCAAGTACTTTTCGACCACTACTGTCTCTGGATTCCGAACCCCATAGAGGACTACGTGCGTCAAAATCCCCTTCCAGTAGGAACGTATTTTTGTAGTATATTGCTCCTCGTGTTTTCTGGGTTTGGGATTGCTACATCAACCAGTTAAGTTAGTTTGTGTGTAGGTGATATAGTCCTGCCAAGAAATCAAAGTCCCTGGAGGTGGCGCTTTGATGTCGCCCTTGTCTGAAAGGTACACTTGGGTTAAAAAGTATCAAGGCGGTAAATTTAAATGTGACCTACTGGAGATCTTTGCATTAACTAGGATTTAATTGACTATATTCGTTAATTTTCACATTTCGAGTAATTACATGAAATACAACACTCAAGTCTCCTCAAAAAACAATTTTTCTTAAGGTCACGCTTAGATTGAAATAATTGTAGCGTGAATTTAAGAAAAAATACTTTTTGGGGAGACTTTTGAGTTTCTTCTATTTCATGAACTAGGATTTTATTAAGTTCAAAATATTAAATAATTCGTACAGTAAGGTCAGTTGAATACTCAGTATTCGAATTACTATTAACAGAAATAATTATAAACCACTTAGCTCATTTAATTTTATAAAAAATACTGATAAATTTACAAATAAACGTAGAAAAAAAATTAAATTGTTTAAAAGTTATTAATTAGAGATAGAAAGCTAACAATAATTAAAAACAGGCAAATAACTATAAAACTACTTAGCTCATAATCAATTTTAGGAAAAACGTACAGATATTTACAATTAAACATCGAAATTAAGTTATTTAAAAAAGTTATTAATAAAATATTTACAAATAAACATCGAAACTTCGCCATCGGAAGAACCTGTGTTTACGTTGAAAGACAAACTTTCCACTGCTTCATCCAGCAATGCATCACGTTCCCTCATTTCTTGTGCTACATTGTCAACGTGAGCACAATTATTTTGCCAGTGCAACACGCTGATATCAGCAAAACCGATTCGAACCAAATGTTCAATTTCACTACCACGTTGACCAACATTGTTCATCGTAACCTTGTGTTTTGTTAAACTCCAAATTAATTCTATTGGAGTAAGCACAAAATGGTACGGTGGCAAGCGAAGTACAGTGTGGCCGTGCTTATTTAATGACTCGTCAACATAGAAAGTTTTGTTGTAATTAAATTTCTTCACTAATTCTACCAATTCTGCTTTTCGCATTTCGCATGTTGTGGAAACCCCATTATTTTCCAACCTTCCGGGCAGATTATTAATTGGAACGCTGTGGTAGGCAGCCTTGTCCATGACGACAATACCATTCGGTGATAGAATTGGATTTAGTTGTTTTTGTAAATAAGTTATGAAGTTCGTTTGGTTCATGTCGTGATGGTAGTCTGCTGACTTGCTATTTGACTTGAAGATCAACAATCCATTATTTACAAATCCATACGATCCTCCATCATGAACTATAATGTGCCTTTGACCTGCTCGATTAGTTTGATAAACTCCTGCTTCTTCTTCTGATTGCCAGCATTTTCGGACTCCATAGGATGGATGAATTATTCCCCGGTAATTTCCGCAGGTAACGAGAGCTCCATGCAACAATATCATTTCTTTCCATTAAGAATTTTTTCTTATTATGGCATTTCTTAAATTTAAACCCGATCTGATGAAGATAGTTGCGAAACGTTTGGCGACCACCTATAACAGTTAAAAAAATTGTTAAAAACATGGTTTTTCTTTAAAATATAAAATGATTGATTAATTTTTACTGCGAGAGTTTAAAGGCATAGTCAAAACGAGTGCTATGTTCGCTATATTGACTAAAAACTTATTACAACTGTTGTGTTATGACCTTTAATAATGAATAATAGTTAGTCTAAAATTTATTGCACTCAATAGAAAATATTCTTTAAATTTTTATTAATTTTTTCTTAATTGTAGTGTCAAATGTTGAAATTCGTCTACAAATTTTTGCATAATATGGCTATCGGTGTGGCCACATGGTGTAGCACAGATAGTGAGCACAACATAAGCAGCGAACGTAGCGTAAAAAGCTAGCGCTCGGTTTGGCCGAGCCTAAAACTGAGGGTCCACTGAGAGTGAAGCGAAGGAAAGTTAAGCCAAACTAACTTGAGATAAACTAAGCTAAGTGAAATAAAGCTACCCCGGCAATTATAAAGGTAACATTCTTCTCGTTTGTTCCGCACCCTTTGTATTCATTTTAGTTCGTGAAAGCTATGACATATGAACTTCCTCCAGCAAATAATTCGCTCGAATCAAAACAGAGCTAAACCGAGCGAAAATAAATATTGTTTTTAAGCTTCGCTAGATTAATACTCCCTCGCTTAAGCGGCTTTTACATTTACGAGTACTCGGATTTACTAGGATCCGAAGTCCTTCTCTCGAGAATTCAGTTTCTGCCATATTTGAATATAAAAAACACATACTCGAATACGAGTAGGTACTCAGAAATGTAAATGACGCTTTAGCGTTATTTGACGTGATCGCATGCGTTTATAATAAAGCTAATTTTTACAAAACTTAGCACCCAGTGGCTGGCATTAAAATAAGTTATTTTGTCTAAAACATACCAGAATAGCCAATTTTCTCTTCCATCTTATTGACCAAAATGTTTAACGTGGGAACTTTGTTTTCGACGGTGTAGGTTTCATGTACTGTTCTTTTCAATATTCCCAAGTCGCAATCACCTAACACGATTTTTTAGAACGGCCACTTCTTCTTTTTTTCGATGGAGAATTCAGAATGGCCTTATCGCTTGACTTAATTTCATTTCTAATAATAATTATCGTTGTTTATAGATTTAGTTGGGCAAAAAATAACTGATTCTTTAATAAAAGTAGCCGATTTCGCTGTTGCGGCAGCTGCTAATTCCGTTGCCTTTTTCAAAGCAAATGACCACACACCTGCGGCTTTCTGCCTATAGAAGAACTCGATAACGTTTTTAATAATATTTCTGGCCTCGGAATGAACCGATTTTCTCGAAATCGTAGCCATGGATTTAGTAGGATGTTGACAATGACAATGACAATTTAGTGATTTTGTACACGATTGTACATCTAAGAATTCTAACGTGTGATTGGGCAAATTGAATTCGCGCTACTCTGGTGATATTTAGTTTGCATATTTTCTGGGGACTTTGTTTTTCTGCCAAAGCTTTATCTGGCCTACTGTGCTCTACGGTATGGTAAGTTAATAGGGCTCTGTACAATAGATTCTTACTTCATCATTTTCGACTTTAAATTCTGGGTCGTAATTTACGGATTATTAAGATTTAGAAGAATGTAGCTACTACTAAAATATGCAATAAAAATAATCAATCTGCCTAACCACTTTCTGTATTAAATACTTTTCGTAAATGAAAGTGTAAAACCATGCGCAAAACCAAGTGCAGTTGTTAGTAGGCTAAAAAGTGTTGTACAAAAGCTTCAGCTAAATTACCCACCAGAAACAGGTGAAGTAGAAATAAAAAACCAAGTGTAGCAACAATGGAAAAAGAATGGGTAGCAGAAAATAGACTTTTGAAGTTACATATACCAACACCTAAGGAAAGAAAGAGTTTTTCCAATGACGAGAAAGGAGAGTATAGTTTTAACGCGAATAAGAATGGGACACAAAATTAATCCATTCATACACATTAAACACTAAACCACAACCAACATGTACAATTGCACCGAAAACTTACTATCCAGCACGTGTTCGAGTTTGTAAAGAACTAAAGCTACCAGAGAAAGGTTCAACGTCGATAACGGAAATACAGATTAACCTCAAAACATTGCCTTTTTACTTTGGATTTTCCCAATAATTAAACATTAGAATTTAATTTACAATTCATTATTAAATTTAATCCCAAACCTAAATTGAAAAGGAATTTGGCCTTTTCTAATGGTTAAGCCAACGTTGTTTACCTTATTTGGCTGAATAAGGCTAATAAATTAAGTGTTGCCATATTTTGGGGCAATAAACAAAATTTATTCAAATTTAAAATTTTAACGAGATTTGACAATTTGGTGGGTTAGGCCTGTAGGTAAGTGTAAAGAATAAACCAATAAAACCCAAATTTAAATTTAAAACAATAATTTGCCAAGTACATTTAAAAATAAAAACACAAAAACATTAAAGTTTAAAATAATATAACAAAACAATTTTTAAATCAAGGTTAAATTTCCGTACCAAAATTATTTCAATTGGAAAAATTAAATAAAACATTTTTACACAATAAAAACAAAACAGCCATTTCCAACCCACATTTTCATAATAATGTTTTTCGTTCATTTACCAAAATTCCTTTAAACCAATTTATTTCTTTAAATAAAATAATCCAAAACATTAAGGCAAATTACGGTATTATAAAATTAAAATTCCACTAATTAATGGTAAAATGCAAGAACAAAAAAAATAAAAAATTTTCCGTACCCAATTTTTAGTTGAAACTTACTTTAAAGAAACTTAATAACGAAAATTAAAAAATTAATAAAAAAAAATTTTTTCCAACAAAAATTCTAATTAAAAACTAACAAAAAACTTTTAAAACAAAGTTACAAGGGTAATTAAATAATATAAATCTTACCGGTTTACATAAGGTTAAATCCTTTAGAAAAATGGAAACTTTTCCATTACAATTTTCCACCTAAACAATTAAAACAATGGAAATAAAATTTTCATTTTTAAAAGGGTAAATTTTGGAGACAGTATGTACATTTGGAAATTGGACATTACAATTAAAAGAGAATATTTCTAATAAGTTGGTATTCTAAAACAAAATAATAAATTATAAACAAACACAAAATGTTAATTTACACAAATACAAGAGTGAACCTGTACTTCTTTTATTTAGCAGGTTTCAGCTTAATACCCAGTCTTTTTGGTCTTGGTTATTTAATACGTTTAATTTAATTGTAAAATTATTTGGAAAGCTTAAATTTATATTAAAATAACCTACTTACCCTTTTAAATTTTATTTCACCAGAAACTTGGAACAAAATTTAATTAAAAGGTTATTATTTTGCAATTTTAAAAACAGTTAAATAAACGAAAGAAAGGCAAATTTGTTGGTTATTAAAAGGAAAATAACACAAGGTTTTTGAAAATCCGTTTCAATGAAGGTATTTAAAGACCAACCATTGGCCCGCTTTGGTAACCATTATTGGAAATTTAAAATAAACTTATTATTTTATTGCAACCAACCCCAATTTTTAAAAGTAAATAAAAAGTTCATTTAAGGCCGGAATTTAAGGTAACCAAAAAAATCCCTTTGGAATTTGGTTTTATTCCGTTAATAATTATTAAATATAAATTTTAATAATATAAAATTTTAAAATTTGTAGAAAGTTTTGGCAGCCACCTTGTCTTCCATCAAATTGTTTCCTTTCTATGTTACCTTTCCTTAAATTTAATTTAATTCCTTTCTTTACTAAAAAAAATATTCCGAAAACCATTAAGGCAAATTAACAACGAATCAAGTTTTATCCACTAATTATTTTTCTATCCTCCTTCGATTTGAAAACAATTTTTTAATAAATTTTCGTTCCTAACCGCAATATAATTATTAGAAAGTTGAAACATAAATTTTGGATTTTTGATTTTTCAAAGGAACTTGACCAAAATTTATTAGAAAACTTTAATAAAACTAAAAGGGAAATTGGTCCACATGGGGATTCTTCCGGACAATTCAATTTTAACCCCAATAATAACATGGTTGAAACCCGGAATCCATTTTGCATTTTTAAAATTTATTGAACCAGGGTTCATGTCCTAAAATTTGAAAAAAAAGTTTAATTTGCCAAATTGTTTTTATATTTTATAATAAAAGGTTAACGTTTAATAGTAAGGCCTACTAATTTTTGAAACTCATAAAATTAATTAGGTTTCATGGAAAAATTGAATTTTAAATTAATAAATAAAAATTTAAAGGGTTTCCAGTTGTAATTGTAGATGGTTTTAAGGAAAGTTTAAAACCAAATTTATTTAAACTGGGAAAAGGTCCGGAAATTGAATGTATTTGGAACGTAAAACTCCCCATACTTTTTAAAGTACCCCATTTGACTCTTCATTTTGGTTCTTTTCAAATTTGTTTATAAACTTTGGAGTAAACTACGCATTTATAACAAATCTTATTAATATTAACTATTATTTACTTTAGATTTGGGTAGGCAATGTGCGCATCAGCATTCCCTACCAAAACCGCGCGTTTTTAAAATAAAGTTAGTTAGTTTTCTGAAAATCTAAGAATATTGTACGGTTTCAATAAAATCATACTGTATCTGGGCTATAATCGTAAAGCGAAAAAAGTTATTACATAAGGCCAATACAAAACGGAAATATTTGAATTTTCTGAAAATCTTATCTAAAAATGACCGTGAATTTGCTTATTAACATAAAATTCTTGATTGAATCGGAATAATCTAAATTTTGTTTCACCTTTGACATTATAAAATAAAGTGGTGGGGTTTCAAAGGTTTCTTAAATCACCCCGTATTTCGAAAGGAAGATTTCCAAACTTGGGTGGTTAAAAGCCGGGCTCTGTAAATATTGAATTTTATTTCCATGCGTGCTAAGGCTTTTTACATCCGAAAGAAAGGTAATTTTCGCAAAAATTAAATGCATTGGAGCTTTTTCAGAACAAGTGCAAATATCTAAAAATTATGGAAAGCATATATTTTTCCAACCTAAAATATGGAAGAAATTTATACGAAAATCCTTAAAATATTTTTAAAACGGATTGTTTATTGTTGTCCCTAAAAGGACCAATTAAAGAGGAAGGTTTATGCCCCGTAAATCCGAAGTGTGCATCCTCTGTCATCTGAACCCTTTGGGAACAATGCAGCTTCAATTGGCTCTGATATACCTGAAATTCATTTTAACTTATACAAGAATAAAATCATTAAATTATACGGCGAAGATCTGTACGAAAGGCCTTTTTTGTTAAATGCATATTCCTAAATATTAGATACAAATTATTGGAGGAAACGATATCAAAAATCATAACCTAAATTCAAGTTGAAACTTTCGGTTATTGAGATTTTGTGAAAATTTACGAATAAGCTTTGATAAATGCTTCTTTATTTTGAAGCCGAATGGATGCTAAAGTTTCCCTCGAACAAATGGCGTCCTTGGATAAGAGTTTTCCCTTATAAGACCAATGGTAAGTTTCGGTAAGTTTCAACGGAAATGGTAAAAAATATTAACCCATTATATGAAAATTGTTAGCAAAATTACACTGATTGGGCAAATTCACACACGTTGAAAAATATTTTAAGGAACAAATTTATAGGATTGTTAACTTTAATTTATTTTTAATGACCTTCTGCGTTTGATCAGCCTTGAAAAGGAGATTTTGATCGAATTGATTTGATGATAAGCGAAATGAATTTTATTTCAAATTCTTTGAGTGAAGTTGTAGTGACAAGTCAATCCTGCATAATTGATATTGGTTAGAAAAATTGGTGGGAATTCAGGCCAAACTTATTAAAGATGTGGCATATTCAAATTATCATATATTTTTCAGAACCCTAAATGGAAGATTTGCTTTGGTCAAAGTTGTTAAAGTTGCCCCGAAACAACCAAAATGTTTACAGTTATGGTTACACATTTTGTATTAACGAAGCAATTAAAGTATTTCAAATGGATTGGAAAGAAGCGTTCAAAGTATGCCAGACTAACTTGCCTCATTTAATATGGGGCGCTTAAGACAATTTTCATCAATCTACAAGAAATATGAAAAGGATTGTAACAATAGTAATACAGAGAAAATTAAGTAGTTTCTATATAGGTTCAGAATGCATAACTATGGTCAGATTTCGACATTTACGGGGCCTTAAAACCTTCCCCCTTTAATCGTCCTTTTAACAACTTCTAATTAGAACAATCCAGAAATATGTTAAAAAAAAAAAATTTAAGGATTTCGAAAATTTCTTTTCCGAAAGGTAGAACTATAGATGGGTTTTCGACAGGCTCATTTGTAATTGCGAAAATCCTACCTATTTTGGAAAATAAGTTCGGAAGTAAAAATTACGAAATGGAAATCAAAATTCTTTATAAATTTGTAGCCAAGAATTTATCATTTTCCAATCGCCAGTTTGAAAATCTTAGTTTTGAAGATAAGGGTATTTAGAAATTGTCCCCAATTTATTTTGACAACAAAAGGAACATTCCAGATATTTGATCATTATTAGTTAATACGTCAGTCTTTTTGTTAAATTGACATCATAAATTTTAAAGTTTTGTTGTTAATAATTTTTGATTTTAGGTTAATATAAAATTAAAAACATAACTTTTAGAAAGATTGAGTTATAGCACCATTTCCGAAACTTGAAATATTTCCGATTTGTATTCCGTTTTAGAAATTTTTTTCCAACCCAGATTGTTTCGAACAGTATGATTTTATTGGATTTAATGTATGATAACAAAATTGAAGAAAGCATGAAACAAATATTGAAAATTGTTTTGAATATTTGGTTTGTTGTGAAAAAGATTTATTATTGGATTGATGATAGTTATTTGATAAATTATGAATTGAATTAGGAATGTTAAAGTTTTATTGATTATAATTATTATTAATTATTATAATATTAATGATTATTATATGGAATTTGTAAAGTTGAATAGTTATTGATTAAAATTAAAAATTATTTTTAATTTGGAGAATTTTTTAGAATAATGTTTTAAGTTAATTGTTGAAATTTGGGATTAATTTATATTGTACAGGGTGGCCAACTAAGAATGCGAGTACTGTATCTGGGAAACTATACATCGTAGAGCTTGCGGAAAAAAAGTTATTACTATAACGGACAATACAAAAACCTGGAAAATATTTTGATGTTTCTGAAATCTTGAATCTAAAAAGTGACGTTTCTGTGAATTCTGCTATATTAACCTGATAAAAAAATAACTGATCTTTGAAGTCAAGGATAATCTGAACTTTTTTTGTTTGGCACTTTTTGACGTATCTATAAAAATAAAGTGGTGGGGGTATTCAAAGGTTTCCTTAAATCACCCCCGTATCTTCGAAACGGCTAATCCGATTTTAACAAACTTGGTGCGTTGAAAGAGCTTTTCTTGGGCTACAAATGTTAAAATAATTGAAGTTTGTTAGTTTCACATGTCGTCGCTAGAGGGCTTTGTTCGACATTCCGACAGAAACGGTTAATTTTCGCAAAAAATTAAATACATTGGTATGACTTTTTTCATGAACAAGTAGCTAAATGATGCCTAAACAAGCTCGCGAAAACCGCATCTTGATATTTTGTTCCTAACCTAAAATATCGGCCAAAGAAAACTTTATACGAAAATCGCTTAAATTTTTATATTTTTTTAAATATATTTTTCTGGAATTGTTTCTATTACGTAAGTTGTGGCCCTAAAAAGGACCAATTTAAAGGAGGAAGGTTTTTAATGCCCCGTAAATGCTCGAAATGCTCGAAATGCTGACCATCACTGTGCATTGCTGAAGCCTCTTATGGGTAGACAAAACTGCAGCTTCAATTCCGGCTCTGAATAGGTTACCTAGAAATTGCGATTTTAAATTTATACACCAGAATAAAAGCACCATTTTTAAAATTACTACGGGCAAGTAAACAATGCTAAAAGTTCTACGAAAGGCCTATTTTTTTGTTTAAATGCATATTCACTAAGGATATATACGAAAAATACAAATAATAGAAGCAGGCAATGGAAACAGATACCTAAACAAAACATACATAATCCTCAAATTCTCAATAGTTGTCAATACTTTCGCGTTACTTTGAGCAATTTTTGTGTTTTCAAAATGTGTTGTACGAATAATGAAGCTGTTGATATGCTTGCGGTTTATTTTGAATGTCTTCAGAATGCAGCAGTAGCTAAAAGAGTTTACGCGGCTCGATATCCAAATCGGCGTCCTTGCGATGTAAGAGTTTTTCCCCGATTAGTGGCGAGCTTACGAGTCAATGGTAGTTTTCGGCCTACGTTTCAACGGAAAAGAATTGGAAGTTCACAAGAAAATATTAACCGTCTAATGGGCTATATTGTAGGAAATCCTCATGTTAGCACAAGAGCATTATTCACTGAGTTGGGCATATCACGGACAACGGTTGAAAATATTTTGAAGGACCATCAAAATATATAGGTATTCGTTTAAACTTTTTTTAATTTTTTATTTTTTAATGCACGCATATCATGTCGTTTTGCATCAGGGCTTGAAAGAGGATGATTTTGATCGAAGGTTAGACTATGTTAGGCATGATACGCGAAAATAGTGAATTTTTATTTCCAATTCTTTGGACCTATGAAATCATCTTCAGTAGTGACGGGAGAGTCAATCTGCATAATTTGCATTATTGGTCTGCAGAAAATCCCCATTGGTTGCGTGAAGTTCAGGGCCTAGGACGTTGGAGTTAAATGTATGGTGTGGCATATTGGAAGGCAGAATTATTGGGCCATATTTTTTCGAGCAACCCCTGAATGGTAATGTATTTCTTGAC
>JARFJB010000719.1:0-17500 GCA_036346205.1 Vesta saturnalis | reverse complement strand
TATTGATTTGATTGATTTATTTTATTGATTGATTTGATTTATTGATTTGATTGATTGATTCCTTTGGTTGATTGATTTGATTGAGCGTGATTTGATTAAAATACTATTTCAAATTTCTAGTTTTCCCGCCATAACAATTACAAATATGGCCACCAAAAAAATGACCGACAAGCCACGCCCACAAAATTCCTGATAAGCCACGCCCACAAAATCGCCTCCACCAATCAGAAACCATGGGGCGTATCTGGACGGAGTCTATGGACCAATCAGAAACTAGAGGTTGTGACCTACACTCAAACCCTCCAACCAGAATGCGTTATCACGCCCATCACCCAATCAGGGTGACTGCGGTTGCCTACCCTCCAGAGGTTGAACTGACAAAAAGGCTCTTAATACTGCGAAAAGGGCCCTAATTACGGGATCAAAGGGTTGAAAATGGCGCCGGAAAAGAAAACGAAAGAAAAGGAGCACTTAAAGCGATAATAAACTTTTTAGATTAGAAAAAGTGCATGTTTCATGTGTAAAATTTGAAACACTGGAACTGTGGCAGGATCTGTCGACTCGTCGACCGCTGATGATGATAGCGTAGCTATTGAAACGCGTTCGGTGTTCTTTCATTTTATGTGGTACGTGGGTGTATTTTGGTTTGTTGCTTATTTCATATTTCAGCTTGTTAATTTATTCTATTTCTACCTTTAATATGTAAACCCTACTCTTAGGATAAACGGGGAAAATCATTTTAAATAGAAAGCCTTATACTATAGCCATACAAGAACATATAGAAATTGTCACAATTTCCGATAATCTTGTGTAATAGCTTTCCATTTAACCGCTCTTGATAAGAGTCTGAAATGTAAGCTTGTAATATAACAATAAATGTAACAGTAGGTACTAGGCCTTAAATGTAATGCCTTTAAATGTTTAATAATTACACTCAATACAACAGGAATGGATTTGGATACAGTGCTTTTATGAACGCAACTATTTAAGCAGTGAAAACATTCTCCTGTGGTTAAAAATCTTAATGTAAATTACAGCTAATTATTGAAAAAAGAGGTACTTATTTTTAAAAAGGTGGGCGGTCGGGTGGGCGCGTTTGCGTGCATGAGCGTGCGAGTATCTATTTTAATCTCCGTGACACCTTATATATTTCTTTTTTAATTCTTTATTAGAAATCATTGTTCTCCAATACGGCTACAGACCATTATTTCAAATATTGGGCAATGTCATAATAACAAAATGTTCGAGTTTGTCTATTTTAAATTAACTCCGATCAAACACTGTGCTAACATATTTTATTATTTATCAAATAATGGTTTACATTACTTATGTCATAAGTATTTGCCAACTAAAATTTGTTGTGAATGTTTAAACCTAATACTAAATGTTAAACTATTTAAAATGTTTTGCAACAAAGATGCTAGGTAGAGATAGAAGATAGGTATCACATATTTTATATTATAAAATAACTTCAGGAAAAATTAAGTCAACATAATATGGTAACAAACCGTGCTAGTATTTAATTAAAACACTGTGTACATATAATTTCATTATTAAATATGAATGGTTAATATAATAATTTTACACAAGCGATTAAGATTAAAAATCAAGAACCTTTAACTAACTATAAAACGAAATTAATTTTAATTTATAATAAATTATAATTCCACATAAAGAATATTATATTTATAAAACGTATATTATCATTTACCAATCTGATATATTTCAAATATATTCATGAGTACAAAATAAATACCGACATTATTTTTACTATTTTCACAGCCTGAAAACACCTATTGAGTTTGAAAATTTATTTAATGAGCTAAAAACAATAATTCAACTGACCGTATTGGTTAGTGATAATTTATTACTGTTTTAACAAAGACAAAAATGGTATATTAAAAAACCAAAAGAGATGTCTATAGAATGGAATTCCAATGATTCATGAACGACGAAAGGCGATGTTCATATGTTTAAAAGGTTTTTTTTGTTTAGTTGTGTTCTGTTTCGACACGAACAAATGAATGTTATACTTCTCACACTCCCAATGTTCTTTAGTTTATGACTACATTTCAGGTATTTGAAACTTTTGAATTTATTTGTACCCTTGTTTCAATTTAATGACCCGTAATTACCTTTTTTTTCTGCAGATTAGATATTAACGTCTTTAAAATTTCTCATGGTGGTCAGAAATAATATTCTTCCCATTATAATTAGTGTACTTAATTGCCCGTTAGCAAACTTGGAAGAACCGTATCAAATTAAACACAGCTTTAATTGAATAATGCTTACCATAAATTTTAGAAGTAGTCGTTCCTGAACATATTAATATTCGCACGAAAAAAAATTACACTAATCTAAGCATAAATTAAAAATCTTCAATTTACTCACTTTATGATTTTCTAAATTACCTTTTGATTAGACTTGTACAATTCTATAAATCATACATCAAATTATGTTAATTATATGCTGAGAGAACTGTACGTTTTATCTACAAAATGTTTTAAATATTTATAATTTTATTGCATAAATCTTATGTATCGACAATTACTAATTACGTGAGATTAAAACAGTTTTTTAAATTTAATGGTGAAGAATGCATTCTGTTCTGTAAATGAGGTTATAATAGGAAATAGTTCGATTTCTTAAATATATTGCACTTAAGGTACCTACAAGAATGTACTGAAACGTGTGGTAGGTGTTTAATAAAGTTTAAACTTAGTAATTACGTAGATCTTAAAACCTGATAGTTAAACTTAATGTTGAAGCTTGCCATTAAGAAAATTGAATTTTACTAAAGAAATATCCTTCTTGTACATTACAAAAATAATGAACTGATGAGGAAATGAAATAGTATATTAAAACATAAGTATCATAAGACACTCTATGGGCAATTGAATCAGTGCACAAGTGACTTATGAAACAAAATTTGCATCAAAACTGACTAAATTCATTGAATAGCATTTTTTAGATGTTTGGGTTGGTAATACTCAAATGTCATATTTGATAGACTGTCTTCCAAATTTTGAAAATGTATATTGAATCTATTTAATTTCTTATATTCTTATATATTTTTATTTAAATAATGTTAGGTATATTCCTTTATTCATTCTGTTACAGCGCAATGAACACACATATTTATGTTTACAGTATAAATTGTATCATTAGTCGAATAAAACTGATCAATACACTTGTACACGTTAACAGTTTCTTATTAAATCAGGTTCATAATTCAAGTCGTTCAAGTATCAAAAATGTACTTTCTAAGGTAATTAAATATTTATAAACAAGTACTCCTCTCAAATTTAATAGATTTTCTTAAAATAATAACGTAACATTAACTTAACTTCCTGTCGAAGTTTACGCATGACACCAGAAAGGTTACCAGAAATGATGCTTCTAAGAAGCTTCTATACGCATTGCAAACGATGCATTTAAGAGTCCTCAGACACACCAAAATAGAAAAAATATGTACTGTCAATTAGTTTGTTATTAAGTCGATCAATTATTATTCCGACAATTACCTAGATATTATAAATAATTTAATATTATATTATTTTTTAAGTTACTGAATTAAATTTTTATTAGATAATTATTTTGTATGGTTTCAAACATTAAGTTTTAAGTACCTCTTCTGGTAAATATAAAGAGAACTCTGGTGAGCCAATAAAATATATAACTGTAGGAAGTGATCTGATCTAAAATGCATAATAGCTAAAGTAATGAGAGAGAAAAAAATCTGTATGAATTTAAAAAATTTCAATGCAAAAAAAGTATAGTGGTTGGGTTGTGTTGGGACTCCTTTAATCGGTAGTTAGAGTATCGCCAAAATGATGGTTGGTTTATATCGGATCACCCTAAAGGGTAATCTTTCTGTCTGACTTTTGTGGGAAAATGGCGCATCTAGTTTTAAGACAAACTCAACTATACTGAAATTTGGAGAACAGTGTTAATATCTATCACAGTAATCGAATTTAATCAAACATTTTTAATTCGTTTTGATGTTATAATAAATAATTAAATCTTTCTTGATATATAACATTCATATGTTTTACGAAAAAGGCCTCATTGTTATATCTGTAGAGCTAATTTACGCCATCGTCAAAATGGCACTCTGAGTACACCCAATATTGTTAGGATGATTTATTGTCACAAAAGACTAATCCTAACAAACAATATTAATTCAGTTTTTCGAAAACAAATTCAGGAAAAAATTACATCCACATCCACATTCACACCCACACCCACATTCATACCCATACCCACACCTACACTCATACCGGCTTCCGTACCCACACCCACGCAAACACTCATACCACGCCCATACCTATGCCCACACCCACACCTGCACCAACTACACCCACCCACACCTATCCACACTCGCACTTGCACCAGTACCGGCTACTATTTTCACACGCACACACACACACACACACACACACACACACACACACACACACACACACAGATATATATATAATATATATATATATATATATATATATATATATATATATAACTTACTCATATACCACCCAATCACACACACACACACACACACACACAGCCACACCAAGACACACTAATACCTACATCCGCACTCGACCCCGCACGGGCACACACGTTTAATAGGGACAACAATGTATTTATTACCTTTAGCTCAAACGTGGGTTATAAACTTCAGAGAATGACAGAAGACCAGATAAATATTGCTGAGCATTTAATTAACACAGTATTTCATTACGATGTGACAAAGAAACTAAACTACAACTTTACAGTCATGCTGCACCTGCAGCCGCTAAATCCATTCAATATTGTAGCACAGTATAATATGTATAGCAACAATCCTGTAGTTTCACATTCACATATAAATGTTCAAGCATAGTCACTTTCTCAACCACAACCTTAGATTCATGCCCAATCTCCATTGACTCCATATACTCCACCAAAGCTATTCTCTCAATCAAGACCAACACATACTGTTCCCAACTACAATCACAATTAAATATTCCGCCACAGTCCCTCTCCCTAACTCAATCTTAGATTCATGCTCAATCCCAACTAACTCCCTAAACTCAATCACAGTCATTATCACTCAACAATTATTATATCCTCATACACAAATGACGCAGTCACAATCAGAGCAAGACGCAAATGATCCCGAATGCTCTATGAATGACTACATAATTAATTTTTTATTCCGTGACATAACTGCAACCAAAATATATTTACCTAACTAAATACGTAACATAGTGCATACTGAAAGAAGAAAATAAATTTCAAAATTTTCATTACCTTTAGATAGTTTTCCTTTAGTGCTAAATATAAATATTTGCACGTTTCTGGAATAATTTTTTCCTAGAGCTTGAGGTGAAATAATTGCACTAAATTTTAGGTCTTCCACACTGCGGCGCGTTACCAGATACCGTAAAGTTACTAACAATTTTTATTTCTTGGCCAATTGTTTGCCGCATTACATTGTCTTTTTTTTGTAATATAAGGTTTAACTAAATTCAATAAATACTCAATCATCATCCATTCTCAGATAATTCTTTAAATCACTTGCACATAGTGTTCGGAGTTCTCGTATTAGCTCCATGTGAGATGTAGTGTAACTTTCACCAAAACTATCTTTCTTTTTCTCTTTTTTTTCTTCTTCTAATATTACAATCGCCGCTAACTGTCGACCATGGACTGATCGTGTATATTGAAATTAATACGAACGGCCGGAGAATATCGTATCCGGCAGTGTACTGCCGACTACGGCCCGATGTTACAACTCTACGTGTGTATTGAGTAACGATCACGGCTATTTGGCCTGGACTAACAGTCCTCGGACGGACGGCGAACTGAACTTGAATACCTACCTATACAAAACGATTTCCGCGAATTTACTATATTTTAGTCTTCAGTGAGAGCCTTTAATAATAAATTAGTGTAAAATAGATGATATATTTGAATAATCATAATCGCCTTGATTGAATATACAACACAAGTCAGTAAACATGCGTAATTCACTTTTTCGGCGTTCCGCTTTTCAAAAATACTACGATATTCGAACTTAAGCTAGCTATAGCCATCAAAACAGGATAAGCAATTCAATGATTAGCAGATTCTATTATTACCATGGCCGTACTATTGTTGGTTTGGTAACATAAATTAGGAAGTTAGTTCTTAAAAGGGGTTTTCAACAATTTTTTTGTAATAAATGGAAAGATCATGTATACGTTTTATAACAAAACTATTTTTAGTTTTTTTTTCGCTCTCATTCAAAAGTTATATTACATTAAAAATACATTTTTGAACCCAGTACCGGAAACATACGAAAGTTCTGAACAAACCAGAGCGCGTGTGACGTCACAATGTTTATTTTACTCATCGTAGCATACAGCTGATACAGTGTTTTGACTTTTAGTCGATTAAATCTTGTTATTATCGTCAATATATTGACAAATATATCAAAAATATCAAACCTTAAAGGTTATCGTGCTTTTATAATAATGTAGTAATTAATAATTATTTATGCAAACGTATAAACTGAATAAATAGAAATCTGTAATAAAATTTTTTAACTAAACTCCAGAATCATAACTTTTAAAAATCATTGCATCAAAAATGTAATTTAAAACGACTAAATTATATATATATATATATATATATATATATATATATATATATATATATATATATACAACGTGTCCCAGATAACATTTCCAGCATGGGGATCTCGCTTATTATAAAAGATACAGTTTGGTTAAATTAGATGAATACTCCTAAGGATTAGTGAAATTATAGGACACTCTCCAATTTCCAAATTTCCATGTATTTTAAGACTTATGGAAGAAAAGAAAATGTCAAATTTCTTTTCTTGTTATATCTTTTGTTATATTAGACATATAAATTTTATTTGCACTTTCTTAAGATATTTTTTATGCAGAATTTAAATATCAATTTGGATTTTTATTTGCACTTTCTATTTTTTAGTTTCAACCTCTAAATTAAATTTTTCTTATGGAACGACAAGTCGGCTTTGAAATAATTGATCGTGTTTTTTTATTCTCTTTACAATGATATATTACATATCTATTTTTGAAAACAACAAAGAAAATTTAAAAAAATGTATTTTATTAAAGACTCTAACGATAAGCAGGCCGTGAAACATAAAAACACAATCGAATTTAATGTCACTTAAAAATTATTCGTTCCAGAATATTTTTGTGTCAAACATGGCTTTATTTACTAATACTGAAAAGTTTGATATGTTGAGTTGTTACATCTTGTCTCATAAAAACAGTTTAGAACCTGAACGGATGTACTTGAGGCTGTATCCTGAAAGAAGGCAGCCCAGTGCTCGTACGTACAGAAATTTGGTAATTCATTTAAAAGAATATGGTTCATTTTCAAAACCTACTAGATATCCGAAATTACGGAATGAAGATGCAGAACTAAATGTATTATAATCAGTTATTGAAAATTCTTCAACATCTGTTAGAGAAATTGAACATAACACTGGTATTTCGAAAACTACATCACAAAGAATTTTAAAACGTCACAGGTATCATCCGTATAAGTACTCCATTCTACAGGGACTTAGAGATGGAGATCAGGGGAGAAGATTACAATTTTGCCAATGGTATGTTAATCGATGTGAGAATAACGATAATTTTCCAGCTACGATTTTGTGGTCTGACGAAAGCAGATTTACAAATAATGGCCTTTTCAATCGACACAATGTTCACTTTTGGACAGTGAAAATCCTCACGTTGTTAAGCAAAGTCGGCATCAAGTGAGATTTGGTTTTAACGTCTGGTGTGGCATTTTAGGCGCTAAACTTAATGGGCCCATATTTTTTAATGAAACATTAAACAGTGAAAGGTATTTCAATTTACTACAAACTGATTTAGAAAATAAACTTGACGATTTACCACTGATTGAGAATATTAATATCTGCTTCCAACAAGATGGCGCCCCACCCCACAATTCAAACATCATCAGCGAATATCTTAATAATCGGTTTCCAAATTCATGGATTGGTAATCGAGGGCCGATTTTATGGCCACCCAGATCTCCAGACTTAACGCCCTTGGACTTTTTCCTTTGGGGCTATGTAAAAAATCGAGTGTACGTGCAAACATTTGAGAATGCCAAAGATCTTCGTGAAGCTGTTCTTTCAGCATTTGGTAGCATTAAACGCCAAAAATTACGCAGAGCAATTACGTCGACACTACGCAAGTCACAATTATGTTTAGAACGGAACGGTCAATTGTTTGAACATCTTTTATAATTGGATAATTATCTCCAATACTATTACCTGCTTAACTCTTGTTGTTATCTATTATTTGTCATTTTCTCATGTTTCACGGCCTACTTATTGTTAGAGTCTTTAATAAAATACATTTTTTTAAATTTTCTTTGTTGTTTTTAAAAATAGATAGTACATGTGCTACATCATTGTAAAGAGGATACAAAAACACGATCATTTATTTCAAAGCCGACTTGTCGTTCCGTAAGAAAAATTTAATTTAGGGGTTGAAACTAAAAAATAGAAAGTGCAAATAAAAATCCAAATTGGTATTTAAATTCTGCATAAAAAATATCTTAAGAAAGTGCAAATAAAATTTATATGTCTAATATAACAAAAAAGATATTACAAGAAAAAGAAATTTGACATTTTTCTTTTTCTTGCCATGTCTTAAAATACATGGAAATTTGGAAACTGAAAAAAGAGTAAATTAATAGCACGTAGTAACATATGTAACCGGTCCAGTGCCCGCGATCAGTTCGAATAGGTGTAGTCTCGAGGCTCTTCCCACCAAGATCTGGTTACGTGTTTGTTAAACCAAAACACCAGTAACAATCATCCCAATACAAATGAAACTAGGTCACTGGAACACATTTGTCACGCATTGATATCTCTTTAAAGTCGAAAGATGTTAATAGCAATCAATAAGGCTTCATCATGAAAGCAGCGATAGCGAATTATCGTACAAGGACTAAAGCCTACAATATATCTCAACAAAGTAATAACCGTATTGGCGACAACTATCTAACTTCCTAAAATATTTTATCAAGTAGGCAAGATAATGAAATAAATGCTGTCAAGAAGCTGTCAATATCCCTAAAATAATATTTAGCAATTCGGTTACTGAAAAAATAATTATCCATTATTTTTTATGTATTTTAAAACTTTACCATAAATTATACTAATAGTCGATGCAAAAAACTTAAAAAAAAATTTTTTTTTGACTTGTAAGCAATTTAAAATTGACAACATTTTAAAGAGAATCATGCAACTACAAACATGCCACGATTGGTCGGCATGTTTGTGACGTCATAATGTTAAATTAATTCTCAATAGTACAGTGTCAACTGCTTCTACATGTAAATTGACTAAAAATATCCGAAACTTAGTGCATAAAAATTATTTATAATAGCTACTTTTGTTTAGTTATGTGTGATAAAGTTTACTGTTAGGTTGACAACTAAACTTGTGCGGTACTACATCAACTTTAATTTTTGCTCTACTGTATAGTATAGTAAGTGTAGTATAGTATAGTAAGTAGTACTGTGTAGTGTAGTAAATATAATTCTCCATGTCCTCTTTCTGCTAAAAAAACATCAAATCATGAGAATTATTTAAATCACATTATAACAACGGAAGAACCACCATTATATACACTTTTAAAATTTGAATTTCGTATAGTACATAACCTAGCGCGTAATTAAAATATAAAATACTAAATTAAACCGAAACCATTCAATTTTATGTTTATTTTATTATTTAGTCGTTTTAAATTATTCATAGAAATTTTTTTGATGCAATGATTTTTAAAAGTTATGATTCTGGAGTTTAGTTAAAAAATTTTATTATCGAATTCTATTTATTCAGTTTATACGTTTACATAAATAATTTTTAATTACTATATTATTATAAAAGCACGATAACCTTTAAGGTTTGATATTTTTGATATATTTATCAATATATTGACGATAATTACAAGATTTAATCAAAACAATGTATCAGCTGTATGCTACGATGAGTAAAAATAAACATTGTGACGTCACACGCGCTCAGGTTTGTTCGGGAACTTTCGGTATGTTTCCGGTACTGGGTTCAAAAACGTATTTTTAATGTAATATAACTTTTGAATTAGAGCGAAAAAAAAACTAAAAATAGTTTTGTTATAAAACGTATATATGATCTTTCCATTTATTACAACAAAATTTTTTGTTGAAAACCCCTATTAAGAACTAACGTCCTAATTTATGTTACCAAACCAACAATAGTACTGCCATGGTAATAATAGAATCTGCTAATCATTGAATTGCTTATCCTGTTTTGATGGCTATAGCTAACTTAGGTTCGAATATCGTAGTATTTTTGAAAATCGGAACGCCGAAAAAGTTAATTACGCGTGTTTACTGAATTGTGTTGTATATTCAAGCAAGGCGATTATGATTATTCAAATATATCATCTACTTTACACTAATTTATTATTAAAGGCTCTCATTGAAGACTAAAATATAGTAATTTCGCGGAAATCGTTTTGTATAGGTAGGTATTCACGTTCAATTCGCCGGCCGTCCGTGGACTGTTAGTCCAGGCCGAATAGCCGTTATCGTTACTCAATACACAGGTAGAGTTGTAACATCGGGCCGTAGTCGGCAGTCCACTGCCGGATATGATATTCTCCAGTCATCCGTATTAATTTCAATATACACAATCAGTCCACGGTCGACAGTTAAAGAGAAAAAGAAAGATAGTTTGGGCGAAAGACTAATTGAAAAAACGTCACACTTAATCTCACATGGAGCTAATACGAGGACTCCGAACATCAAGTGCAAGTGATTTAGAAAATTATCTGAGGATGGACGATAATTGCTTCGAGTATTTATTGAATTTAGTTAAACCTTATATTACAAAAAAAGACAAGGTAATGCGGCAAGCAATTGGCTCAGAATAAAAATTGTTAGTAACTTTACGGTATCTGGCAACGCGCCGCAGTATGGAAGACCTAAAATTTAGTGCAATTATTTCACCTCAAGTTCTAGGAAAAATTATTCCAGAAACGTGCAAATATTTATATTTAGCACTAAAGGAAAACTATCTAAAGGTAAAGAAAATTTCGAAATTTATTTTCTTCGTAACTTATTAAATATAAAAGCTTTCAATATGCACTATGTTACGTATCTAGTTAGGTAATTACATTTTGGTTACAGTTATGTCACAGAATAAAAAATTAATTATGTAGTCATTCATAGAGAATTCGGGATCATTTGCGTATTGCTCTGATTGTGACTGCGTCATTTGTGTATGAGGATGTAATAATTGTTGAGTGAAAATGACTGTTATTGAGTATATGGAGTTAATTGAGATTGAGCGTGAATCTAAGATTGAGTTAGGGAGGGAGACTGGCGGAATATTTAATTGTAATTATAGTTGGGAACAGTATGTGTTGGTCTTGATTGGCAGATGGCTTTGTTGGAGTATATGGAGTCTAGTGGTTTATATTGTCATAACTACAAGGAATACTTTAGTATTTTTTTAATGGCACTAGTCAGCGCAGACTATGAGTTTATTTACGTCAATGTTGGTTGCAATGGGAGAGCGTCAGACGGGGTTGTGTTTGAGCACCGACTTTCATGACAAATTAATACAAAACACACTGAATTTGCCAAGTACCCATAATGCGAATTTAAATTTTGTGTTTGAAGCGGGTGATGCTTTTACATCGCAGGAGCACATTTTAAAACCTTATCCCCAGAAAAATTTAGCTCTAGGACAAATAATTTTTAATTACCGTCTTAGCAGAGCTGGGCGCGTTGTTGATAATTAGTTCGGAATTCTTGCAACTCGCTTTAGGGTGTTCCACACCGCTATAAATATGAACCCAAAAAAGACTGATTTTATCGTTGTGGCGACTTGTGTGCTGCATAATTTTTTACACAGACACGCAAAGTAATCATACACACCGGCTAAATCTTTTGACAACGAAATTTTGGACACTGGCGAAACATCACAAGGTGAATGGAGGCAAGGTAATAATTTACAAGGACTACAACTTGGCCACAATAAAAATCTCGCGGAAAATGCAAAACAAAATCGTGAAAAATATGATGGTTATTTACCTAACTAGTTCGGAAAGTTAATTTTCCTGCATGAGTACTTTGTTTGCAGCACGACCGCAGGGAGTGCTGCATTTAGTGCGAATTCGGGAAAATATATTCCGAACAAATTAGATACAAAGTTTTTTTGTAACGAATAAATTAATAAAATTTAACATTGTTTGTTTTTTTTAATTCTAAATGGTTTGATAGCATAGTCGACATTGTAATGTTGCATTGTTGTTATGGTTACAGTTAACAAAAATTCAAACGTTGAGTCGCTATTTTATTTAAAATTATTTTTGTTAAATTTGTGAAAAATGTGTGATTTTGAAGATATTCTGGCGCCATCTGGTGTTAAAGAAGCAGCCATTCAGGCAGCATTGAATTTGATTCCTCAAAAAAATCAAGGGAGGCAACTTGGTTAATATTAATTTATTATAAGTTTTGTTATGAACGAATAAGTTATGTATTTAATAAAATTAATAATAATTTTTAATTACATATTTATCTTTGAACTTATTCGTTCATAAAAAAACTTATAATAATTTAACAATAATCAAGTTGCTTTGGTTAGTAGAACCCGGGCACTTGCGCGCCATCTTGATTTTGACGTCACAAGCGCCCACTGGGGCCGGTTTTTCCACCTTATTTTTACCGCTTACGTGTGAGACCGGATTTTCACCCTATTTTGCATATCCACGTGTGAGACAGGATTTTCCACCCTTATTTTTACTCGCTTACTTGTGAGACCGGGGTTTTTCACCCCTATTATTTTATATATCCTCGTGTGAGACCGTATTTTCAACCCTAATTTTTACACGCTTACGTGTAGGCCGGATTTTCCACCTTATTTTTACTCGCTTACGTGTGAGACCGTATTTTCAACCCTTTTTCAACCCTAATTATTTTCGCTTTTTGATTCGTCCACGTGTAGGACGCGTTTTTCAACCCTTTGCATTCTTAATTAAGGCCTTTTTTGTATTTATCAGATCCGTGTGGGGGATATATTTTTCAACCCTTGATGAAATTTTTTAACTGTTTTGTTTGTATTAAGGGCCTTTTTGACAGCAATTTTTGTGTTCACTAGCGTGAGCGACGTACATTTCAACCCTGACAGTATTTTCAACCTTTTTGTTTGTATTTAAGAGCCCTTTTGGGAGCCTAAAGGATAGGCAAATGCATGCGCACGTAGGATCGTTTTTTCTACCTATTTTTAAGGGTTAATAAACGGTAGGATATTTTTTAGTATTAAAAGAAACTAATCAAGGTAAAGATAACGTATACGTTTGATTTTAAAAATACACTATTAAATTCTATAACGATAATAAACAGTTAATGGCATTGCATAATCAGTTAATTACCCTGGTATACAATGTGAATGTACGGTTTAGCGACTATTTAATATGAATTGAATTTTATCAAATGAGATTGCATAATTGTTGTTATTATTAAAATCATTATTAGGTTCCTTTTAATCCCATATCTAGATTGTGGTCCTCTTGTGGTGAAAATTCATTTGAATATATTTTAAAATGAAATTGATTTAAAAATAAAATGTGTAATTAACTAATTGATTAACCTGCTTACAGCAATAGTAATTATCGAAAATTAAGGAATGTCGCTTTTATTTATTTACCTTTTTTAATACGTATTATTTACATACAATATATTTTGGTTTTAAATATGAGTCACAATATGTCGCAATCCTTTTTGCTTTAATTATAGGTCATAATTAAATCTAGTTGTCGCTCAAGGTAGTCACTACCAAATTAATCTCATGTACAACAAGAAACTTAATATCAATAATGTATAACAAAGTATTTTTATAATGCCATTCTCGCATAGTTTAATGTCCATGTATGGTCATATTTTAGTCTTGGGAGATCGGATTTTGTCACAAAATACAAGCACAGGAACAATTACAAGTACACAAGCGCAAACCGAAGGAAAGCTTAACGTTTTGAAAAATATATTATTATTATTATTATTATTATAAACAACAATACATTATTATTATTTAATAACATGCTTTATCGGTTTTCTTCTTTTCTTGAACCGTGAGTCGTCCTCATCATCATCATGATTTTGAGATTGCTTCACTACCTCATAGCTCTTCTTCTCTTCAGAACCATCATCTTGGATGTGAGATACACCCAGCTCAACCACCTCATCGCTTTCATCATTATCTTGAACGGTTATGTTGTAATAGTTTATTAACAAGTCAGTAAAATTTAATGTCCGCTGATGTTGGCTCATAAACAGGAGAATACATTATAGTAATGCTCACTGATGACAGTTACACTTTAAAGAGCGAAACACACGAGAAACGAGAACGCAGCTAGCCTTGGGTCTTGTGCGCAAGCGTACTGTCAACGTTCGTAGAATCGGACATCTTCGGGATGTCTGAAGTATTGACCTAACCATTAACATAGCTGCATGTTTATAAAATCTAAATGCCTCTTTATGGTCGAGATATTTTCTCCTAAGACGCCAGAACGCAGCTACTTTGGTCTATGCGCAAGCGTGCTCGCCCATGTTCTAGAATCGGACATCTTCGGGATGTCTGAAGTATTGACCTAACCACACTCTAACACAGCCCTGGCATGTTTATAAATCTAAACGCCTCTTTATGATAGAGCTGTTTTCTCCTAAGACGCCAGAACGCAGCTAGCCTTGGTCTTGTGCGTAAGTGTGCTCGTCAATGTTCTAGAATCGGACATCTTCGGATGTCTGAAGTATTGACTAACCACACTCTAACATAGCCCTGGGGCATGTTTATAAAATCTAAAAGCCTCTTTTATGGTCGAGATATTTTCTCCTAAGACGCCAGAACGCAGCTAGCCTTTGTCTGCGCAAGCGTTGAACTCGCATGATTAACCAATAACTGGGGCATGTTAATACGCCTCTTATAGTTTTCAGAATGCAGCCAGCCTTGTCTTGTGCGATGTCCATCGTATTGGTACAACCACATTAACACAGCTTGCATGTTTATAAATCTAAAAGCCTCTTTTATGGTCGAGTATTTTCTACAGACAGCAGCCTTTGGTCTGGCAAGCGTCTGCAATGTTCAGAATCGACATCTTCGAGACAGTCTGATGATACACACACTACCGATGTTTAAAATCTAAACGCCCTTTATGATGCGCATTTTTCGCTACAGAACGGTCTGGCGAAATGCAACTACAGTTGTAAAGACGGTCGTTAGATTTTGAAACTACAGCTTTTAGGGGTGTATAAATTAACGCCTCTTATGTATTCTAACAGAGCATTTCCTTAAGCTGTCGATTTGACGTCAGAAACACTCATAAGAGGCGTTTAGATTTATAAACATGCCCAGGGTTTAGGTGTTAGGTAATTTCAGACATCCTCAAGATGTCCGATTCTACGAAATGCGAGCACGTTCGCAAGACCAAAGGCTAGCTGCTTCTGGCGTCTAGGAGAAAATATCTCGACCATAAAAGGTTTTTAGATTTATAAACATGCCCCAGGGCTATGTTGAGGTGGTTAGGTCAATACTTGACATCCCCGAAGATGTCCGATTCTACCGAACATTGACGAGACACTTACGCACAAGACCAAAGGCTAGCGTTCTGGCGTCTTAGGAGAAAGCTCCATAAAAGAGGCGTTTAGATTTATAAACATGCCCACTGTGTTAGAGTGTGGTTAGGTCAATACTCAGACATCCCCGAAGATGTCCGATTCTAGAACATGGCGAGCACGCTTCCAGACCAAAGGCTAGCTGCGTTCTGGCGTCTTAGGAGAAAATATCTCGACCATAAAAGAGGCATTTAGATTTATAAACATGCCCCAGGGGCTATGTTAGAGTGTGGTTAGGTCAATACTCAGACATCCCCGAAGATGTCCGATTCACCCGAACGTTGACGAGACCTTCGCACAAGACCCAAGGCTAGCTGCGTTCTCGTTTGTGTTTTCGCTCTTTAAAGTGTAACTGTCATCGAGTGAGCATTACTATAATGTATTCTCCTGTTTATGAGCCAACATCAGCGGACATTAGAGATTTTACTGACTTGTTAATAAACTATTACAACATAACCGTTCAAGATAATGATGAAAGCGATGAGGTGGTTGAGCTGGGTGTATCTCACATCCAAGATGATGGTTCACAGAAGAGAAAGAAGAGCTATGAGGTAGGGGTGAAGGGCAAATCTCAAAATCATGATGATGATGATGAGGACGACTCACGGTTCAAGAAGAAGAAGAAAACCGATAAAGCATGTTATTAAATAATAATATGTATTGTTGTTTATAATAATAATAATAATAATAATATTTTTCAAAACGTTAAGCTTTCCTTCGGTTTTGTTAATAAACCTGTTTTTTCTAGCGGTGCTCCACCGTCTTGATTCATGTTTGCAAGTTTACAAGTTTTCGCTTTAGCGGTTTTCGTTGTGTGTGTGTGTGTGTGTGTGTGTGTGTGTGTGTGTGCGTACGTACGGTGACGCTCGGCCGCTCGTGGTGCGTGCGGCGTGCGTACGTGTGTGCGTGCGCGTGCGTGCGTGTGCGTCGTGCGTGCGTGTGTGCGTTTTTCGTTTGATCCTCGTTAAAGCAGTGCTAGTCGATTGTATTTAGTTGTAGGCCCTATTGTGTTGTCTAAGCTATAATTAAGCGTTGTTGCTATACCCAGGCCGTGGGTTATGTTTAATTAGCTTTTTAACAGATGTATTTATTTATGATTAGATCAGGCTTGATAAAGTAATATAGAGGTGAAACTAACTAGCTAATGTGTTTTGCTGCTACACGTATCACAGTATTGAAGATTCTGTTTATGTATTAGAAAACGTACTACAGCCTCAAAACAGAGTGCAGATAAAATTGAAGAAAGATGTATCACAAGTGTTGAGATGCTTGAAATCGATCCCCAGCCGCAAGAAGAATGTTTGACTTGTTGTGCTTCTAATCAACTACCCAGACATCACCTCGACGTATGGATTAAGAGACAGAGACAGAGACAGAGACTGAGACAGAGAACAGAACAGAGACAGAGACAGAGACAGAGACAGAGACAGAGACAGAGACAGAGACAGAGACAGAGACAGAGACAGAGACAGAGACAAGACAGAGACAGAGACAAAGACAGAGACAGAGACAGAGACAGAGACAGAGACAGAGACAGAGACAGAGACAGAGACAGAGACAGAGACAGAGACAGAGACAGAGACAGAGACAAGAGAGAGAGACAGAGACAGAGACAGGGACAGAGACAGAGACAGAGACAGAGACAGAGACAGAGACAGAGACAGAACAGAGACAAGAAGAGACAGAGACAAGACAGAGACAGAGACAGAGACAGAGACAGAGACAGAGACAGAGACAGAGACAGAGACAGAGACAGAGACAGAGACAGAGACAGAGACAGAGACAGAGACAAGAC
>JARFJB010000718.1:0-42132 GCA_036346205.1 Vesta saturnalis | reverse complement strand
CAGTATTTGAGTATATATCTCCTAGCCTCACTATAATATGTCTATTTAATAGAAAGCTTTGAATAAAGTTTGCCATTTCTCCTCTAACGCGCCACTCGTGCAAAGTTTTTAAAATGTTATGCCGCCATGTCATGTCAAATGCTTTTTTTAAATCAAAGAATACAGCGACCGTATGCTGTCGATGGGCAAAACCCGTTTGTATGGCATTTTCCAGTAAGGCTAAACAATCTAGCGCAGAATAGTTTTTTCTGAACCCAAATTGGTAGGAGATAGTAATTTATGCTTTTCTAGAAACCATACCAACCTGTTATTAACCATCTTTTCCATTAACTTTCCCATACAACATTTCTACCCATTGAGGAGACGTAGCTTCTCCAACTATTTTGTTTCGCTACGAGTATGACCTTCTTGCAATGGCTCGGTAACGTTTAAATTTTATACAATTTTCCATTGTAGGTATCCTGCGAAATTTATTTAGAGCCTTCTTCTTTTGTTCAACCGCGTTTGATATTTCCTTATTCCACCACGGAACGGATCGTGTAGTTAGTCTTTTGCTCGATTTGGGAATGGTACTTTCTGCTGCATTTATCACGTCTCTTGTGAATTCCTCTACGTTTGTGTTTTCATTTGAAAGGAGCATTTCGCCAAATTTTTGCCAGTCGGCTTTGTTTATTTTCCAGCGCATTAGTTTCCCAACATCAGAACCACTTTCAGAAAATTTGATTAGTATTGGGAAGTGGTCGGAAAAGACTTCTTCGTTCAATACGGACCATTCAACGTTAGGTACTAAAGCAGGACTACACATTGACAAATCTAACACAGAAAACGAAGAAGAACAGGAATTTATAAATGTCGGATATCCATTGTTCAATAAAACGATATTATTGTTGTGAATTAAATCTTCAACTATCTTTCCAGTGGTATTTGTATTTTGAGAGCCCCAAAGACCATTGTGTGCGTTAAAATCTCCAACCACCAAAAATGGCTGGGGAAGTTGGTCGATTATACCTTGAATATCCTGGCGCGCCCAGGAATTGTTTGGTAAGTATATATTACAAGTACACATATTTGTAGGAACGGAGGTGTGTATAGCTATTACTTGAAGATCGGTGTTAATATCAATTTTTTTAGCAGGTATTCCTTCTCTGACAAAGACAGCAACACCACCGGCTGCCCTTCTATGAATCGGACCGTCCTTTCTATGGCACACGAATCCACGAAGATTAAAAATGTGTTGATGTGTAAATCTAGTTTCCTGAAAACACAATATATCTGGAGATTTGTCTACGATAATCTTTTTTATTTCTGGATAGTGATGAACCAGACCATTACAATTTGCTTGTATAATTGTGTGCGCCATTTTAATATTGTTATTAAAATTTTATAAAAGATACATAACAATAAGTGTGTAGACAAAAATATAAAATCTATATATAAGGACAAAAACAAAGGTATGGACAAAATCTTAAAAATCGTACGAATAAATAAGTAAAACAAATACAGGCACAAAAAAAAATTAAAATATCACAGATGTTTTTATCACTTCTTTGACTAGAAATTTTGATTCTCTCCTTGACGTGCCCCTAGGCTTACCTTTGGGCAACCCCTTTTTTCTCTTGACTACATCTATCAAATCTTTGTCTATGGATTCTAAACTAGATCCTGTGTTTAACCTAGCTTCTTCGATAGACACAATGGTTTCCGAAGAAACACTCCTCGTAACATCACGTTTCCTTTTTTCACCAAAACTTTCCTCTTCCATTGGAGGATCTGATTCAGTGACAGTAAACTTTGCTTGTTGTATTTCCGTAGGTTTTACTGGTTGCTCTATTTCAGATATGGGTACTTTATTTTCTGTTACTCTTGGGGTGCTTGTATTTTGTTTAGAAATTACTTGCATAATGGTGGACAACTCTTTTTTTATTATCTTTTTTATTTCAGGTATAAAGGAGGTAGTCGAGGTAGAGGATGAAGTAATGTTTGCGTAGGATATGGACGGTGTGGTTAAATTCGTTACCCGTTGTTTAGCTTCCTGGTACGATATCTTGTGGATAACATTTACTTCTTGAATCCTCATTTCCTCCTTATACATAGGACATACCTTTGTTAAGGCTGTATGGGGTCCTCCACAATTTGGACACTTAATTGGCTCCCCGCAACGTAACCATTGGTGA
This sequence comes from Vesta saturnalis, assembly GCA_036346205.1. NCBI lineage: Eukaryota > Metazoa > Arthropoda > Insecta > Coleoptera > Lampyridae > Vesta > Vesta saturnalis. The sequence goes on along the minus strand of JARFJB010000718.1, from coordinate 39,958 downwards.
ACATCTTTTCCACAGATGCACCGTTGAGGCTGTTTGCATGAAACAGATGTATTCCCAAAACGCTGACAGTTAAAACAGCGAAGCGGATTTGGGATATACGGTCGTACTCGCAGCGGGTAGAAGGCTGCTTGAACTGTTTTTGGTAACTGAGGGTTATTAAACGTTAAAATGTGATTAGGAGTATCCTCCAATATTCCTCGAATTTTCGACTTTATTCTTTTAACGTCTATGATACCTTGAGCTTCCAAGTTTTCTTTTATTTCTTCTACTGTGCAATTCAGTAAATCTTTACAGTACACTACACCCTTTGATATATTTAACGTAGCATGAGGTTTTATAGTTACATTCAAATCTCCGAAACGTGTCAGTTGCATTAATCTTTTAGCTTGTTTACTTGTATTTGTTTCTATCAATAAATCACCTTTCACTTTTCTAGCATTTTTTAAATCTCCAACTAAACCAAACAAAGTTTTACTAATAAAGAAAGAACTCATTGCGGAGAAGTCTCTTTCTTCACATTGAATTAGCAGAAACCGGGGAACGACCTCCTCTTTGCTGCTTACACTCGAGACTGCCGGTGTAGGAAAATCTTCCCTGCCATGGCCAGGTCTAATGGCACTAATCTGGCTTTTAGGGGGATTATGAAGTAGACCCTCAAGCACTTCCACGTTTAACGAGGTGGCCCTCTCATTGTTAGTTAATGACACACTCATCCTGTCCCCACTAGAACCCTCGGTAATGAAGTCACAAGTAGCAGAGCCCCCTGGCCACGCTTAGGCTTCCCTTCGCGCAATCCCTTCAGCACCTAAAACTGCCAAACGACCTTGGGATTGGGAGATTTTTTATAGAGGTTGCCTTCCTCGTAGTCCGGGCGATTAAGCCAAGACCACCGACCACTACCTGTACGACGTTCCCTAGCCACGCCCTGCTAGATTCTCAGAAGTACAGTTCGCGGTTGCGATATTAGGACACGGATAGCGCTCAGCCGCCCCAGCTAGGACATCCCGGGCTAGCTACACTCGTATACGCTTTTGAAGGCGCATGTCCTGGGAAGATTAGAAAGAAAAGGAAAAGGTCTCTCAGCTTTCACTGGGAGCCTGAAGAGAACAAGAGTTGGAGCGAGATTGCTCCGACAGAAAAGGGTTAAAGTAAGGGAAGCCACTCAAGACTAGTATAAGAAAAGTGTAGTTCCAGATAGGGGACGCAGGGTTACCATCCCTGTCCTCGTTAGATACGAGGCCCCACGTGGACTGGTCCGCGACACCGTATTCTTTAGAGCTAACAGTGGCGGTTTACCGCCACGAGCTCATATTTCGGTATTGGCCTTGCATCACTTACGATCATTTGTAAGGTCATTCCCCTATCCGCCACCTGGGGACGCGCCTATTAAGTAGTCTAACCCCTAGGATTAATAATATTATTATTATTATTGTTATTATTATCATTATCATTATTATTATTACTATTATTGATATTATTATTATTATTATTTGTCCATAATAAGGCTTTATTGAACTCGCTCTCTTTATGGCCCTACTCGCAACGCTCGCTCGGTAATAAAACGGACTCGTTCAAATTAAGTCTTGCATTAAGCACTTAATACATACAAAGTTATAATTTTGAAATAGTTATTTACAAAAGTAATGGGATTCTTTGTATACGAGTTTAACAAAGCTTTAGTTATATCTATATTTTAATAATGCGATTAATAATAAAATTAAATTCAGTTTAGAAACGAGACATCATATCAATAATTATGAGGAATAATAATCTTAGATTTCTACTGTGGGTAAATCAATTGATTTTGAAAGTGATTTGTTCAGTTTATTTAATAGGGTACTCATGCGTCACATCCTTTACGTAACAGGAATTTAAATTAAGAAACCACTAGATTATTAACAGGCGTTTTATCTAACTGTTTAGGTCATTTAATTCAATAAACATGTTATTTAAATAGAAATACATACTTTGAAGTTAATAGCATCTCATGAATGGGTTACTGTTTCCATAAATTGCTTAATTGTTTTTAAATAACTTTACCAATCATTGCCAATATTAGTCAATTTTGATTTCCTTTGTTTAAATTTATTTATTATGTGCTTGCCGTTAAAATACAATTTTATACATTGAAAGGTGTTGCTAAGGTAACACTTTAACCACAGTGTACCTATATAAAGTGAATGGTATTAATTCCTTTACGTAATCCAAATTGCCATGACCTGCTTAACGTTGGCTTTTGACATTTATGAAAATGACAGCTAACGTCTTTAACTCTATGGTAAATGCCATTCTGTCGTCTTGTGTGGTAAATTACTATTATTTAGTTCGTGTAGATCTATATCCGTTTACAGATACAGTCTGTAGTGTCTCTACGCAACATTCTTGTATATATACATATATACCATAAAAGAACTAGCGGATTTATATATATATATATATATATATATATATATATATATATATATATATATATATACACATAAAACTTACATTTTTTTGATTTCATGTTTTACATGTCGTTCAACACCTTAATTCTACTTCGAAACAGAAGAAAGGCAATAAGCTTCTTAAGAATTTTAACTTCTTGTTTAATACATATTTTAATACTGCTTTAAGATGCACTTTCAAATATTAATGTAGGTGATGTCCAATACCCAGCATTTAAAACAAATAGTCAAATAACATTTCTAGGTAGTTTCTAATGTTTAGCGCTGGTGCAAAATTTTGAATAAGTAAGCCATTTTAAAGTGTAAATGCATAGTAAAATAAAATTTAAAAACAAATTTAACAAAAAAAAGTTTTCCTTGGTGAGGGGTTAGAACTACTCTTCCTTTCATTATAAGTCCTATCGCTTGACTATGTGGCTATGCTCTCCATGCACATTTAACGTATATTGGTAGTACATTATTAAATTTTACAGATTTTCAATTTTTGCTATTTTCTTTCATTTTTAGTGTCATAATCAAACTGTAACTGCATATAAATGCATTCTTCACGATGTTTATTGATGCTGCAGCATTCCAGGCGAAAATTCTTGTTGAAAGTCTCAATTTATGAAATAAGTTTTTTTTTTATTGAAATACCATTTCTAGCGCCCCAATCAGCTTGAAATCTAGTAGCATTTTAGTACTTTTCATGCGTGATTGAAGTTACAAATCGATAACACCTTAGCAATTAAAAGTGGCGATACTTTGAAAGATCTCAATCAACTTTCTTAACAACAAGGAACCGGGGTAGTTCTACGCCTTTTCCTTTCTTGTAGGCGAGACCTTAGTTAACGAGGTCTTGTTGGCTGGTTTTACAGGTGGACCCTCCGACACCTCCATGTTTATAGAGCTGGCACTCTGTTTGGTAAGAATTTTGTGACTCATGTTGTTCTCACGAGAAGAACAGAAATATACGGTCGGCTGAGGCGGTGCTCCCTTACCCCAGTATGTCTAAATACAATCGGAGGTCGGCAGTTTTCCGAAGGACATCGTTGGTAACGCTGTGTGCTCAGCACATAAAACAAAAGACAGGGCAAGGAATGACGTAAGACGCAAGTACAACAGAGGAAGAACGAAGACAAACGACTTGGGATACTTAGCTTCACCACTGCTAGCAACAGTAGCTACTCCCCCCCCCCCCCACAAAGACGAGTTGTATCCCATGGGGGGGTATTATTATAATAATAGTAATTATTTTTTTTAGGCGTCGGCAGCTAAGGTCATTGGCCCATTATGCAATGTTGATCAAATCATGTCAAACAAATCTGTGGCTTGTAAATAACTGATGACATGTCTTATATGTTGCAACTGGTTTAAGATGTCTGCTAGTTCTCCTGTTAGCTGGTACGATTGTCTAATAGCGCGAAGTCCGGGACATATGCACAATATGTGCTGTACTGGGGTCTGATCACCACAAGTCAAGCAAGCTGGAGGAGGTTCCCCGAGTAGCAGGTGGACATGTGTTATTTTGGTATAGCCAATCATTAATCTATCGATTCTAATACGTCCGGTTCTATTCAAACGTAGGGGTGATTTCTACCGCTTAATTTTATCTACCGCGGTAGTCAAAGCCGCTTTGAGATCTAAGTGACTCACCTCAGGGGCATCCACGTGTTCTCCTCTCGTGGCTCGTTTAGCTGCCGTGTCGGCCAAAACATTGCCCCCTGCTCCTATGTGACCAGGGACCCAAACCAAATCTCTCTTTTACCATTCTCTGTAACGTGGTTATAACACGCCTGAATCCTTTGGATGAGCGGATAGCGAGGATAACGAACCTTTAAGCTGTCGCTAATGATAATAAAGCATGTCCCTGTGCGACACATCATACTGTACAACTGGGCTGGCCATATCGCGTAGAGTTCGGCACTAACTATTGCGCACTTTGGAGATAGTGTCCACTCGTGTGGTAGGCTCTCGATGCATATGGCACATCCCACTCCCGATTCCGTACGGTGTAAATTACCGTTGGACTACGGTATTTGTTCAGAATACCGCTCAATTCCGTCTGGTACGTTACATCACGAGTATGTTCTTTCACGAAATCGGCGAGTCGTAGACAAATTTCCACCTCGGGGATCGTCCAGAAAGGAACCTCTCCGTGGCTTATGGCTAACACTGGTGGAAGGCTGACGTGCAGAGTGCTAAGCAGTTCATAGCCTCTTGCACCAACTGGTCTGGTGATAGAGGGTCTATTGATGAATCCGCTCTGATCACCGAAAATAAGGTGATAGTTTGGGTGTTTTGGTTGGGCACGTATTCCAGCAACGTATCTACAAATAAAGCATCTCGTCTGCGTGACAGAGAGAGAAATCCGGATTCCGAGTATATTTTATTCACGGGACTGGTAGGAAAAGTACCTATGCGTATCTCAGTCCCTTGTGGTGTATTGGCTCTAATCTCCTCAGAGTAGACTTGCGATCCGAGGAATAAACCACGCAACCATAATCCACACGGGACAGCACAAGGGAACGATGGATGTTCAACATGGTGTAAGGGTCAGCGTCCCATTTGGTGTCCGCAAGCGCTTTGAGAATGTTGATGGTCGCGTTGCATCTATCAACAAGACTATCGATGTGCTGTTTCCACCTGAACTGTTCGTCAAATATTAGGCCCAAGAACTTGACCGACCTTGATGTTGGTATAGCGTTATTTTTAAAGAAAAGAATTGGTTCATAATGGGGTTTTCTGGGCCGATAAAAATAGACGCAATTCATGTTCTCCCGTGGAAACTTGAAACCGGTAATCTCGGCGTTCTGAATTATGATATTCATGGCCGGTTGAAGGTTCCTTGAGATTTGGCCGATGGTGGACCCTGAGCAGAATATTACTAAATCGTCCACATAAAGGCACCTTTTTATCCTTTCGTCAATATTCGTCACAAGATCATTAACGGCTACTGCAAATAAAGTAACACTTAAACGCGAACCCTGAGGGATGCCGTTTTCCATAACCCTTGGCCTCGAAAAACAATTAAGGCACTTAATCCTTAAGCTTCTATCGCTCACGTAGTCTGCCAAAAAAGAGGTAAGCATCCCTTCAGTCCCCAATCATGCAGTTTCTGCAGCACACCGTATCACCATGCCATGTCATACGCCTTCCCTAGGTCGAATAAAAGAGCTAACGTGTGTTGTCTGTCTCTAAATGTACTCTGTACAACATTCTCGAGGTACATCAGTAGGTCATTGGTCGACCGGTTCCGACGGAATCCCGCTTGATGATCGACAAGGCAATTGTTCGATTCAACATACCACACAAGCCAGCTGTTGACCATCCTTTCGAAGAGTTTACCCATACAACAAATGAGACTTATGGGCCTGTAAATAGATGGGGTCAGAGGATCTTTACCGCCCTTTATGATTGGAACGACTACCACCTCCTTCCATTTCCTGGGATAGGTGTTCTCCGACCAAGCTTTGTTGTACAAGTTCAGTAGAGACGTTTTAGCGACTGGGGGAAGGTGTCGCATGAAATATACGGGATGCGTCAGAACCCAGAGACTTGGAATTAGAGCATCGAAAGGCGTCTTCAAATTCTGTCATGGAAAATGGTATATGATAGGGAAGCATGCTGTCGTTGCCAAAGTCGAGAGGATTCTCACGGTCTCTCTTATTTTCTTCAAACTGATCCGCGATCGTTTCGGTAATGCATTCAGGTGTGTTAGTTATAATGCCGTCCTTCATTCTAATGTATTTTAGGGTGTCGCTCACTTTGCCGATCGCTATTGCCCTTATCCTCGGCCATACTTTGGACGTGGACGTGCTCGGCCCGATCGTTGAAACGTACTCGTTCCAAGATGCACGTTTGCAATCCAAGGTTTTACGCCTGGCAATTGCTCACGCTCGTTTGAATGCGCTAAGTTCGCAAAGGTGGGACGACGACGAAACACATTAAAGGCCATTTTCTTATTTCTACTTGCGTCTCTCACCTCCGGGCACCACCAAGGAACCTTCCTTAAGAAACTTTGACCTCCCGTCTCTGGAATTGAGACTTTTGCAGCACGTATAATGGCATCTGTTATTATTTGTACCCTTTGGGATAGGGAAGCGTATGGATTCATGGCCCTAGACATTTCCTCCTTAAACAGGGACCAATCTGCCCTTTCCAGGTTCTATCTACGGGTAGTGGTAACGGGAGATCTAGGGGTGTCAGTTTCGATAAGTATAGGTAAATGAACGCTGTTGTGGAGGTCATCAAGGGGTTCCCATCCAAAACGAATCGATAAAAGCAGTGAGGCGAGGGCAAGGTCGATGGCGTGAAAATTACGGGATCTAGAGTTGAAAAGGTAGGAGCACCGGTGTTTAATAAAGTGATATCGTCCCGATCAAGTAGTTCTTCTACTTTTCGACCACTACTGTCTCTGGATTCCGAACCCCATAGAGGACTATGTGCGTTAAAGTCCTCTACCAGTAGGAACGGGACCGGTAGCTGACCCACCAGATGTTCCAGGTCTTCCACTTCCCAATCGTCCCTTGGGACGTACAGACTGCATACAGTCAAGACAATCGGATGCGATAGCCGAACCGCTACTGTCTGTAGCGGGGTGTTTAGAGGTGTCTGCGCAGATACAGTATTACACCTTGTCAGTACGGCTACCCCCTTGAGCCCTATAGTTTACATAGTCGTCTTTCCTTACAATACTATAACCGCTCAACCCATACAGTTGACCGTGTTTTAGATGTGTCTCTTGTATACACACATATATCGGTTGTTGGTCTGTCAATATTGCCTTTAGGTCACAGTACTTTTGAACAACTCCATTACAGTTCCACTGAATAATAGTGTCCATTGTTGGTGAATAAATGAATAAATAAATAGATCTATACGTAAACATAACATTGACAGTTGTACGTGTTAAGACAAACAAACATACATATCACAGAAATAAAGTAATTGTAACAAAATATCACAGATGGAAAATATCACAGAAAATAACAGGTGTCTTTATAATAATATCACAGATCGGTATATCACAAAAGCATCTTAGCTTGTACACGCCCCTTTCGAGATACCCTCCGCTGGACGGCAATTTCTAGGCTTTCCTTTAGGCCATCCCTTTTTCTTCTTCTCTTGTTTCGCCTCGGTCACAGTCACCTCGTCCAGAGAAGTGACACAAGAATCTCTGGATCGAGATTTGGCGACCACTGTCTATCGTTTAGCGCCCCGCGTCTCTGCGTCCATGTTTTCTATTTCGGAAGACGTCGCAGGTTCAGAAAAGGGATTAAAGATACTCACGGCGGGTTTATTTAAGTGTAAAACAGACCCAGAATACGATTCAATGCTCTTTTTCGTGATAATTATACGCATTAACGCTTGCATCTCCTCTTTAATAATCTGTCTAATTTCAGCGCCAATCGATTGGGCAGGCACGGGTAAGGGTGCTGAAGCGACCTGGGCAAATGAAGTGCTGGGAGTTACAAAGGTGTCAACCTTCTTTTTTGCGTCCATGTAAGAAAGTCTGTGTACCACCTTGACCTCCTGGATTTTCATTTCCTGCTGAAACACTGGGCAGGTTTTAGTGGTTGCCTTATGGGGTCCTTGGCAATTTGGACAGGTAATGGAAAATTCACAGGCGGTACCATCGTGTGGGGATTTCCCGCATACACACCTCTTGTCCTGTTGGCAATTAACTGATGAATATCTATACCTCTGACAGTTAAAACACCTCAGTGGGTTGGGAATGTAGGGACGCACTTGTAGCGGATAGAATGCAGCTTGGATCGTTCTAGGTAGTTTCGGGACATTGAAGGTAAGTACATGATTTGCGGTGTCTACAAATTGTCCATCACGTCTTGTCCTTATCCTTCTTACCTCTATCTCACCTTGGCTTTTTAAATTCTCTTTGATTTCATCAATGGAGCAATTTAGCATATCCTTACAGAAAACCACACCCTTAGAAGTATTTAAAGCCGCATGGGGCACGACCTCTATTACGTACTCTCCAACACGCTGACATTTCAGCAACAGTTTAGACTGTTTACTCGATACAATTTCAACTAGCAACTTTAACTTCCTTCATGTCTTTAACTTGTCCTATCACACCGTATATGACCTTGATTATTAAGAAGGGACTTACGGTGGTAACATCACCTTCCTTCCTTTTTAGTACCAGGAACTGGGGTACGGAGCCCTCCTTCTCACTGGAAAATCCTCACTCGCACTATTAGCACTTTTATTACGCTGGTTGCCAACAGCGTCCATTTCAGAGGATGGGTCCTCTAAAGGATTCAAAGAAACAGAGGTACAATTCCCACGAGAATGGATGAAGTACAAGTCACCCATGGCAGTGCACCGATACCACAGTAAGCATAGTTACAACCGGAGGTCGGCAGGTATCCGGAGCGCACCGTTCAAGACCAAGTCACGTATGGCCATTCAGCACGGTTCGCATTACAACTTGTATTAGCCTTTGTTAAAAGGGCAAGACACAGAACAAAAGACAGAGGGACCAATTCAATCAGTATAACAAGGACATACGAGGGTCAGGATACTTAGCTTTACCACTGCCGGCAACAGTGTCTAATGAGCCCCTCCACTACGACAAGGTGTACCCTTTGGAGGGGTATTGTTATTATTATTATTATTTTTATTATTCTATAAATGGCGCCAACTACATTGGTTTTGTGGTCATTTTAACGAACATATACGTTTTACATTTCGTTTCTATATACGTATATATATATATATATATATATATATATATATATATATAACTATAAAGATTTGTTTCTTTTAGGTATTACGAAATTCGCTCAACTGATCTTTTATTTTCCTTCAGAATACTTTGCATAGTGTTTTCTATCCCTAGGTTTGTTCTAATTTGTGTATATATTGGACATTCGTACACATATAGACTTTGCATGGAATACACGTATTTCTTTCCATCTTGCCTAATAAGCAGTTGTGGGTCATGTTGGTGTGTCCTATACGAATTCGGGTTAGCACAACGTGATCTTTCCTTGTTAGTTGCCATGTAAGTTTCCAGGGACCTGTATATTTTTTGCATTTGTTTAAATACGTATTGGACTGATTCCATAATGAGTTCCACTTCTCAAAACATTTATATTTCAGGTGTTCTTTAAAATCGTTTGGATGGAATCTGCTTCCATGTCTGTGGCTTTTTTTGCCGCATTGTCTACGGTTTCGTTTTCAAATACACCAATATGTCCTGGTATCCACATAATTACTGTGTTTTTAGATGTTTCTTAGATGGTGCAATTGACTCTTGATCATGTTTACTAAAGGGTATTTAGTTGGGGTTATGTTACTTATTGCTTGCGTACAACTTAGCGAATCAGTGCATATCATAAAATCGTTACTGTACAAACTAGAAGCGACTGCCAAAGTGCATCCAGTTCAGCACTATACACTCTAACAATTTTACTTAATGACCACTTGTAACATACTCCATTTACGTAAATTTTCGCTTCCTACGCCATTTTCGGTTTTCGATCCATCAGTAAAGATTGTTACATAACTGAAGTGGCCAGATATAATTTTCCTCATATGTGTACGATACACGGCAGGAAGAGTGTTTTCTTTTTTAAGGTTCATTAGGTCCAATATAAATGTCGTGGTAGGTACTACCCAGGGTGGGCATTCAGAGTGGTCGTAGTATAATAATCGCGGAATTGTAATGTTCATTTCTTTTGCAATTTCTGAAGCTCTAATTAGTGGAGGTCTGCTTGCTGTTGTGCGTACATTGTATCTTTCTGTGGTGTTATTTTCATTTTCCGTATGATTAATGTGCTGCTTTAACGACATTATCTTTGTGAGGTAATTAAGTAGCAGAATATTTCTTCTGACATTTAACGGTGGAATTCCGGAGTCGGCGTATATTGAAAGTGTTGGGCTTGTTCTAAAAGCTTCAGTTGACATCCGTATGCCTTTTGCATGAATAGTGTCTAGCAGTTTTAACGACGACTTTCTTGCAGAAGAATATACTATGCTACCATAGTCCATTATAGAGAGTATAAATGATTTGTACAGCTGTAGCAGCGTTCGTCTTTCCGAAACCCAATTTATGTTACATGAACATCTAATTAGATTCAGTCTTTTCTTGTATTTGGTAACTAGGTGTTCTATGTGGTCTTTGAAATACAGTTTTTTTATCAAAGGTAACGCCAAGTATTTTTATATGTTCAACTAGAGCGATGGGTGTTCCGTTGATTTTTAATTGAGGTTTATCATGTTTTTTTCTTAGTCTGCAGAAATGTATTGCAGCTGTTTCGTCCTCTGTAAATCTCAAGGCAATTTTTTCGGCAAGTGTCACAGTTTCGTTAATTGCTTCTTGCAGTAACTGTTGTGTACAATCAATTGTATTTGTTTTGACTAAATATTATTAGGTCATCTACAGAGATACATTTATAAATTGATGCTTGTTTTAATGATACTAAGTTGTTGATGCCGATTATAAATAAGGTGCAGCTTAGTACAGACCCTTGCGGTATACCATTTTCTTGCACGTGGTTTTTAGACGTAGTGTTCCCAATTCTAACACAAAAACTACGATAGGATAGAAAACTTTGTACAATGTGAGGCAAGTTTCCCTTTAAGTTCCAATTGTGTAAGGTTTTAATTATGTTGTATCTCCACATTAATTCATATGTCTTATACACATCAAAAGTAATAGCTACCGAATGATTTTGCTTTATAAAGCTATTTAAAATATGGTTTTCCAGATAGACCAACGTATCAGCCATAGAATGAAACTTACGATATCCTGTTTGATATGCCGATATGAGTTGTTGTGATTCCAGAAGCCATATAAGCCGTTGGCTCAATATTTTTCAAAAACTTTGCTCATGCAGCAGGTAAGTGAAATAGGTCTATAGTTGATGGGTTTCGTAATATCTTTTCCGGGTTTGGGTATGTGTGTTACTACGAAGTGCTGCCATTGTGATGGGTATGCCCCTTTATTATATATGTTGTTATATATATTTAACAGGTGCTGTTTTTAGGTGTTGGAAGTTTTTGGAGCATTATGTACATTATTGAGTCTGGTCCAGGAGCAGTACTTTTACATCCTGTAAGTGCGTTGTGTAATTCATTGAGGGTAAATGGTGTCTTACAGTCATACTTTTTATTTGTATTAAAGTTTAGTTTTTCCCCATTTTGCAGTTTGATTTTTTTAAAAGGTTCCGTGTAGTTTTCTGAGCAACTGTTGTTTCCAAATTGTTGCGCTAGCGCTTCAACAATATCTTCATCTTTTGTAACTTTTCTCCCTTCTACTATTAAAAATGACAACAAGCTTTCGTTTTGTTTGCCAGTTACTGACTTAGCTTTCTTCCACACTTCACTGCTATTCGTTTGAACATTAATAGTGGTCACGTATTCTTGCCAAGAATTTCTTTTTGCAATGAGTATCTCTCTGCGTACTTTAGCACGTGCTTTTTTAAAATTAATCATATTATCAGTAGTTGGTTTTCTTTTAAATATGGTAAACAATTTTCTTTTCTGTTTGATTAGATTTTTAAGTTTCTCTGACCACCAAGGTACAGAAATAGATTTTCTTTTTGTGCCTGACTGCGGAATTGTTTCTGTTGCAGCGTTTAAAACAGTTTGAGTAAAGAAAGTTACTTGCTCTTCTATTTCTAATGATTCATTATTTTGATCTAAGTTTAATGTTGTTTTGTATTTTTCCCAGTCTGCTTTTTTTTATCAACCATTCTTTCGGTAATGCTCTCTCATTTATTTCATGCTGAGTTGAAATGAATATGGGAGAATGGTCACTACTATAGTAATCGTTGCGTGCTAGCCATGTCATTTTTAATGCTATGGTTGATGAGGTAAATGTGAAGTCTGTTCCCGAGAAATTACGTGACTTTGCATTAAAATGTGTGGCACGACCGGTATTAAGTCACTAGGTCATTATTTTCCATGAGTTGTTCTATTAAGCGACCTCGAGCGTCTGTCTGTGTAGACCACCAGACCTTAGAGTGAGAGTTAAAGTCTCCTACAACGAGAAAAGGCGGTGTCAGTTGTGCAATTATGCTCTCAAGATCTTGTAATGTCCAGTTAAAGGATGGTAAGTATCTATTACATATTACTATATTAATTGGATATTCAATGTTAATTGCAACAGCTTGTATTTGTGTATTTAGTTTACAGACCTTATGTGGTATGTTGTTTTTTATGTAGATAGCTACACCTCCACTAGCCCTTTCGTTGTTAACGAAATTTTTATTGTAAGAATGATATCCCCTTAGATGAAATTTTTCATTTCCTTGAAGATGAGTTTCTTGTAAACACAAGCAGAAAGGTTGGTATTCGCTTATAATCATTTTTAATGGACAATAATGATGTTTTAACCCACTGCAGTTCCATTGGAGAATGTTTTCTTTGTGATCGAATGTTTTGATTTAGAGTATTTTAATATATCGAACACCAATATTTGAAATAGATAAATATAAAATAAATTAATAAATAGATAAAATGTAAATAGAACCTTATAGGTAAATAAATAATATAAAAATATCACAGATAATAAAAGTATCACAGTTTTGTGCTAAATTTAAATTATAAGACTAATTTAATAAGAATTACTCAGCTAGTCTTCTTTGGTCCTCTTGGCTTTCCTTTTGGCCAGCCTTTGGTTTTATGTTTTTCTCTTCTAATAGTGTTTATATCAACAGATGTACTTGAATCAGAATTTCCTTCAGAACCAGGGTCTGCTTCTGGTGTTGCTGCACGTATCGAATTACGCGTACGAATTCTTTTGTTAGTGTCTGATTGTTCACTATTACGTGCTGGTGTTACGCTTCTTCTTCGTTTTGGTGGATCTGGTGTACAAAGTTCTAATTCTCCGTCTGATAATTCAGTGTTTGCATCATTCTTGGGTCATATATGTTTTGTGGAGTGATTTATATTTTCTTTTTGTATGTGAGTAATGGATTTTACAGCAAAATGCACTTCATTTCTAATTAACGATTTTATTTCAGGTACCAATTCTGAGACGATCTCTTTTACATTAAAATTTGTTGGGGATGAAAGTGATTTTTGTGAAGCAATTGATGCAAATGTGGCCGAAGGTGTGGGATTTAAAGTCAAAACCTCTCGCCTGGCTTCTTGGTAAGTTATTCTTTTGTCTACTTTTAATTTTTGTATAGCAGTTTCATTTTTATATATAGGACAGTTTTTAGACCTACTCAGACGTGGTCTTCCACAATTAACACATCTTGGTGGAACTGGATAGGGTTCGTTGCTATGTTCTGGGTAACCGCAGTGACATATTTTGTCTTTTGTACACGTTGTTGAGCTGTGTCCGTATTTTTGGCATTGAAAGTATCGTAAGGGGTTAGGGTAGTACGGTCTCACTGGTAAATTGTGGTATGCACTACCGTGGGTAATGATATTCTGTTAAAGGTGAGTAATACTGAACCAGATTTTAATAATTCACCTCCTTTCCTAATCGTCATAAATTTAGCATCAACTACTCCTTGTGATTTCATGTTTTCTTTGATTTCTAATTCTGTTGCGTTTTTTGAATCGTGACAGGTTACGACTCCTTTGGAGAAATTCAAAGTGGTGTGAGGTGTTACCTCGACAGCTGTGTCATTAAATGTTTTTAAGTTTAAAAGTTTCTGTGCTTGGACTTTGGTTTTAACTTCAATTAAATGTCCTGGTTTTATTTTGCTTATATTTGCGACCATTGTAATTAAATAATCTATATTCTTTTGTATAACAAAGGGATTTATTCTATTAAATGTTCCAACTTTCGTTGGTTTTACTACCAAAAATTTTGGATAATATACAAAAATATTTCCTCTAACTGGATTACCAGTTATTCTACTTCCTGTAACTTTAGAGGTAAAGGTCGGTTGCGTGCTAGCTTGAGTAGTCACAACGACGTTAATTCCTGATTCGTTGTCCATGTTCACACCAGAGTCGTAATTAATGCCAGAAGCTCTTGCTTGCTCCTTGGCCTGGTTTCCCACCATGGACGCGGAGCAGCCGCTTGATAACGGTCGGGTGAGGCCTCCCCGCTCCGCCTCGCTCCCGACCTGTACTGGGGACAATACGAACCCCTGCACCGTAAGATGTGGTCACCCCGAAGGGCTCGAGTAATTTTCCATAGTCCATGAACATGGCGTTGTCGTCATCGGTGCATTTTATCGTTACCTGCCAGCGGGCCAAAGCCTTTTTTTATGATATTGATTTTTTTACATAGAACAAAAGACACAATAAAAGAAATACATAGGACCTTGGATAACAAACAAATTGAAGTAATGAGAACAACAAAGCAGACGAAGACAAACGACCTGAGATCTCTTTGCTTCACCACTGCTGGCAACAGTGGCTACTGAGATCTCATCGGGGAGGTATTATTATTATTATTTTTTTTTTTATAGATTAAATGGTGCCGACTGCTATGGTCTTATCCATTTCATATGCATATTTGTATGTTTATTGGGTTTCAGTTATGTTTAAATGTATTTATACAGGTCTGTGTCCTTCAGAAAGCGAAGGAACTGTACCTTGTGTTCAACTGCATTATTATTAATTATTTTTAATGCAAACTGCTATGGTCATATGGTCTTTGTACGTTTTGTTGCTATTTTCTTTATTCCTATATTCTGTTATATAGGTTAATCTGTTCAAGGAATTCAATTACTTTTGACACGCTCTCTTTACTATCTTTCAGTATATCAGCCATCCTGTTCGTAAAACCTGCTTATATAACGGACAATGTATAAATATGTGTTCAATTGTTACTGCTACGTTACATATTTTGCAAATAGCTTTACCGGTCCTGCCAAGTAAGTAGGAGTGTATGTTGGTGTGCCCTATTCTTATTCTCGTAATTATCACTTCTTTTCTGGGTAGATAGTATTTACATCTTCCATGGTGTTGTGTACTTTTTAAACTGATGTAGTTTAGTATCTGACTGGTTCCATGCAGTGTGCCACTGTTGCATATTTTACTTTTGATGTAGTTGCGTATCTCGCTTTGTGTTAAACGTTGTATTATCAATGAGAATTTTATTTGTTGCCTCTTCTGCTGCATTATCAGCATTTACATTTCCATGTTTTCCGACGTGTCCTGGTATCCAAACAAATAATATATGTTTGTTGATCTTAGTCAAAGTGTCTAGTTGTGTATAGATGTAGTTTAGCAGAGGATCCTTTTTTCCATTTTGTATAGTTTGTAGGGAATTTATGGAATCACTACGTATTATAAATTTGGTCTCTTTGCGTTTTTCGCATAAAAGTAGGACTTGTCAGATAGCATACAATTCGGCCGTGTACACGCTTGTTTTATTATGGTGCGACCAACTATAAGAGTTTTGTTCTACAAAGATAGCACTTCCTGTACCTGAAGACGTTTTTGATCCGTCCGTGATAAGTGTTCCTTGTTTGGATAATAGATTTCGAAACTGTATCCGATACATTGCGTAAAGTGTTGTCTTTTTGTAGTCTGTTAGCTCTGTTATTAATGCTACTTCAGGTATTCTCGACGGTGGAACTTCTTCGTGTGTGTTTTCCATTATTGGTGGTACATTAATCTCCATAGTGTTTAAGACTCCCTTTATTTTGACTATTGCGGGTTTGCTGTACGTTGATCTTAACCTAAAGTCTTCTATAGTATCATTATTTTCCTATATTGAGTAGTTTAGGTCCCTCGGTGTTGTTATAATAATTACCCAGTAGTTACAGAGTATTATTTGTCTCCGTATACTTAAAGATGGAATTCCGGCGTCGACCAAAACTGACATCAGCGGGCTCGTACTAAATGCACCTGAAGGTCTGGGCTAATGAATATACCACAGAAGCATAATCTATAACCGATAATACCAATGCTTTGTATAATTGGATAAGCACTTGTCCCTGTAGTACCCCCCAATTTATACTGCTTATACAACTTATTAGGTTTAATCTTATTTTACATTTTACAGCTAGACTAGTTATGTGTTTCTTGAAATATAACTTCTTATCGAACGTGACGCCAAGTAGCTTTATATCTTCTAGTGTTGGCAGTGGCGCTCCATTTAGATACAATTTAGGTTCTCTGTGTTCCGTTCTTAACCTGCAAAAATGTATTACAGAGGTTTTGCTTTCAGAGAATCTCAAACCTTTATTTGTGGCGTACATTGCAATGTCGTCAATCGCTGCCTGGAGTTCTTTCTCGAGTGTTTCTATTGCACTGCCTTCATAGAAGACAATTAAGTCGTCTATATACACACACTTATTTATCGGTGGTTTAATAACGGACAACATTTGATTAACTCCGATTAGGAATAGACTGCAGCTGAGGACCGATCTCTGCGGTATACCATTATGTTGGACATGGAAATTAAATATCGCAGTTCCCACTCGCACCACAAAGCTACGAAATGATAAGAAGCTTTTAATAATCTGCGGAAGGTTATCTTTAAAGTTCCATTCCTGCATTTGCTTAATTTTGCTGTGCCTCCACATTAGTTCATACGCTTTATGGAGATCAAAGCTGACAGCTACCGTATGACTTCTTCTTATGAAGCTGTGTAGGATGTAATTTTATAGGCACACCAGTTCATCTGTTGTGCTGTGAAATTGGCGAAACCCTGTTTGATAAGTCGATATGAATTGTTTGGATTCCAATAACCACATTAACCTACAGTTTATTAATTTTCAAAGATCTTGCTTAGACAACATGTAAGAGAGATTGGTCTATAATTTACTGCTTCGGTGATGTCTTTTCCGGGTTTAGCTGTAGGAATTATGACCGAATGTTGCCATTGTACGGGGTAAGTGTTTGCGCATATATGTCATTGTAAATCCTAATAGCTCTTCTTTTTGTTTGCAGGAAAATTTCTCAGCATCGCATACTCAACCTTCTGGACCAGGAGCGGTATTTTTGTGTTTGCTAGAGCTTTATTTAATTCATTGGCAGTCAAAGGATTATTGTAGTCTAGCTTCATATTAGTTGTGAAGCTAATGTCACTTTCCTGCTCTTGCTTTATTTTTAAGAAAGGCTGACTATAATTTTCGGAGCTGCTATTTTCCTCAAACTGGCCAGCCATTGCTTCTGCAATATTAGCGTCTGCCAATCTCATATCGTTTAAAATTACTGCGTGTTTTAGCTTTTGCTCTTTGAAAGCTATAAGGTTTTCCATGGTTGGTTTATGCTTGAAAGTATTAAATAATTTCCTTTTTTCTTTTATTGCATCTTTTACTTCATTAGACCACCATGGAACACTGTTGGCTTTTATTTTTCCACTTGTTTCTGGAATTGAGTTTGATGCTGCTTCAATTATGTTTTGTGTGAAAGTATGCACTTTTTCCTCAACGCTTATGTGTTCGTTTAGGTGGACACTACCCAAAATTTGAGAATATTTTTCCCAATCTGCTTTATTAATTTCCCATGATTTTAGTATAGTATGTTTTGGTTTTTTAATTTGGGTTGAAAGGAAGATGGGGCAGTAATCGCTGCTATAATAGTCATAATGGGTTTCCCATTCTAATTTTAACGCCACTGCTGCCGAACTTAATGCTAGGTCTATAGTAGTAACAGTTTTTGTTTAAGTATTTAAGTGTGTGGGTTTTCCTGTATTTAATACTATTAAATTGCTGTTATCTATGAACCTTTCTATTATTCTACCTCTCGTGTCAATATAATTGATCCCCACATAGGAGATGTGTGTTGAAATCTCCTACCATTATGTAGGGCTTTGGCAGTTGGTCAATCACGTTTTCTAACTCATGTAATGTCCAGTTAGGCATTGGTGATAAATAAACATTACAAATTGCAGATTTTATTGGTACTGGACTTCAATGGCTACTACTTGTAGATTGGTCTGCAGATGAAGTGGTCTATGTGGTATATCATTTTTAATGTAGGTGACAACTCCACCGCTTGCTCTAGTATTACTCAGACAGTTTCGGTTGCAACCAGTGTAGCCCCTACAATTAAATCTTTCATTTCCTTTTAAATGGGTTTCCTGAACGCAAATGCAAAAGGGTCGTAGTCACTCATAATCATCTTTATTTGGCAATAGTGAGCCTTAAGACCATTACAGTTCCATTGTAATATGCTCTCTAAATTGTCAAAAATGCGATGTTTATTTGATTTTACTGTAGCCATTTTGTTAAAGTAAGTTTATTGTTAATGCCAATTTTTAATGGAACTAGTTGGTTAGTGGTTTAACCGTATTTAGATAGCAAATAAATAAATAGATAAGTAAATAAACAAATTGTATATAGGACAAATACAACTAATTACAAATAGGTTAATAAATAAGATTTATCCGCAAACGTCACAAAAGTGACACTTTTATGACTCAATGTCAAAGGTAAAAGTTTTACTTTTCAGACATGGAGTAAAAGGTGTACTTTTGTGCCTAGGCATTTTTATTTTTACCAAATGTGCTTATTAAATGTGTGTTGTTATGGTTTCATTACTTGCAAAGCGTTACTTGCAAAGCGTCTTGATTATCTTATTATTTTACCTGCTAATTATGTTTGATCTTTCCTTTCGATCTTTACCAATTATTTTTACGTTTGCTGATAACGCAGTATAATATAAGTAAGTGATTTATGTGGCTCATGATATTTGTCACTTCGTTCGGCAAAATACACATTCAGCTTCGCCACATAAAGTATCACTTTTACTCCTAATAACATAATATACTATTGTAAAACGAATAAATACAAACAACGTACATAAAATCACAGACAGTTATCACAAATAGAATAATAAAAGTTTTGTAAAGCGAATAAATCTGAACAGTGTACATAAAATATCACAGAAAGTTATCACAGCCGTTTCTATCACAGTTTATTTTCGGACTCTCCTTGAGTCCCTACCTTTTCTCTACTGGATTGAATCGCTTGGGAGGTAGACGGGTTTTCATCCGAGCATTCGTCTATGTTAGAGTTTGTCTTCCTGGGACGCCCTTTCACCCAACCTGGTTTCCTCTTTTTTTGGATTCTTTCAGTTTTCTTTATTTTACTAGATATGGGCCTTTTAATTAACGCATCTGCATCGAATTCTGTTTGGTCCATTTGTTCGGTAGATCTACTTTCGGAGATTTCCGAGATCCTATCCACTTCATCGTTGGTATGCATAAACTCAGCGGCATTCACTGTTATTGTAACGTCCTTGGGGTTTGTTACGGATGGTATAGATATTTACTTGCGTTGAGGTGTGGTATTGATATAATTATCCATATGTTTCTTAATACTTTTGTCGATCATTTTTTCTAACTCAGGCAGGAAGGTTCTTATTACACTTTCACTCGTATTGTTATTGGGTGCCGACGTTACTGTGGCATAACTCCTAGAAGGGACAGCTGGGGAGAGTTTCAGTCCCTCTCTTGTTTCGGAATATGACAGTTCTTTAACCGTTTTTATTTCTTGTATGCGCATTTCTTCCTGGACCTTTGGGCATCTGTTGTAATTGGGTAGGTAGATTGCCAGTACAATTTGTGCATCTAATGTTATCAGAACATGGACCTTCATGAAGTGCGTTTCCACATATACACATTTGTTCTCATTTGCAATTGTTAAATGAATGCCCAAAAGTTTGACACTTCCTGCACTTTATAGGCATCGGCATATAATGTCGTACGCGAAGTAGATATATTCCTCCTTTGAATTGATGAGGCAGGTTTGGTGTACTGAACGTTAGGATATGGGTAGGGGTGTCCACTAATACTCGATTCCTTCTGGTCTGCACACGACGAACGTCGGTAACCTTTTCTACCTTTAATACTTCTCTAATTTCATCAACTGTACAATTTAATAGATCCGGACAGTAGATTACTCCTTTCGACTGGTTTAGAGTTACGTGTGTATAACCCTACATTCATTTCACACAGTCGTTTTACAGTCAGCAATTTCCTAGATTGTAGGAAATGTTGAGGTCTCTATTAATAATCCATCTCTAATCTTCTTAATTGATTTAGCGTTACCAATAATACCGTACAATGATCTAGCTATCAAGAAAGGCGATGACTTTGAAAAATCGCCTTCCAGGCTTTTAACGAGCAGGAACCAGGGTAAGTCCTCCTTTTCCTGTACCGTTTGGGTAGGTGTTTTACGAGACCTTCTCTCGTCTGTTTCAGAGGCCAGATCCTCATTTGGTTTAGGTTTTCTATTCATAAGATATCCCACGAGTCAGAAACAAGTAAACGTCCACTACGGCAGTGGTCCATACTGCAGCAAGGCAAAACTACTGTCGGGGGCTGCCTGGTGTCCGACAGACACCGTTCGCGACCAAATAACGTATGGCCATTCATCCATCAGCACGGTTCGTATTACACCTTGGATTACGCGCCTTTGTTAACGGGGTGAGGTCCCCAAGACATAGAACAAATGACATAGGACCAAAACTACAAGAGACACACAGACAAACGACGTGCGACCAGCGTTGGCGTTACCTAGGGAGTACCACGTGGAGGTGCTGGTTCGACTTTATTCCCCTATTATTATTATTATTATTATTATTATTATTATTATTAATATTATTATTATTATTATTATTACTATTATTATTATTATTATTATTGGTCTTTGGCACCATGTCTATGTAGGCATATTATACTTTTCTGAACATATTTATTGCTTTTAGAAACAGTATGAGATTACCCATCTGGCCTGTATCAAAGTTATCTTTCAGATTTCCCGCAATTATGTACATTTCACGTAATGAAGTGTACATAGGACAGATACAATCAATGTGCTCTACAGTTAAGGCTACTGAACATCTATTGCACAATTGTGGTGGTTCTCCCTCCAGAAGGTGTTTGCGAGTTATTGTTGTATACCCTGTTCTTAGTCTGTGAAGAATACCTCTTCCCTTTCTAGATGTTGGGGACAAAGGTTTTGCAGACGTCCCAGATGACTATCACTCTGGAACCACGTGCGCTTCCATAACGCTTTTATTTTGTTTTTCAATTGTTTTTGAAAGTCATCTGTACTCTCTCCGCTGTTTCATTCCAGTTTCTATTGCTGCACGACGTGATAAATGTGTGGCTAGGTATTCATAAGAATGTAACACTATATCTAGTGTTTTCCAGGTGAGTAATGTTCGAAATTATTATATGTACCAGCGGTCCTTAGTATACGGGTTCTCCCTAATGCACACTTCAGAGTAACGGAGCGCTTGCCAAATAATTATGCAGTGTATGCAGAAGTGTGCTGGAGCAACGACCATTTATATTCGTTGTTATTCACATATATCGCACATCCCACTCCTTCTTTGGTTTTAGAGCCATCCGTATAGAGAAATATGTGGTGTTTATATACATTAATTAATTGTTTACATTTTACTCGGTAGGTACTATAAGTTTCTAAGTCAAAACGAATCTTAATTGACGGTACAGTCCACGGAGGAATTTCAAGTGGTTCCAACTGCAACATATTTGGAACTTGCTCGGTCAGAGAAGTGAGAGTATTTTTGACGTTCCACCAAACTGGTTTATGCAATCCTTTCCATTCTTGTAAACTTGCATCATTCCTAAATAAGATTGTATAATTAGGATGGCGTGTTTGCGCTTTTATTTTTCACGAATAGTTTAGGATTCGATATTATTGATGCAAACCGATGGGCATAATGCCTGCTTCACATGATAGGCTGTCATGTGGGCTGGTATAGAATGCTCCCAAACAATACCTGATAGCAGCACTTTGAATAGATTTAAGTGGCTTTAAAGTACTGTTAGACGCAGAAGAATAAGCTTCACAGCCGTAGTCCATCTTCGTTCTTGTCATTATATTGTACATCCTTACTAGAATCCCTGGATCTACGCTCCAGTTGGAGCCTGCCATTAGTCTTATCGTGTTTAATCGCTTTTTTCATCTTATTATCAATTCGTTGATATGCTCTGTCCAAGTGAGTCTAGGGTCTAGGGTTACGCCGAGAAACATACCAGAGCTTCTGCATCGAATGTATCTCCCTTCCAGAGAGAACATAGGATCATAGTGAGGCACTCGAAGGTTACAAAAATGGAGACTATAAGTTTTTTCATACGATATTTTGAACCCCACTGTACTAGCATTATAGACTATGGTGTCTATAGCTTGTTGCAGTTTTTGTTTATCATACCTATTTTTGCTCCGAGTACAACTGTAAATCTCATTGGGTACAGATGTGATTAGGGAATTAACTGCCACAACAAATAACACCACACTTAACGTAGATCCCTGAGGTATACCATTTTCCTGATTTCGGGAAGTAGACATCTGATTCCCAACTCGAACACGGAAAGTACGGTCGCGGAGAAATGAAAAATAAGTTTGGGCACATTGCCTCTCAGCCCCCATTCATAAAGTTTTGTATCACACCGTACTTCCAGGTCATGTCAAACGCTTTCGACATTTAGAAAAACAGCAACAGCATGATGTCTGTGCGCAAAGGCTTCCAATACTATATTTTGTAGGTGTACTAAGTGATCAGTTGTGGATCGATGTTGTCGAAAACCGGCTTGAGTGTTTACTAGTCGACCCTCTTTTTCTAGCAGCCACATTAGCCTATAGCTTACCATGCGCTCAAATACCTTCCCAACACAAGATGTTAAGCTTATTGGACGGTAGCTGGAGGCTAAATACGGATTCTTGTCACTTTTTAACACAGGCACTTCAATTGCTTCTTTCCAGCTGGTCGGGTATAAACCTTCACTCCAGATGTCGTTATATGCCTCAAAAAGTTGAGATTTATACTCCTTACTCAAATTATTTAGCATATCATATGTTATGTAATCAAGACCTGGAGATGACGTTTTTTTACACTTAAACGCTGTTTCAAGTTCCACCATGTTGAATGGAAGGTTATAACATAGCTGTTGAAGGTAGGTAAAGTTAAGTGCTTTTTCTCTTTCACCTTTATGACATAGAAATGAAGGATCATAGTTTTCATTGCTGCTTACTCGTTGGAATTGGTCTGCCAGCAGCTCAGCTATTACTTGAGGGTCACTAGCTAAGCTCTCCTTTTCGATCTTTAGTTGAATGGGTCGACAAGCTTTCCTACCAGATACTGCCTTAATTTTCTGCCATACCTGTGTATTGGAGGTTTGACATTTTATGGTAGATACATGTGCGTTCCACGATTCTCTCTTACATTGTAGCGTTATCCTACGGGCAATCGCTCAGGCTCTCTTAAATGCTACCAAGTTTTCATAAGTGGGATGTCTCCGAAAGATGTTGAATGCTCTCTCTTTCGTTTTAATGGCGGCACTTACATCTCCATTCCACCACGGTACCTGTCGCTTGACAGGCTTTCCTCCTACCTTCGGAATGGCTTTGTTAGCAGCATTGTAGATGTCTTCTGTGATCTCTTCTATATCTCTGGGAATACCTGTAATCTTTAGGTGTGATCTAAAGATATCCTACCGAGCTTCCGAGATTTTCCATCTCGTTGGATATATAAGAGACGAGTCTTGAATTTGGGTTTCGACCATAATAGGAAAATGATCACTATCGTACATGTTATCTAGTATTTTTCATGAGAAAAGTGGGGCGGAGCATGATGAGACGATGGTAAGGTCAATTTCTGAGAAGCTACTAATTCTGGAACAAAGATGAGTATGATTGCCATTATTTAACAGTACTAGTTGATGATTGTCTATTATAGCTTCTAGGTCTCGTCCTCGGCCATCTGTCCGTGATGAGCCCCATAGAGGATTGTGACAATTAAAATCGCCCATGAGTATGTATGATGATGGAAATTGTTGTAGCAAATTTTGGAGAGCACGCTTCTGCCAATTACTATTGGGTAGGTAAGCATTACATACGATAATTTTCAAGGGTGCAGTTAGTTGAACTGCTACAGCTTGTAAATTTGTATTTAATAAAAGGTTATTAAACTGAACGTCTTCTCTGATTATAATAACTACACCACTTTTGGCTCTACTATTGAACGGCATATCCTTTGGGATAACTTTATAACCACGCAGTTAGTATAGTTGATTTGGTTTAAAGTGCGTCTCTTGTAAGCACAAGCACATAGGATTAAATTTATTTATAATCATTTTTATTTGACAATAGTGGTGAATGCAACCATTGCAATTCCACTGACTTATGTTAGCCATTTTATAATGGTATATTGCTTGTGTTTAAGAGAAAAATATGATCGAATTTTTTAGTTCAGTTAATAAACATAAATGTAAATAAATATTTGTATATAAATATAAATATTAAACTGTAAAGACACTCACTAATAAATATATAATTTAATAAACAGATAATATCAGTTTTATCACACTAATAAATAAATAAACAGATAATATCACAGTTAGTATCACAGACCATTAGGTTTATCACAGTTTCATTTCCTGGGTTTGCCCTTGGGCCAACCCTTTTATTTTCTTCTGACTGAGTATTTCGTCTCTCTCTTTATCTATCTCCTCCTCACATATGCTTATTATTATTATTTTTTTTTATTAAGGGCTAACGGCGTCGACTGCTAGGGTCATTGGCCGTTTCTCGCGTATTAACCTTAATCTATCATTATGTCTTACATTTATATTTATAGAACTATATTAAATTCTGTCGTATTGCGATGTTGCTTTCAGAAATTTTAATATCGATTGTATATACGTGTGGTTAGAAAGATTGTCTTTCATGTTGTCGGCAAGGCTATATAATCTTCTTATATCCTTACTTCTTCTACAGTGTAGTAATATGTGCGATACTGTAATTGTTTCATTGCATTCCATACAAAGTGGTGGTCTTTCACCTGTAAGTATGTGGACATGCGTAATGGAGGTGTGTCCGATTCTTAGCCGATGTAGTTTAATGGCATCTAATCTTTTTAAACTGAGAGGAATTCTCCATCGACGTACATTTGTCTTTATGGAGCTTAAGTGGCTCCAGGTAGCGTTCCATTCAGTTTCCCACTGTTTAGATAGCATGGTTTGTAGGTATCGTTTTAGGTCTGTATGTTCGACTATTTTTACATCTACATTTTGATTTTGATTCCGCCGCTTGCCGTGCAGATTTGTCTGCAATTTCGTTTCCCCTGATTCCTACATGACTCGGAGCCCACATAAATTTTATTGTCTTACCTTCCCGAATGATATGCTGTAACATCACAAGGCATCCTTGTATAACTGGATTATGAGTAAATTGATTGGTCAAGGTATGCAACAGACATTGAGAGTCGCTTACTATTAAAAATCTCTGATTTTCTTGAGATAAGTCACAATAAAGAAGTGCTTGCCATAGTGAGTATGCTTCTGCTGAGAAAACGGATCTTTGATAGGGTCCACGAATACGCTTCATCGTTTACGGAAAATGCGCTTCCACTTCCAGTTTCTGTTTTGGATCCGTCGGTGAAAAGGATGGTGTAATTGGAAAATTTCGCATCTGTTTCATTGAAATGGGCGCGATACCGTTCAGGAGACGTTTCCCCTTCTCGAAATCTTTCCAGATTTCCGACGTATTTGACTTCGGAGAGAGTCCAAGGTGCAACTTCTGTAAATCTTCTATTAATTACTTCTGGAAAATCAAAATCCATTTCCTTGAATAACTCCCTTCCTCGAATTCCAGCAGGTTTGGTTCTTGTTGGATCGCCTTCATATCTCTGGTTATTATCAAACAACACTTTGAAGTTCCTATGTCTAGGTTGAGTGTGGATTTTACATATATATGATAATAATTGCTTTCTTCTCCGTATATTCAAAGGTGGAGTTCCTCTTTCGCTGCACAGACTAGAAGAGGGGATTGTTTGAAAGGCTCCAATATAGTACCTTAGACCACTATGTTTCTTGTGGAAGATGTAGCAGTAAATCGTTAGGAATGTTATCCAGACCCGAAGTCCCACCTGCTTTTGTGTTTTTTAGAGACTCATTGAGCTTTGACATCGTAAAAGGGAGTTTGTAAGCCATATTTTCTGATGTAGAAAAATTTAAAGGAATCTCTAATGCATCTTTAGTACTATAGAAGCGAAGGTTGTAATTATTTGAGTTGCTTGTGTTTTGGAAATGATTGGTAAGGTGTTCTGCAATTATTTCCGGATCATGTGTGATAGCTCCATTTGGTAGTCGAATGTGCTATAAAGGAGGAGAGTTACGTCGGCCACATATTGCACTGATCTTACGCCAAACGTCAGAAGCGGTTGTGTTCCTACTAATCCACGATACGTACAGGTTCCATGAAGAACGTTTGCTGTTCAAAATTGTACGACGAGCGTTTGCTCTAGCTTTTTTGAAGGCAATTAGGTCTTCAAGTTTTCGTGTCTTTCTAAACAAGTTAAATGCCTTCTTTTTGTTTTGTATGGCTTAACATACTTGTGCAGTCCACCAAGGTACTAATCGCTTTATGGGGGTTCCTTTGCTTTGTGGTACTGCTTTGTCAGCAGCTTGTAAAATGCAGTTTACAATTGAATTTAAACTTTCTGTGATGTCTTCCCCTATGTCTGGGGTAGCTAAGGAGTCCTTAAACACATTTCATCGTGCTTTTTTAGTTACCCAATGTAGAGGGCGTAGTGCATAGGTGTTCTGCTCAAGATTCCATAGTATTATTGGAAAGTGATCACTGTTATGTAATTCTTCCAGTACCTTCCATTGTAGTTTCGGTGCTAGTCCAGGCGATGACATAGTAAGATCTATAGCTCAGAAATCTCTAGATCTAGAGTTGAAATATGTGGCTGTCCCAGTGTTTAGAAGCGTTATATCTTGGCGTTCTAAAAGACTTTCCAATACTCTACCTCTTGCATCACATTTGCTAGAGCTCCACATTGGGTTTTGTGCATTGAAGTCACCCAGGAGAATAAAAGGTGTAGGTAGCTGTTGTATGATTTTTTCTAAATCTGTTTTGGTCCAGTTTCCATCCGGTAGGTATATGTTGCAGATGGTTACTGGACTGGAAACTAAAGATGTATGGCTACGCATTGCAGCGTACTGTTTAAACTAATTTCTTTGTATTTTACTCCATGCTTAATAAAATAATAAATAATAAGATACTAAAAAACTAGTAGAGTAAATAATGTAAAATATCATAGTCGATTATTAAAGACGTCACAAACAGGTAAGTTGAAAATATCACAGGTAAATATCACAAGTAAATATCACAGGTAAATATCACAGTTAGCAGGACACCTTTCTAGGTCTCCCCTTTTGCCATCCTCTTCCCTTCTTTGTTGTCTCCCCGGCAAATGGTCTTGCTGAGGAGGTACATTGTACCGTTCCATCATCTGCTACGAGAGGTTCTTCTCAATCATCTCTTTTTCTTTTATCGCCTAGCGGCTCAGACGGTTCAATTTGTATTTCCATGTGTTGTACCATTGGTTTCTGTACAAAAACAGTTTTTAATACTGATACTAGGGATGGAACGAGATCTTTTATTATGGCCTCTGTGTCAAGTGTTAGAGGTGTAGACGCTGCCTTTGAGTAACTTTTGAGTTGGATAGGGGTAGAAGTTTCTACCTTTCTCCTGGCTTCTGGATAGGACAGTTTCTCCAGTGTTTTTATTTTTTGTATGTTAACCTCCTTTTGAAAAATGGGACATTCTCTAAGTCGTGCGTGGCGATTACCCCCACAGTTGACGCAGGTAAGAGGCTCTTTGCATGATTTGCCTTCATGTAATGGTTTACCACATACGCATACTTGATCGTTTTCACATCTTGCTGACGTATGTCCAAATTTTTGACACCTGAAGCATCTTTGGGGAGATGGGATATAGGGGCGTAAAGATAACGAATAGAACGTAACTTTGATTTTTCCGGGAGTTTAGGTTTTGAAAACGTTAACACGTGGTTTGCAGTGTCTCTCATTTCACCGTTTATTTTCGTTTTCATCCTCCTGACCTCTGTTACACCTTGTGATTTCAGTTCTGTGGATATCTCCTCAAGAGTACAATTTAGCAGGTCTCTGCAGTAGATTATCCCTCTTGATGTATTTAGCGTTCTATGTGCCTCTACTTCTATTTCATATGAATCGAATCGTTTTGATTGAAGTAGTTTTCTAAACTGAGCAGCTGATATCGTTTCTCTCTAAAGAATTCCATCCCTGATTATTTTTATACTTCGTACTTCTCCAACAAGACCAAACAACACTTTATTTATTTGGAAAGTCCCCACCAACACTTTTTACGATCAAGAACCGGGGTGATGCCTCCTTTTATAGACTCGTATTGCCAGTTTTTTGAGAGACTGGCAACTCTGAGGTTTTTCTAATGGAATTGTTCATACTATTCCCACTAGTATGGGACGAAATAAACATCACTACTGCTAGTGCGCCCTTAACAGCAGAAGGCTACATTACAACTGGAGGTCGCCAGGTATCCAGAGGGCACCGTTCAAGACCATGTCTCGTATGGTCATTCATTCCTCGGCACGGTTCGCATTACACCTTGACTTCGCCTTTGTTAACGGGGTCAGGTCCCGAAAACATAAAACAAATGACAGAACACCTAGACATTCAAATGTACAAGACAGACGGAGAGTAGGATACTTGGCTTCACCACTGCTGGCATCTGAGCTACTGAGCCCCCCCCCCCCACCATGACAAGGTGTATTCCTTGGGGGGCTTATTATTATTATTATTATTTTTTTTTGTGATAGGGCATCGATTTCTAGGATAATTAGCCCGTTGTTGTACATCTCTTATTTTACGTTATATTAACTTTATTATCTGCTTATATCTTGTCGAATAAATTAATAGCTTTTAGGAATTTAATTGTTCTCCTTGTCATATCATCCGTTAGTGCTAAAGCCTCTTTTACGTTTGTTGGTATTTTATGCTTTACTCGTTCGTTTATATACTTTACACATTCGGTCAGTATGTGACTGACTGTAAGGTCGATATTGCAGTATTCACATACTGGTTTTGCCTTCTTGCCGTTTTGGGGATAGCATGTACGACGAGGTAATGTTGCATGGCCGATGCGCAGGCGTGTTATTACTCCTGCTCGCGCCGTTTGAGAGATGCGGATATTCAGCTGTTTTTGGAAGTTTTACTGATTTTAATTTACTGTCGGATGCCATCCACTCTTCTTCCCACTCCTTGTTTGTTATCCGTTTGTAATATTGCTTTAGATCATGTATACGAACGGGTACTTCGTCAGTTGTCACATTTTTAGAGGCCTGTCGAGCTGCTTTGTCTGCCCGTTCGTTGCCATATATACCTTTGTGGCTTGGAATCCACATAAGGTATATATCGTATGCGTGTTCCTTGAGATTGTTTAACTGATCATCTTTTTCGGATTTGTTTTGAATTGTCTGTATGCTGCTTTTCGAATCTGTGCAGATTATAAATTTGTTACTTCGTGATGACATACATATATGCAGAGCTTGAATGATAGCGATCATTTCAGCTGCATAAATGCTCGTCCACTTGAGTAGGGTTAAACAGGTGGTTATCTCCTCGTTTACAACTACAGCGCATCCAGTTCCTTCGTTTGTTTTCGATCCGTCTGTGTATATAAATTGGTAGCTGTTGTATTCATTTTGGAGTTCTTTAAATCCTTCTGAATATAGTATCGGTGGAGTGTTCCTTTGATATTGCATTAGTTTTTCAATTACTAGTGACTTACTTTCCTACCACGGGGCTATTTCCTGTATTCTAGCCTGGAAGGTGTTTGGGACTTTAATTTGTAGTCTGTTTAGTTTTTCTTGGTATCTGATAGTTGCTGGCCTAGTGATTGTGG
Organism: Vesta saturnalis; assembly: GCA_036346205.1. Taxonomy (NCBI): domain Eukaryota; kingdom Metazoa; phylum Arthropoda; class Insecta; order Coleoptera; family Lampyridae; genus Vesta; species Vesta saturnalis. The sequence continues at coordinate 9,912 of JARFJB010000718.1, read as the reverse complement.
GGCGATTGTTAAATACAGGATCTGTAGAGGACTTAAAAAGATGTCATATGCGGATGATCTGGTTGTGTGTGTATTTTAGCCCGTAACACAGTAGAAGATAAGTAGCCCTAAGTGATAAAGGCTGAAGCCCTACTTCAAACCTTATTGATTTATGTGGACTGGTTTTAAACGCTCCAATTGCTAGTCGTATGCATTCGCATTGGATGGATTCCAGCCGGTCTAACAAAGATTTGCGTGCTGAAAAGTATACTACTGCGCCGTAGTCTATTTTGACAGTATCATTACTCTATACACCCTTAATAGGGTTTTCCATTCACTTCCCAAGATATATTCGATAGGACTTTAATTGTGTTTAGCACCCGTTTGCATTTGGCCAATAAGTCATTGATGTGAGCTTTCCAGGATAGCCTTTCATCCAAAGTAACTCCTAAAATTTTATTTTACTATTACGAGCAATGATAGAGTTTTCTAATTTTAGAGGGGTTTCGATTTCGCACGAGCGTAAACGAAAAATGGACGTGAACCGTTTTAGACACAGAAAACCTGAAACCGATTGATTTGGCCACACTTGATACCTTATTAATAGCGTCTTGGAATCTCTGGATTAGATCTTCATTTTTGGTGTTGCGTAGAATAGGCACAGGTCATCAACGTACAGTTGCATTTTACGCCAGTTTCAGTTGTCAATAGCTTGTTAACTGCTACCAGAAATAATGTAACACTGATGGAGGAGCCCTGTGGATTCCATTGGCTACCGAACCTGTGGAAGATTCTATTTCACCGATACGCACCTGTATTTGTCGGCCACGCAAAAATCTTGAATAAAATGCTAGATTGCCTCTATGCCCCATTCGTGTATTGTTTTAAAATGTTGTATCTCCATGTACAATCATAAGCTTTTCAATGTCAAAAAGACTGCAGATGAATGGTGTCTATGAGCGAAAGCTGTTTGTATATGATCTTCTAGTATTACAACATTATCGAGTGCACTTCGACGTTTTCTAAAGCCAAATTGATGTGGGACAACAAACGATGATATTCTAAGAGCCACATAAGTCTTGCGTTGATCATTTTTCATATAGCTTCCCATGCAGCACGTTAATGAGATTGGACGGTAACTTTCTGGTGTATCATTGCGTCTGTTTGTCTTCAAGATTGGAATGATTGTGGCCAATTTCCATTCGCTAGGATACGTTCCGGAGCGCCATATTGAGTTGTATAGGAGAAGCAGTGATTCCAAAGCGTGTTCTGGCATGTTCTTGATCATCTGGTATGTAATACCGTCAAGGCCAGGTGATGAGATTTTGCACGATGACAGTGCACCTTTTAGTTCTTCCATAGAAAAGTCCGAATTATAAGGGAGGTCTTCATTTGTGTGGAACGCTAAGGGAGTTTCAAGCGAAATTTTGGTTTTTTGAAAATCTGGATCATAATTGATGTCACTGCTAATTTCTTGGAAACATGCCATGAAAGCTTCTGCAATATCCACTCTGCTTGATACTGTCTTTCCTTTGTGATGTATTTGTGCAGGTATCGAGTAAGTATGTCCAGAAATTACCTTTATTTTCCTCCAAGAGCTTCTGGGGTGTTTGAGAAGACAGAGAGCTTACATATTCTTGCCAACAGCGAACTTTTTGTTGAAGTATTAGACGTACAATTGATCGGTGTCGCTTAAAGTTTATGCAATTCTCGCAGTTGGGTCTTCGTTTGAAGCTGTTAAACGCCTTCTTTTCTCCTTAATAGCTCTAGAAATTTCGTTATTCCACCATGGGACGGATGTTTTGTAACGTCCTCCCTTGATTATAGGGATACTGCCCTTTGCTGCTTTAAGTATTTTTGAGGTAATTTCTTTTACGCTGTTCTCCACATTTGCGGATAACTCTATTACCTGCATGCTAGACGAAAATTTTTCCCAGTTTGCTTTATTGATATCCCATTTCGATCTTGTTTTATGGGATGAATCGTTTATGTCTGTCTCAATAATAATTGGTATGTGATCTGAAAAAACTTCGTCGTCTAGAGTATCCCAATTTAATTGAGTCGCTAAGGATGGAGAACACAGCGAGAGATCCAGATGAAAACTGTGTGACTTGGCATTGATAAACGTTGGAGATCCATTGTTTAACAGGTAGTAGTTGTTGTTAAATATGAATTCTTCGATTATGCGCCCATTTCTATTAGTGGAGTTTGATCCCCATAGTACATTATGGGAGTTAAAGTCACCAACAAGTAAAATGGGTTGGGGTACTTGTTTATAGCGTTCTCCAAGTCAGCATAGTTCCATGCATTATTCGGGAGGTAAATATTACAGATCGATGCAATAAATGGGTAGGTAATACGGACTGCTATTATTTGTAGAGCTGAGTTTACCGAGATTTGGTTTACGGTAAATCTGACGTATATATATATATATATATATATATAGAAACCCCACAAGCCCTTGGGCCGTTGGACCATATTTATGAAACGATGTAACCTCTTAGGTGGAATTTTTGTTAGCATGCAATCTTGTTTCTTGGAAACACAGAGCTACTGGTGACTGGTCTATAATAATTTTTTAATCTCTGGGTAGTGCGCGCTAATCCATTGCAATTAATTTGTATTATGGTAGCCATTAATAATGTTAAAGAATGTTACTAGATATAGACCTCGTTAGTGACGTAATACATAAAATATCACAGGTTTCATAATATCTAAAATAAAATATCACAGGTTAAAATATCACAGATGAAATATCACTACTAATGTAAAATATCACAGGTTAAAATATCACAGACATATATCACGGTTGTCAGGATGGTACCTTTGAGGTAGACCCTCTGCTTTTACCTTTTGGCCATCCTTTCTTTTTTTTTGTCAGACTTTCTCAATATCTGCCTTTGAGACATCTGATAGATCAGATAAGATGCCCTTCTGATTCTGAAAGTAAGAGTGGTTCAACAACTTATGTTCTTTTTCAATTTCCGAAGCTTCAGATTCTTCCCTACTTTGAGACCTACCTCTCCTCCTCTTTGGAGTTTCAGGGGTAGTAAAATCCATATTATTATTTAATGGTTGTGTTGCTTCACGGATTTGGGAGCTTGATTTTGCGGAGTGTTTGTTTTGCAATCGACTTAACTGCCATGTTAACCTCTGCTCTTATGACTGTTTTCATTTCAGGAATTAGCTCTGCTAAAATTTCCTTTACACTGACTGATTCAGTGGGTTTTGAAGATGCCACAGCAGCGTATGTTGCATCTCTAGAGGTACCTCTAGCGGTAACTTCTTGTTTCGCTTGGAAGCAGGTAATCTTTTATCGGTTTTAATTTGTTGTATGGCGACTTCATTCTTAAAAGTTGGACAATTCCTCGATCTTGCAATGTGGGACCACCACAATTTATACAATGCGGAGGGTTCTGACACGATTCGTTGCCGTGTTCCGTAATCCACATATGCACATTGGAACTCTTGTGCAACTAGATGATGAATGTAAAACCTCTGACATTGAAAGCAGCGCATTGGATTAGGGTAGTAGGACGCACCGGTAAATTGTGATATGCCGCTTTCACTGAAGTGGGTAGGATAGCCTTGCTAAATGTAAGTAGTATTGATGGTGTTTTAACTAACTCTCCGTCCTTTTTAGTTGTCAAGAATTTTGCGTCTATTACGCTTTGAGATTCCAGGTTTTCCTTTATTTCAGCTTCGCTGGCAAAGAGCAGGTCTCTGCAGGTGACAATTCCTTTACTGTAATTTAGAGTATGATGGGGGCTTACTTGCACATTAATATTATTGAACACAGTAGTTTTCAGTAAGTTTTCAGACTGTTGTCTGTTTTTTACGTCAAATAGAAGACCATCTCTGATCTTGGATACATTATTAACACTTCCTATTAGACTTTCAACATTCCTTTGTATAGTGAAAGGACTAATTTTACTTAGTGCTCCGTTTTCAGAAGGTTTCATTACCAAATACTTTGCGTAGAACTGGTATTTATTCCCACGCACTGGAATACCAGCTGTTCTACCTCTGGTCACGCCAGGGGTAAAGGTCGGCTGCGAGCCGGTAGAGGCTGTCGCAACGACATTATAAGTTTCGCTATCAGTGACTTTAGCTATTTGTCGTGTGGTACCATTTGAGTGAGTAGTGCCACCACTAATCTCACCTGAGTGCTCAAAGTTTGTTCGGCTTACGGAGTATAGAAACGTTGATTCCCAACAACGCCCATTTCAGAGGATGGGTCCTCATTAATTGGATTTGAAATATATACAAAACCCACGAGGGGTAGAAAATAAACGTCGATCAAGGCAGTGCTCCCATACCATGACAAGGCCAAATTACTGTGAAGAGGTGCCATTTTCTCCACAGGCGTTTCAACGTTAGCGACCAGGCTTCCCCTGGCCACGCTCAGGCTTCCCTCGCGCAATCCCTTCAGCACCTAAAACTGCCAAACGACCTTGGGATTGGGGATTTTTATAGAGGTTACCTTCCTCGCAGTCCGGGCGGTAAAGCCAAGGCCACCGACCGCTAGCTGTACGACGTTCTCTAGCCACGCCCTGCTAGAGTCTCTGAAGTACAATTCGCGGTTGCGGTATTAGGACACGGCTAGCGCTCAGCCGTCCCCAGCCAGGACATCCCGGGCTTGCCACACCCGTATACGCTTTTGACGGCGGATGTCCCAGGAAGAGTAGGAAGAAAAAGAAAGGTCTCTCAGTTTTACCTGGGAGCCCGAAGAGATCAAGAGTTGGAACGAGAGTGTTCCGATAGAAAAGAGTTAAAGTAAGGGAAGCCACTCAAGACTAGTATAAGAAAAGTGTACTTCCAGCTATGGGGGACGCAGGATTGCCATCCCTGTCCTCCTTAGATAAGAGGCCCCACGTGGACTGGTCCGCGACACCGTATCTTTAGAGCAGTTTACCGCCATGAGTTCATATTTCGGTGTTGGCCTTGCATCACTTACGATCATTTACAAGGTCATTCCCCTATCCGCCACCTGAGGACGCGCCTAGTAGGTAGTCCAACCCCTAGGTATTATTATTATTATTATTATTATTATTATTATTATTATTATTATTTATTGTTATCACACATACAGTGGTGTCAGAATATAATGGGGGATTAAATCCAACCATTATATTTTACAGAGTATTGTTTATCTTAGATTTATACATAATAATATTAATAAACTATTAACAAATATACATATATATATATATATATATATATATATATATATATATATATATGAATATTAATACTAAGAATTTAGATTAGCTCAAAATTTTCTTACAATATGGCATGTTTCTAAAATAACAGTACGTTGTAATATAGGAAATAAATTAGAATTTAGTGCTAATTTAGACAAATGGGTTTTGAATTTGTTAGATACTACACCAGTGGCAGACAGTACAATTGGAATCAATGAAATTTTGTAATATTCCATACACTCATCATTTCTATCGCCAAAGTCTCACATTTATGAAGTTTTTCAGCTTCAGTAGAAATAATATTTTACTTAAGGGTATGGCGACATCAATAATGAATGCATGATTATCTGATTTATTTATAAGAATAAGATCAGGTCTATTATGTCTAACCTCTCGATCAGTAAGAACGATTCTGTCCCAATATAATGTATAACTTTTGTTTTCTAATACTGATTCGGGAGTGTAAACATAATAAGGCCTAACATTATCAAAATTGCACTTAATTGCCAGTTGTTGGTGTAAAATCTTACAAATTTGGTTGTGTCTGTGGAGATAATCAGTAGGAGCCAAGAAGGAACATCCAGCTATTATATGTTCAATGGTTTCAAAAGGTACATTGCATTTTCTACAAGAATCTGAAACATTAAGATTCATAATATGCTTTTTGTAATTATTTGTATTTATTACACCATCTTGAATAGCACATATGAATCCTTCTGTTTCAAAATACAATATACCTTTTTTAACCAGTCTACTGACATCTCCTTATCAATTCGTGGAATCCAAAAGTGTTGGATGCTTGCCATGTAATATCTTATTTTTCAATTAATTTCAAAGTTTAATTTTGGTTCACAGTCTACATCTCTTTGTTAAGTCCCGAAAATGTTTATCTAAAATAATAAGAGTTTTGCCAAAAGAATTATCTAAAGAGTGAAAATAGTTTCTCAATAGAGATATGAAATGTAAACTTTCACCATTAACACTCATAATAAAATACTTATCTTTTTTGGGATTTTTAATGGTACTTTAAATTATACAATCTAAACGTTTCGATAACACTTACAGTTATCTTCGTCAGTAGTAATGTTTGTTAAAAATTGTTAAAGATGTAGTAAACAATTTTGTCAAATTTGAAAAATTCAAACATAAACATAAGCCTGCTATTAATATAACAAACTGGTTTGTCATCTTTGAGGCAGTTTAACAATACTTAATTTTAGTGACCTAGTTATTCTTTACTACAATTTTATAGTTGGTTATACGTTTCTCAAACTGTTATATTAATAGCAGGCTTATGTTTATGTTTGAATTTTTCAAATTTGACAAAATTGTTTACTACATCTTAACAATTTTTAACAAACATTATACTGACGAAGATAACTGTAAGTGTTATCGAAACGTTTAGATTGTATAATTAAAGTACAGCATTAAAAAATCCCAAAAAAGATAAGTATCTCAATAGAGATGTTTGGGATTTACATAAATTAAACAAATTTAATAAGCCTCGACCCCCAAATTTTCTTTTAATATATAATCTTTCTATTATTATTATTATTGTTATTATTATTATTTGTCCATAATAAGGCTTTATTGAACTAGTTCTTTATGGCCTTTCAACGCTCGCTCGGCCATAAACCGGACTCGTTCAAATTAAGTCTTGCATTAAGGACTTAATACATAAAAAGTTATTATTTCAAGCAATTATTTACAAAAGTGATGGGATTCTTTGTATACGAGTTTAACAAAGCTTTAGTTATGTCACTATTTTAATAATGCAATTTATAATAAAATTAAATTCAGCTTAGAAACTAGACATCATATCAATAATTATGTGGAATAATAATCTTAGATTTCTACCGCGGTTAAATCAATTGATTTTGAAAGTTTATTTAATAGGGTACTTATGCGTCACTTCCTTTACGTAACAGGAATTTAAATTAAGAAACCACTAGATTATTAACAGGCGTTTTATCTAACTGTTTAGGTCATTTAATTCAATAAACGTGTTATTCAAATAGAAATACATACTTTGAAGTTAATAGCATCTCATGAATGGGTTACTGTTTCCGTAAATTGCTTAATTGTTTTTAAATAACTACACCAATCATTGCCAATATTAGTCAGTTTTGATTTCCTTTGTTTAAATTTATTTATTTTGCGCTTCCCGTTAAAATACAATTTTATACATTGAAAGGTGTTGCTAAGGTAACACTTTAACCACAATACAAAATGAATGGTTTTAATTCTTTTACGTAATCCAAATTGCCATGACCAGCTTAACGTTGGCTTTTGTCATTTATGAAAATGACAGTTAACATCTTTCACTCTATGGTAAATGCCCTTTTGTCGTCTTGTGTAGTAAATTACTATTATTTAGTTCGTGTAGATCTATATCCGTTTACAGATAAAGTCTGTAGTGTCTCTACGCAACATTCTTGTATATATACATATCGTGGGCTTGCAAGCAAAAGGCACTAAGTCAAAAAATACAGTTTTGAGTAAATCCCATTTTAACTTTTCATAATTATCCATGAAATCATTCTGAAGCTTTGAGTAGCTTAAAATGGAGACAAATATGTTTTCGTAAATGTAATTAACAAACAAATGCTTTATTGTTGTAGAAAACCTGTTTTAAACATTTTTAAATTATTAAAAGCATTGACTTAGTGCATTTTACTTCATAAGATATTGAAGATCTAGCCTCAATTGTGTTTTAGTGAGTAACAGTAACACTTGCAAGTATTCATCATTATGTTTTTCTTTATGATTCTAGTAGCTTTTGAAACATTTAGATTTATGTTCTTCTTATATATTTTACGTTGTAAAGGTAAAAGCTTATGATTTTAAAGATTGCGCAGTTTTATTGAAAAATTGGTGGCCACTCAGCTTTTAAAGTTTTTACGTTCTAAGAAAAGTAAATACAATTTGTAATAATACTGATTATTAACTAAAACCTAACTTTTAGATATAGAAACTGCTATTGCAACATGAAATAAGTAAACACTGATGCTTAAAAACTATTTTGAAATTATTTCTTCTTCCACTTCAGAATCATGCATATCCGCTTCGGGCAGTACATCCAAGTCCTTCTTCCGAAGGTAGACTGTTGATCCAAGGATGGAATATTTCAGGTATCACCTTTTTTGACACATGGTCAATAGGTTCAACTTTTGTCATGGCTAATTTTAAGTTCTTCAGAATATAGTTGTGGAAGATTTTCTATTTCTATAAATTGGAAGTTAAACGTCGTCCGCTTCGCTTCGCGCCAACCTGTATATTTTTGTGTGGAGTGTTGTAGTCGTACTTGTATTGAATAATATTAGGCTTTCCTTTTTCGTGTTTAAAACATTTCACTTTAAGCCAGTTTACCCTTTGGCCGTCCTCATCCAAATTCTTGTTTTTCAGCAACGTTGCCGACAATTTTTTTAGATCTAAAAATTCTTCAAATTTGATTTCTTGTGTTATGTAAGGTGGTTTGTCCTTGTTTCGCCCTCTTGTCGAACGGGCAAGCTTAAATATGTTTATCCAGTCGTTAACACAATAGATAGGCATAGATATTTTCTGTCGCTCAATTGCACTATGCATTGAGTCAATGTCCATGAATGAATGTCCACTCTCTAAAAATTTTTGTTCTATTACTTCCAGATGAGTCTTTTGAACCAAATTCAGGAAAAGTGCAGCTACTTGAACATTTCTGTTTTGACCGCCGTACGTATCTGAGAAAAATGAGATTTCCTTTACTTCAGTTGGTACATTTTGAATGTATTTTATCAAGCACGTGCCAATCTCACAACTACCCCTTCGCCCATTAACTTCGGTCCAACAAAAGCAAAATGCTCGATTGGAAATACCTGCTTCATAAACAGTTAGATTGTACATATTTAATTTGCGCAAATAATAGTATAGCGAAGCCTCAGACGAAGGTATTTGAAGTACGCTTTGTAAGTCGAAAGTAACTGACATAAACGAGCCATCGACTTTAGCTCGTCATAACTCAATAATTATATATGTTTGGAAATGATCCCCTTAGATACACGATACAAAAAGGGACACATTCAAGAATGAGTTTAATTAGATTTACTCTCAAATAAAGCGAGCTGAAGTGAAACAGAGCATTTACTATCCTTGGGAGTACTTCATCTTAAGTGCAGGGCAGACCCCTAAACATTATTCAAATAGTCAAATAGTTTCTTTAATACAAATTTTAATAGGAAAGGGAAGACCTTAAATAAACTGTTCTGTAAATATTATAACTAAAAATTAATAAAATAAATGGAGAGGTGGAGTAAGTAGTAAACAGTTTTTGAAGTTGACGGTCCAAGCAGCGGCAATATTCCTTGAAAGGACATTTCCTTATTGTAAATACAACACTACATATTATTGTATTTTTAGATTACTTGCTAAATTTAAAGGTTTCGAATTTACTTTCATATAAATGTGAACTATAGTATATTAAGTATCAAGTACGGTAAGTGACGTTTACCGATAGACGGCAGTGCGCTCAGTCTCCAATTTTGCCGGAGACTGGTACAACACTTAACGTTAGTGATGCTTACACTGTTTTTTGCATGATCCTATGAAATTCAATTGAAATAAATTAATTACTAAATTACTAAATCCCTAAACGAAAAGGAAAGTGACGTTTATATTTTGCGGTAAGTGGAATTTGTCAAATATCATTTTATTTTGTTATACAATTAGGCTTGCCATATGTTTCCAAGGATTCATT
>JARFJB010000717.1:4740000-4750261 GCA_036346205.1 Vesta saturnalis | reverse complement strand
CAATTTGTTATTTCAGACAATTTTTATAGTGTCTGTAAAAAATATATGAACTAAACAATATGTGGGCATTAACAAATTAGACAAAATAGTTCAAGATATTGCCAAGTTTTTGAAGCTGCCTAACCCAGAAACATATACAGGACACACATACAGAAGAACATCAGCAACAATTGTTGCTGACAAAACTGGTGCCCTTCTAGCCCTAAAACGCCATGGCGGATGGCAGTCAAGCGGGATTGCTGAAGGTTATGTAAATGACTCGATCAGTAAAAAGATAGAAATCTCGAAACACATTGTTGAAGCAGTGGCATCGACCTCTGGCACCAAACAGCCGCCGTTGCGTGAAAAAGCTGCAGCATCCACTTCTGGTACCAAGTCGCCGCTGCTGTGTGAAACTTCATTAGTGGTTCCTGAGGTGCTTACAGAAGATCGTTGTGCCGCGCAAAAAATTCAAAATTTCTTATCTACAGAAGGAAACCACCGGATTCTAGCACCAATACATTCCCAAAACTGTCAAAATTTCACAATTAACTTGAATTAATAAAATAATACCAATTAACTTTAATCAATAAAATAATATACCTAGTTTTGATTTTTTTATGGTGGTCGTCGGAAAAGTATCGTGTAAAAGACGTGTTGAAAAGTCGATTTCACACTCGTTTGCCCTTTCAACACTTGTACAATATACTAGTAAGTGACGTTTCTCTGTTGTTGTGGAAATGACTGTCATTGTTGATTGTTGATGTAAATCGGTTAATAAAAACGGTAAAAAGTTAATACCGCTAAAACTGTAGCAGAGATATGGAGGCATTTACTAATGAGGAGTGTGCAGACATGCATTTAATGGATTTAATGGATTCACTAAAATGAATTTTTCTCGAAATTGGTAAGCGACATCGATTTCGCACAAGAGTAACTTTTTTGTTGCTAAATGATAGAGGAATGAAACTACTATAGTAAAATTCCAAAATTGTCAATACTGTCAAAAATTGTGTTAATGTAGAATCTTAATTTTGGCTTTACCTGTACAATAAAGGTACAATGAATTTCGTTAAGAGCCAAAAAATGCTTTTCTATGAGACTAGCGTTATTTTGAGCCCTTCTATACGTTATAGCAGTTTTGACCACACTTTTATGGACACCCTGTATATATACATTTAATACTCCGGTTTTCGATTTCAGCTTTGTCATTAATTCAATGAAAACTTTAATTGACGTTATGTCAATGAGGATAAAAGGGCTACATTTTAAAATAAATTTGTCTTATACAGAGTGTTCCAAAAAAGTGTGGCGCATAATTTTTATATTTCTTTAAATGGAATGACCTACTTATTATTATTGAAATTAGTGTCCTATCGGATTCTTTGTTCAACCCCAAAATATTTTTGCTTTAAAATGCGACGTTGCCAGGTTGTTGATTTTTATATGATTTTTTAACCAAAATCACTACTTTACTTAAATTTTAATTTTCCCCTTATTTTTTATTAATTTTTACTGAAAATTGGTAGGAATTCTAAATAAGGATAATTTTACCTTACAGGAGTGTAATGCTCTGTGTTACTTATACAGGGTGTCCAAAATTTTTATTTAAATACTTATATCTTCAATTTTATTTTACGCCATCTTTTAAATGGAACGTCCTGTATTTACTAGTATGTATCGATATAGCATTCATTTACCTTTAAAATGATACTAACATGTCTATCTTTATCATTGCCAGTTTTTTTAAATTGCAATTGAACAAATAATTACCCATTCTTACTTTAATTAAAAATCAGAAAAGGTGATATGACTAGGTGGCCTTGATTTTTTTTGTTATGGCTTCAATTAGGTAGGTGGATGTCAATTTTGGTATTTACTAAGTAATCACTTAAATGAAGAAAACCAATTGACAATCTGCCTCTCAGTTGTAGAGAATCTAGAATTTAGTATAAGACAATTAAGTAAGGATTTAGAATTAAATAAATCGTTCGTGGACACTAATTTATGTACACTATATTAAGAAAATAATCAGTTCTCGTGATATTAAAATAACAATATCAACATGGCATAATTAAAAAAATGATTATAAATCTTGGTTTTGTAAAAAGCTTACCGTGCGTCACGTAAACAACCTAATCCAGAATGTTAATATCAAATTTCAAGATGTATGTAGAAAGTAATAAATGTTATAAGAAAGGAACTAACAGTTTTTGAAAAAAATCGTATTTCTAACGCAACAAATGCCTAAAATATCTACCATTTTACTGAAAACAAAGATTAAATCTACGCGAAGGAGATGTTCTAACTTCTCAAACCATAGCTGGGGTAATACGCCTGAACCACTACTGTATACGTTCCATCATGTTTTCTCTGGTGGTGGCTTTAAAACGATATACATCGTATTTAACGGTTTCCTACAAAAAAAATCTGGCGATCTGGGTGGCCATGCAGTGGAACCTAGAAGTAGAAAATTTAATAAAACAAATAAAGGTCAGTTATTATTAACTATAACAAACCTTGCCTTCCGATTAACCTCTCTGGAAATCGTTCTGAGCTGGTGCACCATCCAGCTGAAACCACATCTGCTGTCTTACAAAGTCGGGAAGATGTTGGTTAAGCATGTAAAATCGTCTCCCCAGAAATTTAAGAAAACTTATATGTACTTTATGTAGATTTTTGGTGTCATAATAACGAAAATTATGTCTATTAACAGAACCAAACTAATTTAGGGATGGAACTTATTTTACTGAAGACATTTTCTCACGGACGATTTCTTTAATTTGATATCGTTACTTAATTGTCTTATGCTATTTTCTGGATTATCTACAACGGAGAGGCATGTTGTGAACTAGTTTTCTTCATTTAAAACCCCTTTTGTTCTAGTGTCCTTTTCATAAGCTACGCTTTCAGTACTATCGAATCTTTCTTTTAGTGTCTGCAGCATTCTTCTATCAGGATGTCTATTGTTTGGATATTTTTGCACATATACTCTTGAAGTCGATAAACAGTAGCCAAAACAATCACCAACAACGTAATTTTTGCTGAGGGTAAATTCATTTCGTTCAACAAATTGCGTTATTATATGTTTTATAATGCAGAACAACTTAATGATAATGATTATACGTCAAAATTGACACCCACCTGTTTAACTGAAGCCGTAACAAAAATCAAGGCCACCTAGTCATAACACTTTCGACTAATTCTCGATATATGAGGACCAATAGGAAATAGCTTTGAATGTATAGTTTTTAAATGGTTTAAATAACAGTTTCAACGTCAAACTGAAAAAGCACGCTTGGACTAGTAGTATTATTGCTCGCCTGACACGCGGTTGGGCCAGGTTCGATTCCCGGCTCCTGCAATTTTTTTTCTGTTAGATTATAGTAGTTTTGTTTATGTTTTTTTCCTATTATACCGCAGATTTTAGATTTTTATACCTAACTACGAAGTTGTCAAAGAAGGAAACGTGTGATTGGTCCGCATATATTGAGACTTAGCCACAAGTGTCATAATTTAAAAAAAAAGGCAATGATAAAGATAGACATGTTAGTATTATTCTAAAGGTAAATGAATACTCTATCGATACATACTACTAGGTACAGGATGTCCTATTTAAAAAAAAAGGCGTAAAATAAAATTTGAAATATTAATATTTAAATAAAAATTTGGGACAGCTTGTGTTTATAAGGAACACAGAAAGTTGCACTCTTGTAAGATACAATTATTCCTGTTGAGACTTCCTACAAAATTTCAGTAAAAAATAGATGAAAAATGACGAGAAAATTAAAATTTAAGTAAAGTAGTGATTTCGGCTAAAAAATCGTTAAAAAATCCATAAACTGGCAACATTTTAGAGCAAAAATGTTTTAGGGTTGAACAATGAACAAAGGATCCGATAGGACACTAATTTCAATAACAATAAGTAGGTTATTCCAATTAAAAAATATAATAATGATGCGCCACTTTTTTGGAACATTCTGGATAAGATAAATTAATTTTAAAATGTAGTCCTTTTATTCTCATTAACATAACGTCAATCAAAGTTTAGCTGCAATCGAAGAGCGGAGTATTCAATGGACGCCCTGTATATTTTTATAACATGAAAATGTAGGAGCTACAAATACCTTTGATTTTATTATATCAATACATAATATGTCTTATCAGACTAATGACATGGTATATTTTTAAGTACTCTAGAGTGTACGCAATGTGGATTTTTGTAATAATTTTTATTCCTATTGTACTGTTTATAAAATTAAGAAAAACATATAGCTATTGGAAAGAAAAAGGCATTCCGTATGTAAAACCTCTGTATATTTTAGGTAATTTTACAAAATCAGTTTTTGGAATACATGCTTTGGCTGATACCATCCAGGATATTTATGATTCTAATCCAAATCAGAGGTAAGCGCCTAATGCGGTGAAAAACGAATAAACTTTTTTTTAGATATGTGGGTTATTACCAATTTTTGGAACCAAGTTTAATGGTGCGAGATCCAGATTTAATTAAAGATCTAACTATTAAAGATTTTTCCGCGTTTTGTGATCATAATGCTGTAGCACCACCAGACGTAGATAAATTGTGGTCTAAAAATGTATTTAATATTACCGGTAAGTATAAAATAAAAGAAACAGTTCAAGTTTCAATATACAATAATAGGTAAGGATGGATGGCACGACGTACGATCATTATTAAGCCCATTTTCTACTTCGAGCAAGATGCGCAATATGCTTCCTTTAATGCAAGAGTGTTCAAAGCGATTTGTTTCTAACTTAACTACAGAAGAAGGCATGCTAAAAATAAAAATGGAAGATACTATTTTAAAATATGCCACTGATGTTATTGCTAGTACAGCGTTTGGAATGAACGGGGATCCTGTTGAAGATGCTAACAATGAGTTTTATTCAATGACAAAGAAACTAATTGATTTTTCAGGATTGAATGCGTTAAAATATGTATCTTACGCGTTATCTCCAACACTAATGAAGGTATCACAAAACCAAGCTTAATTGTTCTTTGTTCAATCTTTAATTTACAGCTACTGAAAGTCAAGTTTGTTAATGAAAAAGCGGGGTTATTTTTTAACAATGTGATTAAAAACACTTTAGAACTACGAAAAGAAAATAACATTGTTCGACACGATTTGGTTCATTTATTAATGAATGCACAAAAAGAAGGTGATGCTTCTAAAGGTGTTGCAGAAGCAACCACAATTGATACAAACAGATACGTAAAACCCAGTCTCAAATCAAAACAGTTTTTTACTGAAGAAGATATACATGCTCACGCTGTTTCATTTCTATTTGGCGGAACCCATACTGTTACAACTTGTTTATCTTACGTCGCTTATGAATTAGCTTTAAATCCTGAGGTTCAAGAAAAATTATATGTGGAAATTAAAAAAAAGTTAGATAGTTCTAACGAAAACCTTTCGTATGAACAACTACTTTCTATGAAATATTTAGATAATGTGATTTCAGGTTTAAAACAATTTTTTTTATGTTCATCCCTAAAAACTTGTTTCTAGAATGTTTAAGACTACACCCACCTATTTATATTATGGACAGACAGTGTACCGAACCATATACAATAGAATCTATAAATTTAGAAGAAAAACGATTAGATATTGACAAAGGTTTAAGAATTTTAATCCCCATAAGATCGATACATCGAGATCCTAAACATTTTCCAAATCCTGAAATGTTTGATCCCGACAGGTTTAATGATGACAACAAACATAAAATGAATCGTTTAGCATATATTCCGTTTGGTTCCGGTCCACGAACTTGTATAGGTAAAACTAACACAATTATTTTCGATTTTTTAAAAAAAATGTGCGCTTTTAGCTGTTAAATTTGCACGGTTGGACTGTAAAGTGATGATTGTGGATTTATTGAAAAGATTTCAATTGGTACCGGTTGAAGAAACTCCAATTCCATTAAAGTTGAACCCATTAAATGCAAACCCGTACCCCAAAGGTGGAATTATGGTTGGCTTAGTACCTAGGAACAAGTTAATTTTGCAAAATAATTTAAATTAAAACAATAAATTAAACCAGCTTTCATTCGCTACAATAGTTCCTTGGACAGTAATTATTAAATTACAGTTATTCTTTTATGGTGTATTGTTAATGTATACTTTACGATTATGCCAATTTTCAAATTGCTAATTTACTTAAAGGGTTTTCTTTGAAAAAGGATAAAACTTACAAAAATCAATCTTACAGTTATTCGCTAAACTCAGTTAAGAATAAAATTAACAAAAATAATCTAATTTCTGTTAAAGCAGATAAAGATAGCAATTTAGTAATTATTTCAAAAGATAAGATATACAGAAAGTTTTATTATTCACGAAAACTGAGATATAGATCCTACAAAGAAATTCTTAAAAGATGTCAAAAAAAGTTTACAATACTGCAATATAATTACATTAACAATTTAAGCTACAAATCAAAACGTTCTATTAAGAATTCATTAGAACTAATTAAGAAACTACAAAACAATACAATTAGCACTACACCATAAAGTTGCGAGTTTTGATGTTACTACAATACCTCTGAAGGAATATATGCGTTTATTAAACAATAAAATTGTTAGTACATAGAGCAAGGTCATTACCATTACACCAAACAATCTTCAATAAAAAATATCAATTATAAAACAAATAGCACAAGCAAATGGTTACACTTCAAAGATAATGGACACTTAAGTTAAAATCAAGAGTGGAAATTATCTATCAAAAACATTTACCCAGCTAACATAGAATCGATAAAAGATAAATGCATATCGATTCTATATTTTGGAAAAATATCAGAAAACGTATCTCACGCATTACAAAAGTAGCTTTCAAAACTAATACCAATGTTCTTAAATGTTTATTTAACGTCAAGAATTCAACTAATGACATTTTGAGATCGGGCATTTACAAATTGAACTGCACATCCTATGATTCTGATTATATTAGACAAGCACTTAGGAACTTTCATATTAAATGCAAAGAACATATTAGATGTTACAAGTACACACAAAGACAAATCAAATTATGGTAATAATTCAACAGTAAATAATCAGTTTACGAACGAACATGTTTATCTTGTAGACATTTTAAATATAGAACTTTAACTTACATCAAGTTTTCTTATTCACTTTAACGATTTGTTACCAGAACTACTTACTATTATGCTTATATATTTTTCTTTGATTATGGTACATGTTGTATTGAAACGAGCTGAGAAATTAATATTTACATTAAACATTGTGCAATCACATTTTGTAACAATAGTGCTTTTAACTACACTTCCTTTACAACTACATTCAATTGGCACTTTTTTTTAATACAGTCTGTTTAATCGTTCAATATGTTCGCTGGTCATGGTTTAGCTTCAATAAGTTTGCAACACTAATAGATAAACGTAACCTGCTAAAGTCACAACAAAAATTTCATCGATATTTAGAATCTTTCAAACTGAAGAACTTAAACTTAAATAAATTGAAGGCAAAAATTTCATACAGAACCTTTTGTAAACCCCACTGAGCCAAACACCCTTCTAAATCAAACGTATACACAAAAAATCACCGTTGCAGAACAATATCAAGAATGTGACTAACCTTATTTATTACATAATTTCAACGAAAGCATCCACTCCCCAAAAGCACCATACATATCGAAGACAAAATTTAAATAACAGTTTGTTCGCAACCTTGTTTACACTACACACACACACACACACACACACACACACACACACACACACACACACACACACACACACACACACACATTCACTCACTCACTCATTAACTCACTCACTCATTCACTCACTCACTCACTCACTCAGTCAGTCACTCACTCACTCACTCACTAACTCACACACCCATTCACTCACTCACTCACACACTCACTCATTCACTCACCCACTCACTCACTCACACTCACTCACTCACTCACTCTACTATCTCACTCACTCACCCACTAACTCACTCGCTCACTCACTCACTCACTCACTCACTCACTCACTCACTCACTCACTCACTCACTCACTCACTCACTCCTTACTCAATCACTTACTCACTTACTCACTCAATCATTCACGCACACAGTCACTCACTCATTCCTCTCACTCACCCACTCACTCACTCACTCATTCATTCACTCACTCACTCACTCACTCACTCACTCACTCACTCATTCAATCACTCCCTCACTCACTCACTCGCTCTCTCACCCACTCACGCACTCACTCACTCACTCACTCACTCTCTCACTCACTCACTCACTCACTCGCTCACTCGCTCACTCACTCACTCATTCACTCACCTAATCATTCACTCACCCACTAACTCATTCATCCTTTCACAAACTCACTCACTCTCTCACTCACTCACTCGCTCACTCGCTCACTCACTCACCCACTCACCCACTCACCCACTTACCCACTCACCCATTCACCCACTCACCCACTCACACTCACCCACTCACCTACTCAACCACTCACTAACTCACTCACACACTCACTCATTCATTCACTCACTCTATCACTCACTCACTCACCCTCTCACTCGCTCGCTCGCTCACTCACCCACTAACTCACTCACTCACTCACTCACTCACTCACTCACTCACTCACTAACTCACTCACTCACTCACTCACTCACTCACTCACTCACTCACTCACTCACTCAATCACTCACTCATTCACTCACCCACTCACTCACTCACTCACTCACTCACTCACTCACTCACCACCACTCAGTCACTTAAACTTAAATAAATTGAAAGCAAAAATTTCATATAGAACAGAACCATTTGTAAACTTCACTGAGCCAGATACCCTTCTAAAGCAAACGTATACACAAAAATTCACCGTTGCAGAACAATATCAAGAATGTGATTAACCTTATTTATTAAATAATTTCAACGAAAGCTACTAGCCAAAAGAACCATACGTATCGAAGACAAAATTTAAATAACAGTTTGTTCGCAATCTTGTTTACACATACACACATAAGCACACACAAACACACACACACAACATACTCATTCACGCACTCACTCACTCACTCACTCCCTCACTCACTCACTCGCCCACTCACTCACTCATCCACTCACTCACTCACTCACATACTCACTCACTCGCTCATTCACCCACTCACTCACTCACCCACTCACTCACTCACTCACTCACTCACTCACTCACTCACTCACTCCTTACTCATTCACTCACTCACTTACTCACTTACTCACTTACTCACTTACTCACTTACTCACTTACTCACTTACTCACACACTCACTCACACACACTCACTTATTCACTCACTCACTCACTCACATACTCACACACTCGCTCATTCACCCACTCACTCACTCACCCTCTCACTCACTGACTCACTCACTCACTCACTCCTTACTCATTCACTCACTCACTCACTCACTCACTCAGGTAAAGTCAAAATTAAGTTTCGAACGGTTTCGAAAATACTATTTTATTTAAAACGTAAATTCTAAACAAAAAACGATCTGTAAACATTCTGTAAGTAACGTTTCTCTGTTGTTGTGGAAATGACTGTCATTGTTGATTGTTGATGTAAATCGGTTAATAAAAACTGAAAAAAGATAATACCGCTAAAACAGTTGCAGAGGTATTGAGGCATTTACTAATGAGGAGTGTGCAGACATTAATTTAGTGGATTTAATGGATTCGCAAGAGTACCTTGTTTGTTGCTAAATGATAGAGAAATGAAACTACTATAGTAAAATTCCAAAATTGTCAATACTGTCAAAAATTGTGTTAATTTAGAATCTTAATTTTGGCTTTACCTGTACAATAAAGGTACAATGAATTCAAGTTAAGTGTCAAAAAATGCTTTTCTTTGAGGTAGTTTTAAGGTGTCTAAATTTCATAGAAATGGAAGAAGCGGTTTAAAATTTAACATTGAAATTCAGTTTTTAACTTCTGAATTTGAAGGCCGATGACTCCATAAAGAAGACAGATAGGAAAAAAATTCAAATGAAGACTAGGGTTATTTTGAGCTCCTCTATACATCATAGCAGTTTTGACCACACTTTTCTGGATACCCTGTATATATACATTTAATACTCCGGTTTTCGATTTCAGCTTTGTCATTAATTCAATGAAAACTTTAATTGACGTTATGCCAATGAGGATAAAAGGGCTACATTTTAAAATCAATTTGACTTATACAGAGTGTTCCAAAAAAGCGTGGCGCATAATTTTTATATTTCTTTAAATGGAATGACCTACTTATTATTATTCTAAT
>JARFJB010000717.1:4532500-4730000 GCA_036346205.1 Vesta saturnalis | reverse complement strand
TTAATGAAACTTGAGTCAAATGTTTTTCTTTTCAGCGATGTGTATTTAGTTTTGAGTGTAAATTGTAATGGAAGTTATTCAAGTTTTTTTTGAAGTAATTGACGTAATGCATTTTGATAACGTAGTTTGAGTTTGATGACCGACTAGCTGATCAACTGTGGTTAAATTGTCCGGTGTAAAGGTAAGCTTATTGTTTATTGTTGTGCATTATTTTTCTAATTCAAAAATTTAAGGATTTTATAAATTTTCGATCGTGTCGATTTACCTTAGTGTGACGATGTTTTCGTCTTAAATTACAGAATTAATTATAGTTTTGATAAGTTATTTTTTTGGTATTTGAACCAATAATTTTAGCGCTAAATTTATCGAAATATTTAGTAAGTTTTAGTTATAATCGCATGACGTTTTCCCGCTATAAATGTTCTAGTAGGTGGCGCCTTTTTGATTGCGACGAGTGCACTTTTACAACATTAAGTAATTAAGTAAGAACCCCATCCACGCCAATGAGCTATGCCATGGCACAAATTGCCTTTACAGGCTGGATGCTTTAGTTCGTATTTAGCCTATAACATATTTTACTTCTCCTACTGATTAGATTTTGGAAGGAATCTATTGGCGACAGGGGGGATTATTCGGGGCACTTTTGGTTTTTATGAATTATTTCAAAAATACGAAAATATAGGCATGAAGGTCTGTTCAAATTTTACAATATCTGAATAACGATTAATTTTATAAGAAAACGCGAAGACAATATTTTTTAAGATAACTTAATTTTAGATAACTTTTCTTTGCAAAGTTCCTTAATTCGAAGTCATATAAGCCCTAAACATCAATTAAATAAAATTGAACATGCTTAAACTGTGTTTTCGATACTTTTGTAGAAGTCCGGGTGTCTACTAATCCGTATCGTACATGAAGGTTGAACCACCTGACATACATCATTGTTGTTGTTTTTACAATGTTACCTATTTTCATTATGAACTGGTTGCAATAGGATAGTTATCCTTAAAAATCATTATTCCATTTCCTAATTAAATTCCACTTTATGGGTTCGACGGTAGTCTGTTGTTCCACGCCAGATATCCTAATTATTGGATGAGTTTGATGTACAAAATAATTAAATATTGGTTTTGTTTTTTATTAATTTAGTAAGCACTAATATTTGAGTACACTGTAAATATTAGATTTAGACTAAAACCCGTATCGTATTCTACTTTAGAATGCAAATATTTTTCACTATATGGCGTGATTGTTGTGGTTCTTGCCGTTTTCTTTGATATCTGCTAAAAATTTTCCTGCATAATTTTTTCTAACTAGTAAAATTTTTTCGGTGAATTAAAAAAAAATCGTTCGCAAAGCACGCGCGCGCAATACAATGAAAGGGGTTTGATAGTTCAAAGTAATTGTCTTTGTTTTTCATGTCTTTGAAAAATGTCTGTGTTGAAAGGTGCAATCAAGGGTTTAAAATTCTATCTTAAACCTAAGGTTGTTCAATATCTACTAGACACAACTCCTTTCTGCTATGCGACGTTAGTATCGCTATTTTAATATTACTACCCTACCAGTCCATAAGCTCCGCATCCGTAAGTAAACCAAAGTTTAATATTTACGTGTGTAAATGAAACAGTTATTGTTGAAAACAAATATTATGCAACGGAAAACAATCTTGCAAACTAAATGTTTGTTTCATATGTTCTTTGGATAGGAAATATGAAAATAACTATTCCAACAACTAGTAGTTTACTAAATTTGCAAAGTAGCAATAAAAGTAGTTTATCCAATTTTTATATCTTTATTATAATTGTGAAATAACTGTACGGTAAAAGCATAAAGACATTTAAGATATCAAATCCACAAACAACAATTGAAACACTAAAAGCACTTTCTACAATAATTAATATCTAATTTTTCTATAGGATCTCTAACATTCACTCCTCTTGGAATCCCAGGATCAATCATTTCTGGTAAAGTGCACCCTAAATAAATATCAGTTAATTTTGGTACCATAGTATTTTTCCATGTATCCTCATCGTTATAGATTCTTTCTACGCTAAAATCGTTTTCTGCATAAAAAGTAATTTCGCAGAATTTCTTCTGTAACGGGTACCTGAGAATTTTGAAATTTAGCGCTAAAGTATATTATATTTTATAGTTATACGATAGTTTATAGATTGAGAAATGATTGTTTGGTGTTTGTAAATATAAGTTTGTTTAACCCTTAAATGCGTGAATTTTTCTTTTATTTGGAAAATATTAAAAATTATTAGTTCACATATAACTTAATTAGGGAAAAATACAGAAAAAAATATCAAAATGATTTTTCAAGTATGCTTTTATCAAAAAAAGGTTTGTTGCCAAATGGCTACAACATGTGCTTGCTACACATGGAACTTTTTAAAACAGTTATTGTTTTTATTTAAACACAATTCAATACCGCATTTTTCACACTTGGTGCGTGTAAATCCTTGGCAGCCAGGATATTTACACCGCATTTTGTTATCTTGAGGTATCGGCCAGTGACCAATTTGATATGTCCTTGTTTCTTTCGGTGGTACGTGCTTAGTTGGACCTCGTTTCCTGTTTGCAGCAATTTCAGTTTCTAAATGGCTTGGTCGACCACGTTTATATTGTGATGACCTAAGGTTACATAAATGGTAAGCTACTGCTGTGCGAAATTCGGACTGATTCAGTACTTTTTCCTTTTGCCCTTTTTCTGAACATACTCGTTTATACAGTAGCCAACCATTTACCAAGCTCATATCTAGAAGGTGGTAAAATAGTCTTATGTACCATTTACGGCTCTTCATATTTACTTTATTTCTTTCCATCAAACTGTCTAATAAGTCCACTCCGCCCATCTGCCGATTATATTCACTAATGATATGAGGACATTGGACATCGATGGTTTGCTTCAGCTTACGATCAAACCTTTTCACTTTTGAAACTAGATTAATTCCCGCAAATGAGGAAACGAGGGTCACATATTTATTATCTTTCCATATAACAGATGATATGTCTACTCCATCAATTGTTGCAACATATTCATAACTGATACCGCGAGGGGATTTTTTCAATGAGTTTTCAGCAGGTAATTTGCAATTAGGTAATCTATTTCTCCGGATTGTGCCCAAAGAGTAAATACCTTCTTTTGCCAAGTGTACCATGAGTGGCAACGCCGTATAGTAATTATCGTGATACAACCTATAATTATTCCGCCTTGGCAGAAGTCTTGCTAATCGTAAAACAATATTTGAAGTTATTTCGAGATTTGGTTCACCTTCAAGTAAGTGTTCTAATTGTTCTTGGCCAGTATAAATGTCAAACTTATATGCAAATCCTGAAACGCCCGCCAAAACAAAAAACTTGAAACCCCACTTATGAGGTTTCATGGGCATATACTGTTTCATATAGTGCCTTACTTTGGTGGAGCACATTTGCTCATCAATACTAACATGCTGCTCCAAAGCCACTGAAGAAAATTTTTCATTCAAATGATCTACCAAGGGTCTTATTTTATGTAACTTATCATGTTCTACTTGACCACGAGGAATAAAAGTTAGATTATCGTTAAAGTGTATATACTGCCTAATTCTTTCAAACTTATTTACAGACATTACATCTGCTATAGGAGAAAACCTTAGTTCTTCACCCCAGAATGATCTAGTGCTGGGCATATGAATCAATGACATGTAGACCAAAATACTTATATATTGTTTTATGTCAAGTTCTGTAAAAACAATAGGTCTTTCAGGTTTTATTTGTACAGCATATAGGTTAGTTTCTTGGGCAATTTTGTTGATGAGGTCTTTAGAAAAAAAAATAACCAAAGACATCGCATGGGGCCTCCAATTTACAAATATCGTGAGAAAGTTTTATATTTCCTGTGAAGCGTAACTGGTCCTCATTTAGTTGCAAGGATTTTTCTATCCACAAAATATTTTTATTTGTAGCTATTCTACTTTTTTTTGCAAGACCCTGTAGAGCAGATAAGGGCAAGTTATCTTCATCATCACTAGACTCCTGCTGATCTATTTCTTCTATATGTTCTGATTGACAAGGCACTAACAATTTCTTCAAATACTTCCTCTGGAACAGAAGATGGATCTTCTTAACTGCCCGCTTCACTTACATCGTCACCAACATGGCTATCTAGGCCCGTAAAATTTTCCCAGTATTCTGTTATGTCTTTTTCTAACAATAGTGTTTTGTTATTACTCATTCTGGAATGAAACCCACCCAATTAAATTTTTATTTTTGTGGAAAGTTATAATTCTAAAACTCAATCCGATCTAGTGGCCATAATAAATTATCATTTTCGATCTCTTAGTATTCACTAAAGAAGATATAATATGTTTTATAAATAATACATACAAACATGCATAAATGCATGATGTTGCCAGTTGGCATCAAAACAGTACTGACAATAACAACAAAATCAAAATGAGTTTCATAATTATAATTATTTTTATGAAATAACACATACCTTAAAACTCGAAACACAATTTTACAGCTTTTAAAAACACACTGTAACTGAACTATGAAATGAAAAAAATTCTAACAAGAATGGACGTGTATTCAGAATTTTTCAATTGTCTATTATGACAGACAGCGCCATCCATTCGAAATCATCAGCACTATATGCTTAAGCGGTATGTAACCATTTGGATACCCCATGCAATAAGTTGAATAGTGCTTTTTCTTAGTATTTTTGTATACCAATCTTGGTATGTTACCAAATGTCTACTATATGCATTTAAGGGTTAGTATTGATACGAGAAGTTTGAATTTGCTTCAATAAGCTATGTACATATTTAATTAGAACCCATTTGAACTTCGCGGTAATTTGCAAATGTATAAATGAATCTTAGAAGGAGGGAAAATAAGTTGTTGAAATGACTTGCAGTTTTAATTGGTTAAAGCTTGGCCCTGGTAACAGTAGTATATAGCTGCCTTCTAAATTGAGAAAATTAAATAAAATAAAGGTAAGTTTGTAATAGGGAGGTAAATAGAATACTATCCTTATTAAAAGATGCAGGATTAAAGTGAAAGAGAGTGCGCATGTAATTAAATAAGTGACAATAAGAAAAGTGACGCGATAATTTAAAATAAGGCCAACCTCCTTCCCAACAGCCAATTCGGTTTCCGTCCCAACCGAACGTGTCACGGTCCCTTTTTTACAGTTTTGCTGATTTCAATACGAGTTCTTCCTGTTGTAGTGACCCAAACCCGATGGCCAAAACGAAAACAGCTGATTCCTCTGGCCAAAAGGAACAAAAAATTGTTAATACAGGGTGTGTCTATTGTTGATGGTTTCCAAGATGTCAACTTTTTTTAATTTTTTCTATTTTGTGGAATTATTTTTTAAATCACGCTGTATCTTCCAAACTAGAAGAGTTACAAGAAAATACATTAGGAGAAATTTGTAGAAGATGAAATTGCCTTAAAGAATATTGTATTCATTCGAGACCAACTCATGATTCAACATTTTTAATGACATAATGAATTCAGAAATGATTTTTTTTCAAATCCCAAGACAAATTTCTAAGAGGAATATTTTTCCAATAGAGATGGATTTGATACATAGCCGATAAAGGAAAAACTTCCTTTTTTAATAAGCTTCACAACGATATGAAAAAAAAATATAGTTGACGTATTAATTACTGAATTGTTACAGGAATACACCTCAGGAAAAACTTTTAGAGCATAAAATTACCTTCAAAAACATGGAAGAGTAGATGAGAATTGACGATTTGTCCCTCACTTTTCAATCAATCTGTACATTTACGGCAAGAAATACGTCTCCTTTACTGATATCTTTTCATCACCGTAGCAACGACTTGACATTAGTAAGTTAGTTTTGCTGATTTCAATACGAGTTCTTTATATTGTAGTGATATTGTAAATTAGTTTTTGAGTCGTTCTTGTTCTTGTTATTATTATTGTTCTTGTTCGTGTTCGTGTTTTCCTTCCTGAGTCATGTTTTCAAACGAAGAATATGCCGATATTCATTATTATTATGGTGTTGCCCAAGGGAATGCGAGTGAGGCTGCTAGACTGTATGCAGCTGCTTTCCCAAGAAGAATTCATCCAGAAAGGAGAGTTTTCTCTAGAGTACACACTGCTCTAAGAGAGAGAGGTTCGTTTAGGATCCTAAGAGATCAAGAGGAATTTCATAATGTGTTACACGTCCAAACCGCATTAGGCGTAGTGTATGCTTACTAATGTAAGCGGGTTGCCAAGCCAGCTAACAGGGAGATGGGCGTGGTCGAAATAAGAAGTAAAATGAATGATTAATACGCTCAAACACCTTACACCTATATTCAAACAGCTCAGTCCGGGAAAATATGTCTCCAGGCGCCACCACAATCGAAACTTTGCTAAAATAATTGTCTTAAGCTGGGTGTTAATTAACCCTACTTGATTGTGGAAAGTAGGATTGTGCTTACTCAGTAAACTCTTACACGGGGGTCCTAAAACCACCACTCGTCCCAAACAATTCAACAGAAAACTCAAATATATTTAGTACTACCCAGGTTATTAGAAACTTTTTGAATACACCTCGTATACCAAAATTTCCAAAACAAAATTTATCACTCAAATTTAACTGCATTCACGTAACCCACAGTTATATACATAAAAAAAAACTGAAATACACAAACTTCCTGATTGTACCCTGTACATCCAGAATACCAAAGTTATAACACGTTAACTGAATATTTTCTACGTATCCCTCGTATACATATAAAGTTAAGTTTCTACTTATTAATAAATAAAATAGTTCTTCATTCAATGATCGATAATTAATTTTTAAAATTCCTAACCAAAAGAAAATCAATGTCATCGGCTTAATAATTGTTCCTTTATGATACCTCTGAATCGTATGGGACATTCGCAAATATGTAAGTTCTCAAAACTCCATCTCTTAGTTATACTTAATGAAATTTTTAAATCAACAGCTGATCCGTCATTAGTGTACTGCGTTAAACGAAACTAACATGAAAATCTTCTTTTAAAATTAACCTGGCAAATATAACCTTTCAGGTTGTTCATTAATCTTAAAACCAAAATATGCAAAGTCTACATTTAACTTGTCAAAAACTAGGTCACCAATTAAGTAAACGTCACAAATGTATCTCATAACTGGCTAAATAAACAGCAGAATAAAAGTTAACGATAAATATATATTGTCCTGCACCAAATAATAAACAAATGTTTACATACACTACAACAGCGTGGTTGAGAAACCACTGTCAATACAAATTTGCGTTTCTGCAAAAATTCTTACTACTAAAACAGCCAATACAACATAACTCGAGATCGATTACCTTTTTCCTTCAACACTAATTAATTAAATAAAAATTACACAACAATACGCAAATAAAACTACCCAAAAAGATAATCGTGCTCAACTGAGTTTTCAAGGTTCTTAAATGTAATTCTTACTTAAAGACTGTCCATTCATCCTTCGCTTTCCTTTCTTCTCTCTTCCCGTAAACCAATTATTTGTAGTCCATGTGTATCCTTAGATTGCCTGAAGGCACATAACAAGTACTTCACAATTCCACAAACGCTTATTCCTTCCGGTACTCGCGATTAGTCCAACTATACGAGGTTATTACTCCAATGACCCGTAATAATCTGTACACGTTTGGTTGCCTCTCTAAAGTTTCTCGAAACCTTTAGGACAATTAAAACCTTCCTTACACAAATAAACTTTTAATGTCATATAAAATTACTTTAACATTGGCTCAATTTACTACGAATATTTCGTTCACTTGAAAGTGGTCCCATAAATAATTTGAACTAAGGATCATTACAAGCACACGCGCCGCACTCAACACTATAACGTAACAGCTGTTATCTTATTATAAATCTGCTTACGCACTTTTTCTTGAAGAAAAATAAACTGATTTTATCTTCAATCTCAATTTTATTAATTGTTTTATTTATGAATGTCTTATACGATTCATCCCCTTTCGTGTTATGTAGTTGTTTAAACAATGACTGCCTTCAATATTATTCGCAAATATAACTCCAACTCAACCCATTCTGATTTCACACTTCACCTCGCGCGCGCGTCTCCCACCGAGCTCTCACTGACATCCACCAAAAAGCCAAAAAGCTAAAAAGCCAAAAAGCTCCCGTCAATCTCTGACTTTCCTATTTATTCCGTAAGCCATGCATCTTTAAACATGTCTTCCTTCCTCGCTATATTCACCAATGGTATTCACTCAAACTTTCTTAGTGCCGACTGATGCTACCCTCTGTACAAACAGGCTTGTAATTACTATACATCGCCATGTTTGTTCTTACCTGCAAATTTTACAATTACTTTATGGAGAAGCCATTTCTCGTCATCACATTCATTCAGTGGCCACTCTGGACCATTACACAACTTTCAACGTTTATCTCTCACATGCGCTCATCCTCCTTTCGCAACATTTGCAAAAATAAGTACAGTCTAAGGTCTCAAATCCCATATACGTACACGTATTCTCAAAACTGATTGCACAACATTACGAGAACTTTCTATAATCAACAATTAAACATACCAAATCTTTCTCTACATATTTCCTAAAACATTCTATACTTATACATTCACATCTTCCGGCAAAGATTACTCCTTTATCCTCCAACATTTCATTCCTTATTAAGTAGTCAACGGTAGCAACACATTATCGTCCCATCGACAAATTTCTCTTCACATTTACATTCATCAGAATCTATTTATTCCAACACCAATGTCTCTATAACATTCAAATACACGTAACTGCATACTGAATGATATTTTTTCCTAAATTGCCAGTGGCGTATCATCCACCCACATACATTATGCATATACACAAAAAAAATTTTTTTTTCGTTCAAACTCAATACACCCGTACTCAAAACACGTAATACACGTCATTGTAACATCCTACATACAGGGTGCGTCAACACAACCTTACAAATGTTGAGAGGATTGACGACGTAATCCAGCATTTCGAAGCAAATCCTGAGACTAGCTTGCGGCGGTCATCCAATGTATTGCAGATGCCACGAGAAATAATACGGAGAACTCTTAAGGCTGACGGAAGACGTGCGTATGACGTGACGGGAGTTCAAGAACTTTTAGATGGAGATCTAGGTCGGCGGATTGAGTTTTGCCAATGGTATCTCAATTCAATTAGGAATGATCGAGATTTCCAAAAAGCAATCTTGTGGACGGATGAGGCCACCTTTACAAGGTCAGGCATCTTCAGTATCCGTAACACGCACGTCTGGGCACATGAGAACCCACACACTATGAGACCAAATACTTAATTTTGGCCACAGGAATCAGTAGCTTCAATTTCACCATCCAGTCCTGGTCACTCAACATTGTTATTATCTATTAATGGATTTGATTGTGGTACCTCGATTAAATCTTGAGATTTGAAAAAAAAACTGATTTGTGAATTCATTATGCCATTAAAAATGTTGAATGATGAGTTTGTCTCGAATGAATTCAATATTCTTTAAGACAATTTCATCTTCTACAAAATTCTCCTAATGTGTTTTCTTGTAACTCTTCTAGTTTGGAAGATATAGCGTGATTTAAAAATAAGTCCACGAAATAGAAAAATTAAAAAAGTTAACATCTTGGAAACCATCAACATAGACACATTATATATATATATATATATATATATATATATATATATATATATATATATATATATATATATATATATATATATATATATATATATATATATATATATATATATATATATATATATATATATAACTGTGTTCAAGTAAATACTAACCATAAGCATGAGCGTACTAGCATCTAGGAATAATGGTTTTTTTGGTTTTTATTCTTAATTCAATTAGAAAACAATAATCAATCTCTTCTAATTTTATGCTTTAATGTTTATTTAGTTACCATTGGAAATTAAATTTTTTAAAATTTTATACCCCTTTCTTGAATAAGCTGATTTTGAATTTTTAAAAATGTAGTACCACGGTGTGAAAGTAATTATGCTTGTTGTTCCAATTTTGTTATTTGAAGATATTTGAATGATTCATTTTTTCTCTGGAATTGAAAAAGTTACATCGTTTTGTATAGGAATTTCATAGGCAATGAACAGTGATTCTTCTCGTTTATATAGAGAATGCAACTAATTCCTTATATTCCTTAAACATCTTCTTATAATCTCATAATAATAAAATATTTTTATCCAGCTATGCAAATTATAAACGATTTTGCTAATTGCCTTTATCTTTCTTAATTTAATATTAGATAAAGATTACCCAAAATCACATAATTAAGGCTCATTTATTTATTTGTCGACCGTTTTCTAATAAAGCTGGGTAATTAGAGTTTAGTATAACAGCTATAGTTATACACTTTGAATCCAGAGTATTTATAAGAGTTTTCTGAGCTGAATTTTGAGTTATTGTGATGGCATCATGTCGAACATAAAAAAATTTTGAAATTGGCTATTGCTTCTAATTGTGATGATTAAATGTTTATCTGTTGTGAATGTAACACTATTTGTTACCTGCAGATGAAGAATTCGAAGGATGTGCCGATGAAGTGCTTGATAATGAAGATACGCGAGACGACACATTTAAACGCAGAAGATATCGTGTCGTAAACTGTGCAGAAGATGATGAGATGTTCATCCAATCAGAAAATGAAGAGGTAGTGATGGAAATGGATTTCTATGGAACCTCCCGTCCATAGAAGAAATCTTTCGAAGAATATAATTAGATACCCAGCAGCTCCATATCGATCGATAGTGAAATCCAGTGCTATAGAAGATATCTTCAAGTTATTTCATTTCTCGTGAGATAGTGGAAGACACTGTAACATACTAATCACAGGGGCTCACGACAAATTGCTAGCTATAATAATGATAAATTTAATATGGCATGGTAAATGATACAGAAATTTACGCGTTAATAGGATTGTTGATATGTTTTGGGGCACTAAAGAGCAATCGTGCACCTGTAAGGATGCTATGGCAAGACGATTTAAGATTCAAGCAACCCATATATTCTGGTTCGGTTCCTCCAAATCATTTCTGCCAAATATCCGGTTGGATGGGATTCCATAACATCTATGCGAGACAAGAAAGAAAAAAAGGACAAACTGGCCCCAATAGGTGTCGTATTTGAAAAGTTTGTCCAAAATTGTAATAAATGGTACAATCCAAATTTTTAACTCACGTCGGACGAACAGCTCGTATCATTTCGTAGCAGGGGGGGGGCCTTAAAGCTATATGTGAAGAGAAAACCTACCAAATATGGCATGAAGGCAACTTTTTCACGTCCTTAGAGCTGGCAGAGGACAAGAAACTGCCCTTATGTGGACTCTAGGAAGAAATAAAGCCTGTGTCCCTATAGAGCTCTGCCGTCTCGAAACCGGCCTATAGTTTCATCATTTTTGCATTTGGTCCAGAAGTCAGTATAGTCTCAACCGTGCCAAAAGTAAGCAAAAGTGTCATAAGTACTTCTTTTACCGAATGTAGCGATGCGGCCATTTCAGAAGAACTAAGAAACCGGAGATTATACTACACTATAACGCCACTCAGTGTGCCGAGGACAACCTGAAAAAATAGTCGCAGAGTATAGTTGCAACAGACAAAATGGTGGCCATCTGCGTTGTTTATGAACCTAGTTGACATTTCGCCCATAAATGCTTTTTTTAATGGACATGAAGTGGAATAGCCTATACTTAGATAGAACACGGATATTCCTCTTAAAATTGATAAAAAAACTATTAGAGCCCCATCTGTGACACAGGATAAGTAACGCTGTAGTAGTATCACTGCAGCGCTGGAAAAATTGAAAAATACCATACACGAAAACCAGAAGAACGAAACGCAACAGAAAACGAATCAACCGAAAAAAGGTTATATGTGCACGAGGAGTAAAAACAAAAAAGTTAAAGCACAATGTTCCTAATGTAAGAAGAATGAGTGTCCATTTCCTGGAAAAACAGTTACTATGTGTAGTGATTGCGAAAATTAAACGTAAATATTTCCTAACTTTTTCACTATGTATACGTTTACACAAAATGTTGCTACCACTAGTTTACAGCGTCTATTAGGTCATTGTTGTATGAAAATTGTTTTCCACGAAGGTGTTTCTTGAGTTTGAGTCTACAGTCGTTGGGAGCCAGATCTGGGGAATATAACGGGTACTCAACCAATTAGAAACCTGCATTAGCTATGGAAGCCTTAGTAACACAAGAAGTGTCCTGGTGATAGAGCACACCGCACCTTAATTTTCCACTACGTTTTTATTTGATAGCTACACTTACCACAATAGTTGCTTATTATTGTAGCTCCTGTTTGTAAAAAATCAATCAGAATTACTCCTTATATATGCCAAAAAAAGGAGACCATTATTTTTGCGGCTGACGGCCGAAACTTTCGAGGAGGTGGGGAACCACGATGCTTATTCTGTATACTTTGTATTTTTGTTCCAGGGTCATAGTGGTGGACCCACGTTTCCTTCATCGTTACAAATCCATCCAAAGGTTCTACGGATTTCATTTATATTGCGTCAAAACTCGTTCATGAAGTCGGCATCCTTTTTGAGTTTCGGTTAACGTTCGTGGGACCCACCTTGCGGCCAACCTTTTAATACCTAGATGTCCCCATGTTATGCACAGATTGATGGAAAAGATCAGTTTTCTCTATTTCCATCACAGTGACTCTTCTATCTTGCAGTACTATATCATAGGTTTTATGAATGTTCCTTGTAATTGTAACGGTTATTGGTGGACTACCAGTATGTTCATTTTCGCAAGCTGTTCTTCCACATTTAAATTCACTGCACCATCGCTTCACAAAATGGTAACTAACAGCACATTACCCTAAAGTGTTCATCAAGTCTATGAATTCGAGTGTCATACTCTTTTTTAAGAGGTATTTAATCACCGCTCTATGTTCGATATGCTCCATTTTTTCACTAATATGACGCTTTGTTTGAAACAAACAACTACTGTGATAGACACAGAGTTGATTTTGCGCATACATCGGTAATAAAGATTCTGTGGCGTGAGGTTCGGATCTCCAATAGAAGTAAGTCAGGAGCCGAGCATAGGGATCAAACTCGATAAACAGCAACCTCTGGATGCATGAAGCAACTGATCAATTGTGACATTCATTTAAAAAGTAATGTGACTTACTTAATGACAAAATTATTATGAATATCTCGTATGGTAGCTAGTTTGGCACTTTCACGAGTATTCAGGTTATCAAACCGAATAGCACGAACTAAAAACTTTAATTGTTTGTAACTGAAGAGAGCCCTCAAAAGAATCAATCCGTTACCATCTGAACTACTTTTGCGACTTTTTTTGGTACCAATAAAATACAATACACCTAACAGCGCTTTAATTTTAATTTCTGTTGTGTCTCTGCATTCTCGTTGCCTTGACTACGTTACGTCTAATTTTCTTCTTTTCTATATAAATGTTAGCATTTGTTACTATGCCGTAAATCATTTGTTCAGAAATAAACAAGTGAAATGCCTTCAGTTCCCTATGTGTAAGCACATATTCATTGTAAACTGCACATACGTACAATATGACAAAAAAAATTAATAATAAGTAAAACTTACATGACAGGGCGCCCTGCGACAAACACAATCTGGTCAGCAACAAATGCTTCTAACAACTGTATGACTTCAAATTGTCAGCATGTGGAGTAAAAATCATAAACAACGAATTCCAAAAACCAACAATCACTTTTCTCAATTCCGTGTTAAGAACATAAAATTTTATTACACTCCTTAGTGATGGACAGAAACATTCCTAATTTTTAAAGTGTATCCAGGTAAGTTTATTTCAGCGAACGTCGGTGGCATGTACTTCCCGTATGCTCAATTTCGCTTATGAAAACAGCAAGAAACACGATTTTGTTAAAAAGTTATGTGCGCTTTCTTATTGTATTTTGCGTAATGACTTATGCTTTAACAAAATACATATTTAACGTAGTTTACTAGCGGAATTTTTTAAGGATAAATATGTGCAGTTTAATAATTTACTGTTGACAAAAAACGTTGAATTGTACTGTATTCAAATGATAAATTTAATTTTATAAAACTGCTTTACACGCTGATTATAATACGTGATCAATAGATGGTATAAAAAAAGTTTTTAGTCTATGCAGGCGGTATATATTTGAAAAGATGGTTCATTACAGTTTTCTAAAAACTCAGAAATGAAATGGGAATGAGCTGAGTCAATAGCAAGTCAGCACTTGAGTTATAATTATAACATCAAGAGGATCGCAATCTTTGAGGATTCTCATCGGCATTGCGTTATGGACGAATAGGGTGCTAAAAGTTGAGAGTCCTCGATGCAGCTAGTAGAGCTTCTTGTAAAATGATGACGTCACTACGGATGATATTATCTTCGCTAGAACGCTGATCGGGCTGCACTAAGTGGTCGTCGATACCCTTCTTCACATTTAAATATTTAACGGCCACTGAAACTGACAGTATAGATATTAAATTCGATGCAAATTTCAGATTACTGAGAGAATTTATTAACTGAAGAGCCATTTCACATCAGAAGTGGTGTAAAGCAGTTTTTTCATTTGATGTCACTTAGTACGTTGAGCATGGGCATAAATTTTTTTCCCTTCGTCACACACGTAAGGGTGTAATTTTCTATATAATTTTGTATAGAATTGTACAATTTCTTTGACTGAACGAATGACGTGAAAATGACAGTTAGTTTAACACTTTAAAAGATCGAATTTTCAATATCACAACATTCTAACATCAACACATTCTCGTACGCTTCCAAGCGTAAAAACAGGAAAGGTGCATAACTAAGATAAATAACGAAAATCAATGACCGTAACATTCTACAAATGCACTATTATTTTAATAAATTTCACTACTTCATTTAAGTACCTCAGTAAAGTAAAATTAAAACACCAATTACATAAGGATAGCTTAAAGAAAATGAAAACAAAAAGAAAATTAAGAAAGTTAATAAAACGAGTAAAACAGTAATATAAGTTGTTGATTTAACACAAAAAGTAGGTCATTATGAGAGACAATTTAAAAGTGCGCTAAATTTCTGGCTCGTAAATAAAATTTCTGTAGTCAGCGTTCTTTAATTACATATTTGCCGAAAAAGTTTAAAATGAGGTTAAATGTAAATTAAGAATTTATTGAAACGAATTTGTTTAAAATAACAGTAATTAAACATTGAGGATTGGTCGCGTTTTCAAGATTTAGTAAAACTTACAATTTACAAAACTCATCAGCGTGCCAAGCTTAACTGATTTTGATAGAATTACATTGGTTTTCATTGAATTTAATCAAATTTAAAACTGCGTTACAAGAATTATTTGTACAAGAATTAAACGTTAATATAAGAAATTTACTCGATTGGTGGAGAATCATTGAATATTTACCATACGTGAATAACAGTTTATAACTACGTATTTCATGTAATAATGTAGAAATCCATTATTGCAAAAATTCTATTGATTTAAAGTGTTATTTTTGTATATTCTAACGAGTTTGAACTTATCCGTTTAGCAATTCATAATGTGTTTCGGGTTATCACTCTCCAAAATAGTTTTCTTAAATTATACAACAAAAATAGTTTAAACTATATGTTAATATTTCCACCCCTATTTAGTTGCTACTTTATTTTAGGCTAGATTTAAATTGATATGCGTTTATCGCCGTATAATGGATACTACATAGACATCTCATATAATATTGAACCTCAATCCACACCGTTGTAATGACATCCCTAACGATTATTGTTGGTTATATCGGTTTTACGTGTTTAAGACAATTTAAATGTATCGTTTGTTCTTTAAGTATGGTTTGTTTTGATTCGTCGTCAATTTTATTCTACGGTTTAATAATTATGAACGTAACTGTATAAAACATATGACACCTCACACACACACACACACACACACACACACACACGTGGTACGGTACGTGTAAGACACATTTACACATGTACGTTTGTTCACGAGGTTGTTTTGCATCGCCAACACGACACGACACAGCACGCACACACAACACACACACACACCACACACACGCACACACCCACACACACACACACACACACACACACACACACACCACACACGACACGCACACACGCATCACACGCACGCACGCACACATCACCACACGCACGACACGCACGCACGCACGCACGCACACACACACGCACACACACACACACACACACGCACACACACACGACACACACACACACCACACACACACACACACACACACACACACACACACACACGACGCACACACATCACACACACTACTAACTCACACCATAGACACCACAAACACACACAAACACACACACACCACAACACACACACACACTGACACACACACACACGACACGTACACACACACACGTACACACAACACACGTACACACACACACGTACGTACTGTATTGCTACTGTTACGATCTGATCTGTACTGTACGTGTATCTGACGAATCTTATCGTACTGTTATCGGTACGGTACGATCTGTGTGACTGTGTACATGTATCTGTACTGTGTATCTGTGTACTGTGTACCTGTGTATCTGTGTATCTTGTATCTGTGTATCTGTACGTATCTGTGTATCTGTGTATCTGTGTATCTGATCTGTATCTGTGTATCTGTATCTGTGTATCTGTGTATCTGTGTATCTGTAGTATCTGTGTATCTGTGTATCTGTGTATCTGTGTATCTGTGTATCTGTGTATCTGTGTATCTGTGTATCTGTGTATCTGTGTATCTGTATCTGTGTATCTGTGTATCTGTCGTATCTGTGTATCTGTGTATCTGTATCTGTGTATCTGTGTATCTGTGTATCTGTGTATCTGTGTATCTGTGTATCTGTGTATCTGTGTATCTGTGTATCTGTATCTGTATCTGTGTATCTGTGTATCTGTGTATCTGTGTATCTGTGTATCTGTATCTGTGTATCTGTATCTGTATCTGTGTATCTGTATCTGTGTATCTGTGTATCTGTGTATCTGTGTATCTGTGTATCTGTGTATCTGTGTATCTGTGTATCTGTATCTGTGTATCTGTGTATCTGTATCTGTGTATCTGTGTATCTGTGTATCTGTATGTATCTGTGTATCTGTGTATCTGTGTATCTGTGTATCTGTGTATCTGTGTATCTGTGTATCTGTGTATCTGTGTATCTGTGTATCTGTGTATCTGTGGTATCTGTGTATCTATCTGTGTATCTGTATCGTATCTGTGTATCTGTGTATCTGTGTATCTGTGTATCTGTGTATCTGTGTATTGTATCTGTGTATCTGTGTATCTGTGTATCTGTGTATCTGTGTATCTGTGTATCTGTGTATCTGTGTATCTGTGTATCTGTGTATCTGTGTATCTGGTATCTGTGTATCTGTGTATCTGTGTATCTGTGTATCTGTGTATCTGTGTATCTGTGTATCTGTGTATCTGTGTATCTGTGTATCTGTTGTATCTGTGTATCTGTGTATCTGTGTATCTGTATCTGTGTATCTGTGTATCTGTGCTATCTGTGTATCTGTGTATCTGTGTATCTGTATCTGTGTATCTGTGTATCTGTGTATCTGTGTATCTGTGTATCTGTGTATCTGTTGTATCTGTGTATCTGTGTATCTGTGTATCTGTGTATCTGTGTACTGTGTATCTGTGTATCTGTATCTGTGTATCTGTGTATCTGTGTATCTGTGTAATTGTGTATTGTGTACTGTGTATCTGTGTATCTGTGTATCTTGTATCTGTGTACTGTATCTGTGTATCTGTGTATCTGTGTATCTGTGTATTGTGTATCTGTGTATCTGTGTATCTGTGTACTGTTATCTGTGTATCTGTGTACTGTGTATCTGTGTATCTGTGTACTGTGTATCTGTGTATCTGTGATTGTTATCTGTGTATCTGTGTATCTGTATCTGTGTATCTGTGTATCTGTATCTGTGTATCTGTGTATCTGTATCTGTGTATCTGTGTATCTGTGTATCTGTGTATCTGTATCTGTGTATCTGTGTATCTGTGTATCTGTGTATCTGTGTATCTGTGTATCTTGTATCTGTGTATCTGTGTATCTGTGTATCTGTGTATCTGTGTATCTGTGTATCTGTGTATCTGTGTATTGTGTATCTGTGTATCTGTGTATCTGTGTATCTGTGTATCTGTGTATCTGTGTATCTGTATCTGTGTATCTGTGTATCTGTATCTGTGTATCTGTGTATCTGTGTATCTGTGTATCTGTATCGTATCTGTGTATCTGTGTATCTGTGTACTGTGTATCTGTGTATCTGTGTATCTGTGTATCTGTGTATCTGTGTATCTGTGTATCTGTGTATCTGTGTATCTGTGTATCTGTGTATCTGTGTATCTGTGTATCTGTGTATCTGTGTATCTGTGTATCTGTGTATCTGTGTATCTGTGTATCTGTATCTGTGTATCTGTGTATCTGTGTATCTGTGTATCTGTGTATCTGTGTATCTGTGTATCTGTGTATCTGTGTATCTGTGTATCTGTATCTTGTATCTGTATGTATCTGTGTATCTGTGTATCTGTGTATCTGTATTGTTCTGTGTATCTGTGTATCTGTGTATCTTATGTGTATCTGTGTATCTGTATCTGTTCGTGTATCTGTGTATCTGTGTATCTGTGTATCTGTGTATCTGTGTATCTGTGTATCTGTGTATCTGTGTATCTGTGTATCTGTGTATCTGTGTATCTGTGTATCTGTACCTGTGTATCTGTGTATCTGTGTATCTGTGTATCTGTGTATCTGTGTATCTGTGTATCTGTGATTGTTATCTGTGTATCTGTATCTGTGTATCTGTGTATCTGTGTATATGTGTATCTGTGTAACTGTATCAGTGTATCTGTATCTATGTATCTGTGTATCTGTGTATCTGTGAACCTGTGTATCTGTGTATCTGCGTATCTGTGTGTCTGTGTATATGTGTATCTGTGTATCTGTGTATCTGTTTATCTGTGTATCTGTGTATCTGTGTATCTGTGTATCTGTGTATCTGTGTATCTGTGTATCTGTGTATCTGTGTATCTGTGTTATCTGTGTATCTGTGTATCTGTGTATCTGTGTATCTGTGTATCTGTATATCTGTGTATCTGTGTATCTGTGTATCTGTGTACCTGTGTATCTGTGTATCTGTGTATCTGTGTATCTGTGTATCTGTGTATCTGTGTATCTGTGTATCTGTGTATCTGTGTATCTGTGTATCTGTGTATCTGTGTATCTGTGTATCTGTGTATCTGTGTATCTGTGTATCTGTGTATCTGTGTATCTGTGTATCTGTGTATCTGTGTATCTGTGTAT
This sequence comes from Vesta saturnalis, assembly GCA_036346205.1. Taxonomy (NCBI): domain Eukaryota; kingdom Metazoa; phylum Arthropoda; class Insecta; order Coleoptera; family Lampyridae; genus Vesta; species Vesta saturnalis. Next base: position 4,710,661 of record JARFJB010000717.1, on the reverse strand, counting down.
CTGTGTATCTGTGTATCTGTGTATCTGTGTATCTGTGTATCTGTGTATCTGTGTATCTGTGTATCTGTGTATCTGTGTATCTGTGTATCTGTGTATCTGTGTATCTGTGTATCTGTGTATCTGTGTATCTGTGTATCTGTGTATCTGTGTATCTGTGTATCTGTGTATCTGTGTATCTGTGTATCTGTGTATCTGTGTATCTGTGTATCTGTGTATCTGTGTATCTGTGTATCTGTGTATCTGTGTATCTGTGTATCTGTGTATCTGTGTATCTGTGTATCTGTGTATCTGTGTATCTGTGTATCTGTGTATCTGTGTATCTGTGTATCTGTGTATCTGTGTATCTATGTATCTGTGTACCTGTGTATCTGTGTATCTGAGTACCTGTGTATCTGTGTATGTGTATACCTGTGTACATGTGTATCTGTGCATGTGTATATCTGTGTATCTGTGTACCTGTGTATCTGTGTATCTGTGTATCTGTGTATCTGTGTATCTGAGTATCTGTGTATCTGTGTATCTGTGTATCTGTGTATCTGTGTATCTGTGTATCTGTGTATCTGTGTATCTGTGTATCTGTGTATCTGTGTATCTGTGTATCTGTGTATCTGTGTATCTGTGTATCTGTGTATATGTGATCTGTGTATCTGTGTATCTGTGTATCTGTGTATCTGTGTATCTGTGTATCTGTGTATCTGTGTATCTGTGTATCTGTGTATCTGTGTATCGGTGTATCTGTGTATCTGATCTGCGTATCTGCGTATCTGCGTATATATGTGTATCTGTGTATCTGTGTATCTGTGTATCTGTGTATCTGTGTATCTGTGTATCTGTGTATCTGTGTATCTGTGTATCTGTGTATCTGTGTATCTGTGTATCTGTGTATCTGTGTATCTGTGTATCTGTGTATCTGTGTATCTGTGTATCGTTGTATCTGTGTTGCGCAGCCCTGCACCTGTCTTGCAGGTTACCATTAGCCCCCTTATTATAATACAAATTCAAATTTTCCGCCAAGGGTACCACGACAATACACGAAGCCCTACGAGCAAGTTCCGATCACAAGGGGCGAATACCCAAGAATAGGTTGCAACGCCCTAAACCTGTCTTACAATCTCGGTTATGTTTTGGGAGAGTTGGTGTGGGTTCGCCGAAACAGCCTTCGCCGAAAGCCTCACGTCACAAAATTTTACCTACATGGTAACGAATTCATACTAAAAGGAATTGCCGTGATTACAGATCATGGTTCGTTATTTCTGGTGCTGATAACGCCACCTCCAGATTATTTTATAACATAGCCCTTTGCAAGGCAGATAGAGGTTAAATATCACGGCTTGAAGTGGCGGTCAGGGTGTGTGCCCTACAACGATTTCCAAGAGGAGCGGATAAGAACTCTGCGGCCGTTTAACAAAATTCATGTTAAGGGTATTGAAAAACAGCAGAGTTTAGGATTCTTGAACAGACCAATACTAAACTTGGAGGGGTCTGGCTGTCCGTCTATTAAAAAATTGAAAAAGGAGGTATTGGCATAGTTGTTTAAACCATAAGATCGAGGAGCCTATGTGCTCCCTGGAAAACGAATTACTACTGCAAGACTGGGCGCATACCAACGCCGAAGATATATGCGGCACAAGTGTTGAAATGATTGAAATCTATCTCCAGCCACAAGAATGTGTTTCAACTTGTATGTGCTTCTAATCAGCTACCGCGACACGCACCTAGACCTTGTGCAATTATTGTGAACACGGATCCAGCAAACAAACCAGGTCAGCATTGGTCTATTATCTACATTGACGAGAATGGTAACTGGGAATATTTTGATTCCTTTGGACGACCCCCGCCAGGTTGCCATTTACATTTCCCTGAGAAGAATTCTAGATGGTTCCGCTACAACAAGACGACGCTGCAGGGTTACCATTCGGATGTGTGTGGAATTTATACGATAATGTTCTTGTATTTTAGAATGAGAAATAATTTACCAATGCTTGATTTTATAAATATGTTTTTCAATTGTTTAGTTATAAATGATGAGATAATCAAATTACTGTATAATACTTGTTTTTCCACCATTCTATTCTGATAATTAAAAGCATTTTTAGTAGTTTAAAGAGTTCCGTAACAAGAGAGAGACGTGCATGATCAACATATATTGCAGAACAATTTTCGATGAAGAAAATCTGCAATTATATGTACTCTACTCTGTTTTATCGTGCTTATCTTTTAACATCAAGATAATCCAATTTTGTTGTTGTCTTTTAAATATTTACTAAAACCAACACGCACATCGTGTATTAACAAATAGTCTGATGTATATCTAATTTATAATGTCTCACTTAATTGCCGCTCATTGATTTATTTTAAAGTAATTTGTGTGTGTGTGTGTGTGTGTGTGTGTGTGTGTGTGTGTGTGTGTGCGCGCGACAGAGAGAGTAATTGAACATATAAATAAATCAGACACCATTTTCTCGAATGTGTAGGTGCTGACTAGATAGAGGATCTACCAGTATAAAAAAAGCGCTATTGCATCAGGGTAAAAAGGATTATTATTATTTCATCTAATATTTAGACCTTAATGTATTTTTTGTGGCAGCAACATTTTAAAATATTTGTAAACACATTAATTAACAAGATTTTGACGGCTCATTGCTACTTCTCAGTTCATGTAAAATGAAGTTGTATAACTGTTCAATAATAATAACTGCATTTCATAAAAACAGTTTTGTCATATAGATGAAATCTTTTAAATGTACGTTGTAAATAACAAAACATCGTTTTATATAAATTCATATAAGGTGGCGCTAAGTAGTCTTCGAAATGGATAGGTATGTACGAGTTGCAGTAAGGTGATAGAGATGATTAGGTTTGTATATTTACATTCTACAAATTACTTAATGATTGGAGAAACCAATAGCCAGTTTCATATCAGAATATTCATAAGTAAAAACACAAAAGGGGGTTAGTAAACTGTATAAAATATTTCAATATTAGTTTAGTTCTCCAACACAGTTATTAGAACAGTCGAAAGAAACACATCTGACGGTATGGATATTATTTTTAAGATATATTTTACTTGATATTGTTCACAAAAATACCAATACAGATTTTAATGTGTTATTATCGAAGGAGGCTGTCATAAACCAACCAACTCTGCATTAGCTCTTATTCTACTCGATCTCTACTCATTTGCTTAGTTAATTAAATAAAGGTGTGAGTGTTACGCTATTTTTTAATAAATTAATTAATAGCATTATTCGGTACGTATTTGTTGGTTTTAAACTTCGTAGTTATTGATTCGCATGTAATAATAAACCGTTAAAATCTTTTGTCTTTTATTTCCGTTATAGCAATTTGGTATTTTGAAGAGTGGCCGATTTTGAGCAAGCAAGCTGTAATTAATTAAACCAAATCAATATTTTTGAACTGTAAGTTGGTTTTCGTAAACTGTACGGTATGATCTGGTTTTTATTGAGATTGATTTAGTTGACTGATTGATCTGATTGTTTGAGAAAGAGCCGTGAGGGAGACGTGCATGATCAACTTCTATTGCAGATAATGTTCATTAGTCTATACACCACTAGATGGCACTACAAACAGATGGCACACAGTGACGCTACCTTTATTACAGAAAAATATTCATTAGTCCATACACCACTAGATGGCCCTACAAGCAAATTCAAGTTTCGCAACAAGGGGGCCACAACAAGAGGGCGCAGACCTAACACAGGTTCTTATAGCTGTGTTACAAGTTAGCGTTAGATCCCCTTATTAGAAAATTTCCAATTTCCCACCGTAACCATTGCAGAGCCTTAAGCCTCCAATCAGAGCTCAGAAGCTAGGTGGGGCTATCAGAAACTAACCAGGTGAAAGGAGCTGTCCTTAGGACCTCCATTCAGAACGTTGTATGCGCACGGATTTGCCTACCTTCCAGGGGCTGAACTGCCAAAGAGGCTGTTAATTCAACCAAATTATGGTAGAAATTCCATCAAGGGACTGGAAAATGGTCACCGAAAGGAATCCATAATAAGGAGTGAATTGACAAAAAGGTTCTTAACACAACCAAAAGGGCTCTAATTAGGGTGAAAATTCCATCAAGAGTTTAAAATGGCCTCCGAAAAGAACCCATAGGGGTGAAAAAATACGATCCCCACGTGGACATATAAAAAAAAGTGAAAGTTAAAGTGTCCCAGGGAGCGGGGCTTGTGACGTAAAAAAGTGAAAGTCAAAAGTGTCGGTATAGTACTTATGATCCCTCATCCATTTATTCAAATAGTAGTCTTAAAAATACATTAAATAAAGTTTTACATGTTCATCACTAGTTTGCAATAGATATATTTTTGAAATACATTACTAAGGAATATTAAAGAAAAAATGGGAGTTTCAATTTCAAATTAGTGAAACGCCCCTTGGCGGCAATGGTAGGAAATTAAAAATAATTTCCAGCATTTTGTATGGGCCAGATTTACTCGTATTATATTTTTCATTTCACTGCTCAATCTCAAATAGTTAGTAAGTTATGACCGGCGGGCTTCCTTGGTTGTACACCTGGTACGTGGATGTCAGGACCATAGCTGAGGCTTAGGAATGGTGTGAAATTACGGTAACCTTTCGCTATAAAGTTACTTAATCTAAACCCAAAGAAGCATTAAACAACATCAAATTCAATTTGAAGTGCTTAAACTGTATTATCGATATTGCAGCACTGTCACCTAACCACTATAACGTAATTTGTGAGCGAAGTAGCGTAACAATAATAATAATATTAATAATAACTACAAAATTCCTAAAATCACGTAGAATAGATCACCGATGAAATAATATGCTACAATTCGTACTGCATCTACATGTACAACCTACCGCTCCCTTTAAATCCATAGCTCTGCTGCTTATTTAATACTTTAATCACGTTATATAAGTCTAGAATCTGTATACAATAAATTGGAAGTATGAATTTTTAACGACACGTCATGTAATGCATATAAATATAACAGTGATAAGCTAATAAAGTAAATTATACACAAAGTACGGAAACATTATTATCAGATAACATGCAACGATTAAAACATAATAGCTAAATCAATAAAACTGCTGTAAATAATGACCAGGTATAAAATCGGGGCGTAATGTCACTGTGTTCACGAGATTCTGAATGAAACATGAAATTTATTTTTAATGTAAAAAATTTTAAAGTAAGGAATACTAAATTACTATTTCATTGGCAAAGGACTAATGTTACGATGTGTATATATTTATGGGTACTCTTTCACGAAAGTAAACTGACGCATCGCCTTTTATTGCAATTATTCTTATCTACGTTATCAACAACAATAACTAATAAGCACAAAGGACAATACACATCCACAAAAAATTTTTTAGTTGAACGAATCACACTCAACGTTTAGAACCTACTTAAAAAATAAAGTAAGTCAAACTTAACTCTTTAAATCCAAATTAACAATAGCACCGCCGGCTGTTGTAAATACCTAAAACTGCTGTGGCCGAACATTTTGATCTCTGGACAAGAAAGGTAATTTTGAGATGTATTCTTTATATATTTTACACTTAATTGAGAAAGAAACATAAAAAAATACATTTTAGGTAAATATTCATTATAATTAAATAAAAATCAATTGATTCTAATACATTTAGAATTTAGTACAGTTTTCCATGCTGTATTAAGATCTACAGCTTAAACAAATAACGGTCTTTGTTACACTTCCATATTTTCCACAAACGTATTTGTTGCACATTGAACAAACGTCAGCAGTTTTATTTTTGTCACATTTTTTAATTTGGCACTGATGACGTTTTTTTAGGTTTCGATGTATCAGATGTACAGATCGAAATACTCTTTTCTTAGTTCCTCAGCTAGAGTGAAAATAAAGTCTGCTCTTTTTATTTTACTGCCTACGACTATCCAGGCGTTGTTTTCGGCAAGATCTAGAACAATGTAAAATACAGGAACAGGCCATCTACGTGAACCAGCTTTCATAGAGTATTTTCTAGCCATTTGGTCCAACACATCTACCCCAAACTTTGTTTCAGTGCAATACAATACTGTTTCAGGTTTCTTCTTTTTGCCATCATCTATAGCCACAGTTGAATGTAGGGTACTTAGCAGTATGACATTTTTATTAACTTTATCCTGATAAATTGTAACGGTATAAACGGGTGGTAGAACGGGATTACAGATAAATTGGCCTTTTTGCCCCGACTAGTCAGCGTTTTGGGTGTGGGTATGATGTTGCTAAATTTTGCACATCCAGAATGGTAAATCGTACGTAAGTCAAAATAGGGGATGAAGACGTAATCAGTCGGTTTTTTTTGGGCGCCAGAATGTTTGGTAGTCAAAATAAGGGTCGTCATGACAAAATTACGAGTACATAGCGTGTCTAAACATACAAAAAGCATACGCTTACCTATCCGCAATCAATTCCAGGTGTGCTGGACAGCAACTCAGCAAACCACCTGAAATAGGGCTTCAAAATAGCACTACACGCTTGTCAAATAAAAGCGTGATAAACACTCAATAAAGTTACGTTACTACACCTCAGTGTAGATAATAAGGCGTTATATAATAATCTTAACAAAAAAAAAGACAAGCTATAGAATGCACTCTAAATGAATTAATACTCAACTAAAAAAATCAAATAAAACACTAAATATTATTAACCCTATTACTCAATAATAAAGAAAAAAAAAACTAACTTCGTTACGTTAAAACTAAATTACCGGTAAACTTGCAATTCGCAAAAAAACTTTTATGTAACACAAAAGGGTTTTCACAGAATTAAAACACATTTATAAAACCTAACAAAGCTATAATAAAATAAAAAAAATAAGATAAATATAACCATACGATAATGCATATAAAAAAAATAACAAATGCTTAATGGGCGACAGGATGTCTGATCAGAATGCTGCTTAACGCCGTTCTAAATGATTTAACCTATATATATATATATATATATATATATATATATATATATATATATATATTCGTGGATTATATAACCACACTACTACAGGGTCAATTGCCCTTTAATACTAAAATAAATAACAAAGTGTGAAGGCGGAGCGTCAGAACTATAATTAATTACACTAAATAAATTTAAAACAACAACTTAATTTAACAAAAAAAACGACACCGCTTTCAAACCTTCGTTAACACAAAAAAAAAATAGTTCGAAACACAAAAATCTTGAAAATATTCAATAAAAAAACACAATATTATATTACCTTAAGGTCTAGAATTACACCTCTCCTGTGTTACAACAAATGAAAGCGAACCAGGTGATGGGTTACTGCTATAACGGAAATGAAATCTCTCTGCTCTGACAAAATGATGAATGAAATGTTGACTATTGTTCTTTTATACACAAACGATTCCTCGATTGAATCTCGTTAAAATGTTACTGCATTAATTAAAAACTTCTTTTAAAATAATAATTTGAGCGCTCAACTTGCTTGATAACTTTTATGTTTGAAACAGTTTTATTTCCACTAATAATCCAAAAGGTTAATAACTTGTTTAAATAACTATAAATTTTAATATATTGCGAAAGTTTCTTTATCTTTCAACACGGTAATTAAGAGGCACTACAAGAACGTTAATGTTTTTTAAATCCGCAAAAGCGATATAAACCAATGAGTTCACCGAAGCACTAATATAACACGACGACGATCTCTAGGTGACGTGATTACGTAAAGTCGAAATCGGCACTAGGTATAATCCTTTGGTGATTGAACAATTTTAATAAAATCCCTTTACAGGTTCTCTTCAGAAGTAGCTTAACTACCCTTATTACACAAAAATGTACGTTCGTTAAACACCACAAGGTCCAATATATCAAAGTTCTAAACCACCCCTTAAAGCGTAACAACAAGCGGCACCGTACTAGTACTCGAGAGCGCGATCAGTTTCAGAATCATCCAAATTATTACCAAAAATCATCTTGGATTTTTAAATCCCACTACTCACAAAAAAATCTTATCTAATTTAATTCCACCAATTAAAAAACGGAACGAGAAGATTCAAACGTCAGCAGAATTCACGCGAAAAATATCTCTATATTTTTATTTAAGTACAAACAATAAGTCCCACATTTAATCTCTATGACTTAAAACCAACATACTCACTAATAAGCCGAACCACTATAATTAAGCGACTCCCTCTCGCCAATATGACATCATATACATATAAATCTACATTCTTTCTATAATTTTTAAGGAAATCAAACGAAATAAACGTTATTTACACTTATATACAACTATATACAAATAATACGCTACTCAAACTTCTACAAACGGGGAATAATAAGGAAAAACAACCTAAATTACGGAATAATAATTCACAAACAAAACAAACTAAAGCTCGCCACACACACACCATGCCTAAAGGTCGCAACACACGTAACACAAATTTATCTATAAAACTCAACTTGACAACAAAAAAAAAATGTATATACGGAATCTAACTAAGTGCATAGAATTACAAACAAAATTACGCAATACGTATACAGGGTGTTCAAAATACCCTGACAAAATTGACCAGGTGCTTTTATCATTTTTCATTACTGTGGTAGAATGTAACTCTGCTCTTTTATTCTTGGTACAAATTGGTAATTCCCTTCTTGCTCGGTTCATTGTTCCTACTATTGTTGTGTTCCTTTTTGCCAGCATTGTTTCTAACTTTTGTCTGGTAAAAAAGTTGTCGGTAGTAACATTTCCACCCATATTTACGAAAGGTTCCATTAATTTTAAAACAACATTCTGGAAGGGGTTGGTTGTTAGGACGCATATAATCTTTTCCTAAATAAGGAAAACCATTCAGAACATATTTAGAATTCGTATCAACAGCTAGCCAAAATTTTGGACCAAATTTATCAGGCTTATTCGCCATATATTGTGTAAATCTCCATCTAGCTTTAGTAGGAAACAGTTGTTCGTCTACTTTAATGTTTGCTCTTGGAACATAGCAAGCTTTACAGTTACTAATAAATATATGCCATATTTCGGACGTCAAAGCATACATATCACTAACTAGACGTTCTTTTCATGTTGATCGAATATCAAATCCTAAAAATTCTCTTAATTTCACGAAATAGATTGCGTGACATGGTGTCACAAAAAAGTTCGATCCCCAAGTAACAGACCATAAACTGTCAAGCTGTAATGTTCTTGCGCGGTAAGCACCACGAGCTAGCAATATTCAAAGAAAAGCATCAAGCTCTTAAAGAAATGGCCTTACTTGTCATTTAGCTTCAATTTCAATACATTTCTGAATGTGTTTTAGCGTTGTGTTATTAATAAACAATCAAAATGCACTTAGCATAGAGTTAGCAAACACTTTTCTTTTTGCGTAAGGAGTTGGTCCAGGAGTATTTCGCGTAACATCTATTTGAACTATACGGCCAACATAAGGTCCACTTGATTCCACAACTTCTCATATATCATTAGATTTGGATGATTGTTTACTCCCCACAGGTAAATGCATGTAATTTTTTCGTTTTGTATGGTGTTCGATGTCATCACTAGTTTCATTAAACATACAAGGATCAGAAGTGACATTATTTACGCAGATTCTTTACTTTGCTCAGTACTTTCGTCATCAACAGGAATTGCTTTTTCTGATTAGCATTCAGATAAGTTTTCCAACTCCGCAAGATAATCTAAAGCCTGTCGTGTAAAACCGCGAGACGACCACTTTTTCTTTACTACGAAATTAACCCGTAATAGGTACAGAAGTATCTCACAAGAACGTTCACTTGCAACTAATTTGAAATCTCAAAGTACAGATCAACCAAGCAAACAAAAGCCCTGAGAGGACGTACCTGAGGGAACTGTTTTTCAACAGGTACATTCCATACAAAAGTATTAATGTAGCAAATTTAAATCAAATGTATGGATTGCTTATTCAAAATTCTGTGAACAAATTTATTTATTTTATGTTAGGTACATCAAATGTTATTGAATTAATTACCAAAAACTTTTAAGTATTTATTGTTTAAGTACAAATAAGATGGTTTTGAAGTTATAATATTTTCTACAAATAATTTACACAATTTTTAGTTTTGTAAACATTTGTAAAATACTTGAAAAAACATCATTCTGATCACATTTGAATATAAAGTGACTAACAAATTACAATGATTCTTCTACCGAACTTTCTTCTTCTTTATCTGATTAACTTATATTTACTTGAAATGACAACCTTTCTACAGTTTCATCATAAGTGTAAATAATATAATAGCGTTTAAAACATTCACATAAATAAAGTGTAATGTTATTCACAATAGAAACAAAACACATATGCACAATTAAAATTTAAAACAATGTCCAAGATTTTATGGAAAAATAAGCACATATCGTTTATTATTATTGATTTATAACTTGTGACTACAAAATTAAAAATTCGAAATATTGAAAATCAACATGATTTGATATTTTAAAACTTGCCACGCTCATTTAATTTAAGTGCAGCTACGTATTTTAAAATCGTACACTACTCCAAATATTAAAAAATCCATGTAAATCGATATTTAAAAAAGCATGCTTACTGTTTTAAGGTTATGAACTCTATAATCGTTTTATTATTTAAAGCTTTATACTAAAAGATACATATGCACAATACATACCGTTTCTATCACAAATCAGTTAAAAGAGCCTTGAAAAAGACTTTTTATAAAGACTAATCGACAATAAATACTCAATAAACACGAAAATAACCTGCCAATGCAAAATGCGTATGACAAATGTCAATTGTTTGCGTTTGGGAATGTACGGTCGGAGACTTCTTAATGGAAATTGGACGAACGTTTTACCGCTATAAATTTTTTAATTTAATTCACATATTTTCCGGGGTTTTTGTTTGCTTGGTAGAGCTGTACTTGAATATATAGATCTCTATAGAAACAAGTTATAACTTGCATTTTTATATCTCGGGCGCGTAGGTAAAAATAGTGAAGATTATTCATAATTTCGGACACGACTAAACAAGTTCTGACTTGCAGTAAACTCCTATAAAACCACAATATACATTGTTTTATCTCAACGTTGTAATTATTTTTGTTATACAACCTCGAAACTGATTATGAATATATAAATGGTCAAAATGACGGTTCCGGCTGTTATACAAATACTACAAAAAAACTCTAAAACGGCTTAAACTTTTTTAATATATTTTTTATATTCTAAAAGTACACAAAAATCTAGAAAAAGGCATAATATCTCAACACCGTAACACCAAGCACAACGGAGAAACAACATTTTTAAGAAGACACGCGGTCAAATTGACCGCCGCGTCAGTTTTAAAGCACCACATTAGCATAGCTATTTGTGATAACGGATGGTATGACTGTTTGTTTGTGCCAGTATCGCCACGAGCTTCAGAAGTTCAAGAATATTTGGAAAGCGGGTTGTTTTCTAATCAAACATATAAGAAATATTTATGCTCTACTACTTTTATTTATTTCTTTATTGTTTTATTGCTAATATCCCATCATTTCATTCCAAGAGAGGATAACTGTCAAAATTTGAGAATCAATTCATGACATTAAACATTTTGTAATTCTTTATCACATTATCTATTTTTTCCCAAGGGAGAAAAATAATATGTATTATAGTGGATTAAAGTGAAAATATTTCTTTGGAACTGTCGCAGGAGGATCCAAGACGATAAATGCAGCATGTACTTATTAAAATGGTAATTGTGTGACACGGTAAATTCGTATAAGTCGTCGCGTGGTCGTATTAAAATAAGCGGGGTGCCAACTGAATTCGCCGAAGATGGTTGTGGTTCGTAGTAAGATGTTATTAATTTGACTACGTGCTTCACTCTTTTAAATGAAACCCAAACTCTATAATGAATGTTGCCACTACGATCGAGGTTTTTTAAGTCCTTGGACGAAATATTAAAAATCTTGATTTATCGTAAAAAATAAGATTAATGGCCACCAATTAAGATACTAAACATTCGTAATGTAAAGTACGTCATGATTTGTTTAAATAACTTTAATAGGTTTATTTGAAACTAAAGTAATAAATAAATGATCGTTAAATACATTTTATAAACATAAATGTTTACAATTAGTCACAGCACTTTAATGTTTGCATCAATAGCAAATAATTTGTGAATAGACTATATAACCGAATTCTTGAATACTGTTTAGTACCAACAGTAGCAGGTATACTTTTCTAATTTTAATGAATTACCTTATATAAAACACTCAGCATTTTAAATTTAATGGATGTGACAGTCCTAACTTGTTCAACATTAATTGACCAATTTTGACTACTAATTTGTACGATAGCAAGATATAAAATGAAAAAATATTCAATAAGTTTAGAAAAAGCTTGATACCTTTAATTATGTCACGCTCTCAAAATGACCTTTTATTTAAGGACGAGTATCCGTTAAAGCAATAATTATATTGCAAGCACTTGTTTGTGTTCAACTCCACCTTTGTCTTTAAATTAGTAATTCATAACTCTTACTTCATTAGTTAAAACTCACATTATGAAGACAAATTACAATGAAAAGTAGAAAACCCTTAATTATATGTATGGAAAATTGAAATAAAATTGTTACAAAATTTACACCTCCTTAGCACTAAAAGCCTATCCCGTCTAACTCCGCTCTACCTTAAGTATGTAGCTACAAACTAAACTTTAAATGTATTCATGTTTGAATATCAAAAGGATCCAACATAAGCAACTAACCTGTAAAGAAAATTACATGTTTTGACTTCTAAGGGCTAAAAAGACAATTAGTAGTCAAATATATGTAATGTGCTTTAACGGTAGTTGTTTAGGTGTCAAAAAGCAAAAGAAACCCGCTTCAAGTATCCTCGAGCACGTCAACCTCTCTTCTCGGAATTCCTTAGTACACACCATGGCATATGCTTGTCTTCCGCCGTACTAAACATTGCTTTTAGCATTGATTAATATAATCAATGCTTTTAGTTTATCTGAAGGAACCATACCAGAGTCCATTTATTTGTTATCTATTTTTAATTTGTTTTAATAGGGGTGCATAAGGTGTTCTTTAAACATTTACGTCATAATTGCAGTAATATTCCCATAAAGTGAAGTATGAATGTTGTTTGACTTTTCTATCTAACTTTACCTTTTTATTTCAACTAGGCAATGCACAACCTGGGATATTCCATATGTACCACCGCTAGCATTCTTGATTAGATAGTAAGAAACTTTAAAAAGAATAGTTATGTAAAATTAAATTTATTTGAAAATGTGTATACACACGCAAACGACATATATAAGATCTATATCTTGGTATTTATATTTCTTGAAATATATATATATATATATATATATATATATATATATATATATATATATATATATATATATACACGACACGCAACACGCACACGCACAGGCATACGCACAAGCACACGCACACGCACACGCACACGCACACGCACACGCACACGCACACGCACACGCACACGCACACGCACACGCACACGCACACGCACACGCACACGCAACGCACACGCACACGCACACGCCACGCGCACGCACACGCACACGCACACGCACACGCACACGCGTACGCACACGCGTACGCACACGACACGCGTACGCACACGCACACGTACACGCACACGCACACGCACACGCACACGCACACGCACACGCACACGCACACGCACACGCACACGCACACGCACACGCACACGCACACGCACACGCACACGCACGCACACGCACACGCATACGTACAAAAGCCGCACACGAACATCGAATCATTGCCTGGTAAACAAGGTAAATTTCCCAAATCAGTCATGGTGTGGGGATGTATGTCAGGAAGAGGAATGGGAAAGTTGCATTTCCTAGATGGTCTTGTAAATGCTACTCGATATATAGAGATTTTGCAAAAGGGTCTCGTACGAGCGTTTTATCTTCCGACAAGATGGAGCCTCCTGCCATTCTGCGAAGATTACAAATACACGTCTTACATTCCATTAATAAACGTAATTTGATTGTTATCTCATTAAATGTAGAATTTACATCAGTTCTACATATATAAACACAAAATTTACATCGATTGGTATCTCGATAGCTCAATTGGTTAGAGCGGTACTCTACCAAAGTACATGTCGTAGGTTCAAACACTACTTTTTATTTATGTATTTAATAAAATTAATAATAATTTTTAAATTACCTAACGTTTAAAATTCCAATATTTATATAGTGCAGTGTTATTCTCCAGCTTTTGCACGAGTTGTATTATGGAACATGTGTATTCTTATCTAGCTAACTGATAAATTGAAATGCTTACCTGTTAATGTTAATGAGTGTGGTATGAGTTAGTAGGAAAGTAAAAACAGTACCAGAGTCCAGTTATTATAGTGACATACGAAAACAATGCAACACAGAACATGAATAGAAAATGTCACGTCATTGATAAATGTCACCATAAACGTTATAATAATCACTAATAAAAGGAAACGAACATATTATGACGTATATATCCACTTATTTCATAATTAATATTAAATGGGATGGAGCAATGCGTTAGGACCAATTCGACTTTAGATACTTCATTTAACTGAAAAAGCACGAAATGTGTGCTACAGCGTATTGCCGCATACTTTCATCATTTATGAACACTCTGTATACATTTCTAATTAATATAATTTAGATAATTACGAGTTTCGTTCAGCAAATGTAGATTCATTTGCGTTAATTCAGCAGTAATGATAGCTTTCAATTAAGACCTCGCTTTTACTTCTGCAAAACTGTAATAGCATAAATCTTATTTTGTATTCACCATTATAAGAAGGCTTAGGAATTTCTTCTTTGTTTCTCATATTTAACTAAATTGCAAATTAAATTTTGAACAAACAAGCAAACAACTCCATCCTAAACAACAGAATTTTAGATTAATACTGTCATCTCATCTCCCGTTCAGTAATGTTTACGGTGTCTGAATAATACATTACGCACAAATAATAAGCGTGAAAGTATAACGAATGGACATTTGAAAAGTTTATGAAACGACCTAATTACTACTACAAGACACAGCAACAATATTTCTTTTTTAACCAGAATCTCGTTACCTAACTAAAACTCGTTCAGGATAAGTTAGTGAACTGAAGAGAAAAACAGACCCATTTATCCTAAGGTTATTTATTATCGTTGGTATAACATCAGACCCTTAATAGCAAGAAACTTTGGTTTTTCATGATAAAATTACAAAACATACATGTTGACCGAGATACTAAACAAGCTTAAATTTTCTCTATAGCGAACTTTGATGCATATACACTTTATAATATCATATTTAATCTTACTCGCTTAGTTAATTTCAGTTTACATGATACCATAATTTTAGATATTATTAACAAAGCTGAAGGGTTGCTTTTCAGCTATTTACATAAATTAATCTATTCAAACTTAATCATGCCAGTGCTTAACTTTAAAAAGACGCATTTTAATTTTAAATAAAAACAGTTTTCTCCCATCCTTTAGTATGAACTTTAACTCATATTGCAACAAAGTAATTGTATTATTATAAGTTTTTGTTATGAACGAATAAGTTCAAAGGTAAATATGTAATTAAAATAAGTAATTTGATTGTAATCTCATTATATTTAGAATTTACATCAGTTCTACATACATAAAGACAAAATTTACATCGATTGGGGCTTGAACCTTGATGGCGCAGTTGGTTAGCGCGGTATTCTAGCAAAGTACAGGTCGTAGGTTCAAATCCTACTCGAGGTAAACTTTTATTTATTTATTTAATAAAATTAATAATAATTTTTAAGTAATTGTATTATTTCTTATGTTATTTGCTGGATAGTATTTTGATAGAGTAATGCTTAAGCAAACGATATAATAATATGGTAGTAGTAATAAATAGAGTAAAATATAAATAAAGTAGTCTTACTCTCTTCACCATACATTTATTAATTTTTACATTCCAACCTGCAAAATTATACATATTATGTAGGTATAGAAGGTTATGCAATCGACTTTTTTTTCACTATCGCTAAATCGACTTACTAGCTCATTCTACAACTTTTGGACAAGATCGGTCATCTATGCCTTGATGTCTATGTGTGTGTGTGTGTGTGTGTGTGCGACTGTCTGTTAGTATCCACGATAACTCCAGAACGAAAATACCTACGTACTTAAAATTTTTTATTTCCATCTGGGTTAGACCTGATTAGAGTTTGGGAGGGGGTTTATTAGGGGCCGTTTTCGGTTTTTATCAAATATTTCTAAAACAACTGCATATTTAAAAAATACGTAGATACAGAACTTAAACATATCGATTAATTATGTTCTATGCAATCTTTTTATATGACGCGTAATTTAGCGGCAAACAATTTCTAACGTAGAATTTAAGTGAAAATTTAGTTTTACATAAATTTTCTTTATGCAGTGTTTTAATGTAAAGCAAAATAAATGTAAAAATTGAATAAACATGATTTAAAATACTGAAGTTGTATATTATCGATTTTTTTATAGATATATACACGGTGTCCTGAAAAGAATGAGCCATACTGCAGGGGCACCTACTCCGGATTGAAATATACCGATTTAAGTCAACTTACCTTAGTACCAAGTTGCTCCCTTCAGGACATACGAGCCTTTAAAGATTTATTTTGTTTTCCAATTTTTTACGATAACTCATTTAATTTTTGAGTTATTTAATTGAAATTTGGTTTTGTAGGTTTTCGCATTAGCTGAACATGTCTGTGAATTCAATTTTTATGTAAAGTATAGAGGGCACTTGCAGCAACCTATATGTTACATTCTCGTTATATTTTTTTGGTATGTGAAAAATTTGACATAATGAGTAACATTTAAAAAATTTCATAATAATGGCTTTATAAAAGGTATACTTGTCGCAAGTCGTTAAACTGTACCATTTCCAAGAAAAATGTGTTTAAAATTAGTACTACAGATCAGATCAAAAATAATTGTTTTCATATTAATTAACTTCTAGCTCCTCCCAAAACATTATACAGGTATGGAAAAATATTATCGCGGGTCTAACTGATAATAAGTAAAACAAAGACAGTACAATCAGTTCACGTGCTAAGTGAGATAGAATACACAACATACTAAAAGCGCTGATGCGATACATGCGTGTTTTGAGTAGGCTAGTATCAATGATACATTTATTGCTACTTATATATATATATATATATATATATATATATATATATATATATATATATATATATATATATATATATATATATATATATATATATATATATATATATATATATATATATATATATATGAACCTTGGTGGCGCAGTTGGTAGCGCGGTACTCTAGCAAAGTACAGGTCGTAGGTTCAAATCCTACTCGAGGTAAACTTTTTATTTATGTATTTAATAAAATTAATAATAATTTTTAATTACATATTTATCTTTGAACTTATTCGTTCATAACAAAAACTTATAATAATTTAATATTAGTCAAGTTGCTTTGGAATGTGTGAATCCTTGCGATATTGCAGGCTCACATTCCATTAATATAAGTAATTTGATTGTAATCTCATTATATTTAGAAATTACATCATTTCTACATACATAAAGACAAAATTTACATCGATTGGGGCTTGAACCTTGGTGGCGCAGTTGATAGCGCGGTACTCTAGCAAAGTACAGGTCGTAAGTTCAAATCCTACTCGAGGTAAACTTTTTATTTATGTATTTAATAAAATTAATAATAATTTTTAATTTATTGCTACTGTCAACGAGAATTAAAAATCAGTGTTTTTGCAAGTCCTACACAATACTCATGTATTCCACTGAAGAAAAAATACAGATTACTAAGTGGTATTATTCAGGAAGCACTGCACAAGAAATAATGGGCAGGTTTGCTTTTTCCTTTGAAAACAGGCCAATTCCATCAGAAACTATGATTATACATACTGTTTGTAAATTTGAAAAATATAGATTTTTAAATAATTGTAGAAAATGCAGTAGCATTGATGGTAATGATGGTGAACATCCTGGTCGTAACTTAAAGGAAGAGCGCGAACTTCAAGAAATTGGTATGTGTAGTTTAGCAGAAACTAATTCCTGTGCAATAGTACAAAAGTTGCTGAAGAAATGAATATTGAACAACGAACAGTTCGCAATATCTTGAAAAGAAATAAATACCGTTGCTATAAGTTGCAAACTACACAAGAAATTTTTCCAGCAAATCAACAAACGCGTATAAAATTTTGTGAAGATGAATCGGGCTAATGAAAACGAAAGATTTATTGAAATTTTTTGTTTACCGACGAGTGTTCTTTTAACTAACATGGCCATCACAATCCGTCTGTCGCTGTTGGTTACTCTCGGGAAAACAAACACATTAGTATTCCTTACCGGACACAATACCGCCAAAAAGTTAATGTGTGGGCAGGAATTTTTTATCAACGGAAACTTGAATGCGGACAGATGTTTAGAACTGTTGAGAAACCAGATAGTTCCAGCTGTTCAACGCCTCAATGTAAATTTTGATGACATTTAGTAACAATAAGGTGGCTGTCCTGCTCATACTGCCAGTTCAAAAGGACCAACAAGATTGTTATTAATTATTCCGCACCAGATATTAATTTTAAATTCTTGATGGAAATGTCGCTCCAAAGTGGCATGTGGATTTTCGTCAGCCTATATATGACTATTCTTCCTGTTTAAAACTCCTTTCCTAGTAAACGCTGCTTCATCTGTAAATAAAATTCTACTTACAAATGCTGGATTTTGTCTGTTCTTACGTAGTATAAATTCACAAAGATTTGTTCTGGTCAAAAAGCTCCTGCATATATAAAACATTAGATGTTACAGTACTGGATAATCCAACATTTAATGGTAATTGGCGAATACATATTGTTGCGCCATCCTCAACATTATTTAATAATTGTTCTTCTTGAGGAACAGTGCGCTCAACAGGTAGCCCGTTATGACGTATAGAATGATAGCTACCCGTTTCACGCAATATTGAAAATAACCTTGAAAATATCGGTCAGGTTGTCTGCGATTTGGATAAGTTTCGGCATAGATTCTTGCTGCAGCGCGCTCCTTACAACATTGTTGGGCATAAATTGCCACCATATCGGTCATTTCACTATTAGAAAATAAGTTATATCGAGGCATTGTAAAAGAAAAATTTAGCTGAGAGATAAATTCAACAAACTACAGAAATTAGAGTTAAAGTGATATTGATTGACGTCAGCCTACTAAATACATTTTACTATAGTTTGTTTGCTAGCAAAACAAATTCGAACAAAAAATTAATCACTTAAGTTAAGTTAAACTGTGACAAACAAATCTTGTACATACGAATAAGCGGATCACACATATTAGATGTTCGTAGAAATGAATATTAGGTATGATAAAGATGCACTATCCAACTGGTCTAATGTAATACAGAAAGTATAACCAAAATATCTTGAAGAAAAAGAAAACAGTGACGGTAACAAATATATTTAATATAAATTATATTCATGTCGCTTCATAAATTTATTTGTTGGTGTACGTCATTGGCACTCACTTTTTGTTTGTTAATATTGCTGTCGAATACACTATATTGAATGTTCGCGAGAGTAATAGAATCTGTAGTACCAACTTTAAATACCTTTTTCTTTGAAATGGTGCAGTTTAGCGATTTGTGAAAAGCATACCTTTTATAACGCTATTATTATGAAATTTTTAAAAAGTTACTCATTATGTCAAATTTTTCACACACGAAAAAAATATGACAACGAGAATGTAACATACAGGTTGCTGCAAACGCCCTATATACTTTACACAAAAACGGACATGTTCAGCTAATGCAAAACCTACAAAAACCAAATTTCAATTAAATAACTCAAAAAATAAATGAGTTAGCGTAAAAAAATAGAAAACAAAATAAAGGCTCGTATGTCCTTAAGGGAGCAACTTGGTACTAAGGTAAGTTGACTTACATCAGTATATTTTAATCCAGATACCTTATCTGGATTTCCTTATGGCGCATTCCTTTCAGGACACCTATATATATATATATATATATATATATATATATATATATATATATATATTATATATATATATATATATATATATATATATATATATATATATATATATATATATAGGCGACTTTGGAATTTTTTACATTAACATGTATTTATGTCTATTAATCTCTATCTGACATGAAGTTTTATACGTCATTCTGACATAGATTATTGTTTTTGTTTTTACAATGTTGCCTGTTTTCGTTATGAGCGTATAAAAAAGAGGTTGAATAGTAAACCTAAAAAAATTGAAATTAATATTATTTCATTTCTTTTAGTTTAAGTTAGTATCTAGATGTCTATTAACCTCTAATGATGTTTTAAGCGTATGTTTGACATAGATTATTGTTTCTGTTTTTTCAATTTTGCATATTTACGTATCTAACTTATTATAAAAGATGTTGCATAATTATCATAAAAAAAAAATTATTTCATTTCTTTTAATTTCGATTTTGTAGGTTGGAAGGTCGTGTGTTCCACACCAGGTATTTATAATTGCAAATGAGTAAAGTACCTTCTTGTCTAACGTAGTTCTGCATCAGACTCCAGATTTTTTTTTAAGAAGCTTTTCATACAAAAAATTTGGTTTACATGGTGCTAATGTTTCATAAGCTAACCCGATACTGTCTATTCCCAAAAGTACTTTGACTTTTGTAGCGGTTAGACACGTGCTAATCGCCGCTCTGAGTGCATGAAAGTTCAAGTGATATCTATATCAAGTTCAATAAACTGACCAAACGGCAGGTAAACTATTTATACTACACTAATTTTAAATTTAATATAATTTGTAAAAATTAAGATTTAAATAATTAATAACAACTAGTGGTTATTAAATACTAAATATTCAACAAAAATTTTTTTTTTCTGAAATCGGCATTAAAGTTGCTAAATGCGAACTAATTTGAGTCACGAATTTTCAACATTTGAGATAATTTATGAAAATGTAAACTTTCACCATTATCACTCATAATAAAATATTTATCCTAACTAGGTCATCAAAATTAAATATTGTTAAACTGCCTTAAAGATGACAGATCAGAACACTCTACGGCGAAAGCTAACAATGAAATTTGTCAGCCACAAAACACATTTAACAAAATTTAACCGAGTTATGATGTAAGTGTAAAGTTGTGAAAAACTTCAATTTGAAAATGATAGAAGCATTCATAAATCCAAACATCACATCAAACAAAATAACCCAATTAAATCTAACAAAGAGATATCTTTATCAATAAGTGGAAGTGTTAATTTTTAATGACCTAGTTATTCTTTACTAAAATTTAATTTTATAGTTGGCTTTATACGTTTCTCAAACTGTTATGTTAATAGCAAGCTGATGTTTATGTTTTAATTTTTCAACTTTGAGAAAATTGTTTGCAACATCTTTAACAATTTTTAACAAATATTACTACTGGCGAAGATAACTGTAAATGTTATCGAAACGTTTAGATTGTATAATTTAAATTACGCCATTAAAAAACCCCAAAAAAGCTAAGTATTTTATTTGAGATAATTATCCCAGGTAAAGCAGAATTTTCTAATAAAGAAACGACAGCAATATTTTTGCTCGGAATTTTCGATTCGAACAACTCTTTAATATTAAGATTATTAGGGACTGAGATTCCTTCTTGAATCCTACTAGTGACTACACATTTATTTCCTAACGATTCGGCTACATAACCTTCTGCTACACTGGCAGAACTCCATCCACCATGCCTTTTTAGATACATTATATCTCCACCAGCGTCCACTAATAAAGTTGCCGACGTACGGCGTAAACAGTGTCCCGTATACTCCGTGCAACTGGGCAAACCAAGAAAAGCCCCTGTTTTGGTAGGTATTTTCCCACAGCTTGAACGCTGCACTTTCCGTTTTTATAATTCACAAATAAATGTCTATGTGGTGTACGCGGAGGGTGTAGTGCTATATAGTTTCGATACAATCCGTCGTTGATTTGCTGCTTTCCCCTTCCATCAGCGATCATAAAACGCCTTGCTTTATTAGTTTCGAATCGGGAATTTTTACAATTAAAATAATACCCTTATCTTCTATGTCATTTTTGTTAACTCGCCACAGCGACATGCACCCGCTAAAGCAATAATAAATACAACCTGAAACGAATATAAGTATGACATCGATTGAAACACTTTTAATTATGACCGCTTACTTTCATCATTAAAAATTCATCATCAGGAGCTTTTCGAAGAAAATCGTCTACTTCGCTTCTTTTAAACACTCTGGACTTTTTGCTTTGTATCCTGTTGATTTTCTTTTAAGATACGCTTTCAATTTTGGAAAATTACCTATGTTTAAGTTTTCTTTTACCAAAGGATCGCTTTTAGCATTGAGTAGGTACTCCAAAGAGTCGATGATTTGTATCTCTGACTGCCTTCCACAATGTATACCAGAAGAACGCCTTCAGTAACTTGTTTAATTTTTTTTATGCTGCACCACTTTTTAAACGTTTCATATTCTTTCTCATACCTCTGCCTTGATTTGTTTTGAAGTAACTCCGCCACAGCAGCCGTTGCAGCTTCCGTTATATTCATTTCAACATCCATTTCACAATCAAAATCACTTAGGGACATCGTTATTTATTGAAAATTCGCAGAAAGGAAAGGAAACACCAAACCGCAAAAATATTTTCAGTAATTTTTTGTTTTATTTACTTGTCGTTAAGACAAGACGCTTTTAATTGTTCATATACATTTGTCAAAGCTCTCTGATTAATTCAAATTTATATTTTTAAATAATTTTAACAATTATTATAAGTTTTTGTTATGAACGAATAAGTTCAAAGGTAAATATGTAATTAAAAATTGTTATTAATTTCATTAAATACATAAATAAAAGTTTACCTCGAGTAGGATTTGAACCTACGACCTGTACTTTGCTAGAGTACCGCGCTAACCAACTGCGCCATCAAGGTTCAAGCCCCAAGCGATGTAAATTTTGTCTTTATGTATGTAGAACTGATGTAAATTCTAAATATAATGAGCTTACAGTCAAATTACTTATATTAATGGAATGTGAGCTTGCAATATTAATAATTAATAACAATTTTTAATTTTAACAATTCTTAATAATTTTCAAAACGATTTCAGAGAAAATATAACACATCACGCAGCAGGGAAGTGTTTTTGTTTGACTCGGAAGTGTTGATAAACTACTTGGATGCAAGCCTCCTAGGCCAACAAAATGCCACTTTCATGCCGTGTAATGTAATATAATATTGTACTCTTCATTGTAAATATAAAATAATTAAAACAAGAGAGAAATGCTACCAGCGTATAATTTCCCAGGATTTAATGATTGTCCAGGACCTAATTACAATCATAACGTTCTTCCATATAATGCTCCTATACAGGTTGTCCCAATGAACAACGTTATACCAGTTGCTGCAATGTTCAACACACAAATGCCGCAGATTAATAAGCACCAACAACAAAGCCAGTAGTTGCATATTCTTCTTCTCTCAATAGTGCATTAGTCTACCAGCCCATTTATCGCAGCAGCAGTAAAATGACTAGCACCAATACTACAGATTGACCTCAACCAGCGACAATGAAAGAGAAGAAGATTCAATAGAAACCTCCAATGAAAATCCATGTCAAAATGTTGAACAAACCAAGCAAAGGAAAGTAAATGTGACAAACTGCCAAATTATTACACTACAAAATAGGTATGATCAATTAACCGATGCCATGGACGAAGAAACCAACATCCCACAAGCAGGAAACAAAGTTCCACGTCCCTCGCCAATCTTTGTCTATAGCGTAATAAATTACCAACACATGATAAATAAATTCAACGAGATTATATAAATAGAACAATATAGCAGAAAAGGTTTAGCTAATAGTACAATAAAAATGAATTGTCACACCTCGGAACTTATCGTAAACTGACTAACTTCATGCAAGAAAACAAAATTGTGCGTATAAACCCAAGGAGAAATGAGCAGATGGGGTAGTGCTAAAGCACTTACGTCATACAACTGACATAGAAAGAATTATAGAGGAACTTGGTAAAGTCGGGTATCTAGTTTTTATGAATGCAAGAAATAGAATAACAAAAGATCCATTAAATCTATTTTCTGTCGACCTTGAACCGGCGGAAAATAAACATATCTACAAAGTACAAAAAATACAAAAGCAATTAATTGCTGTTGAACCACTCAAGAAGATTGAAGGTATCTCATAATGTACGCGTTGTCAACAATACAGCCACACTAAAGCTTACTGTACTAAACCTCATGTATGTGTCAAATACGAAGGGTCACATAGCACGAGTAATTGTACAAAAAAAAACAAAGAAGCACCCGCAAAATGCGCTTTATGCGATGGTCCCCATCCAGCCAGCTATAGAGGTTGTGAATCCTAGCATCGCTTATTGAGAAAATCTAACAACTCCAACAATAGATTAAACATCCAATATTGTGCGTCAGCAACCATACATACAGAAAACCAATCCCAAACAAACTATACCCTACATAACATAAGCTACGCAAAAGCTGGATGAGTTCAAGGCTATGTTCCAGCAAATAGTACAACAGAACAATATGGTGATGAACCTGCTTACCATGCTGATAAGTAAAATTCACTAATTTCTTAATAATAGCCCTGTGCAATGCCAACGGCCTTATACAGCACAAAACTGAGTAGATACATTCCTTCACCATAATTCAGTGGACATCATGCTAGTCAGCGAAACTCATTCCACACAGAGATCATATTTTTGCTTACCTAACTACACAACCTACATAACCAATCACCCAGACAACACAGGACATGCTGGAACCGCCAAATTAATAAAAAAACACTATCAATCACATCGAACTACCGAAATATGAAACCAATTACTTGCAACGCCACATCCATTACAGTTAATCTGTTTCCATACTACTACTCCTTCCTGTCAACCGGCACACCAACTTGCTGGCCGACAGACCTCCGGAAGATTTGAGACATCTTGGACTTCTTTTTTACCAGTGGCATCTCGCCAGCGTACGTGTGCATAATACCAAGCCACGATCTCTCTTCCGACCATTCATACTTAAGTCAACGACGAAGTCTCGTCACAACGTCAAATTCAATCCGGAGTGCCCCAAGGCAGTGTTTGGGGACCCCTGCTCTACGTGCTTTACACAGTTGATGTTTCCACTAATGCAAACACAATTTAAAAAAAACGTAAACAGATTAACTTGAGAATAAAGGAACTGCAATGGTTAATCGGACGAAAATCTAAGCTCTCGCTTACAAACAAAAAACTACTCTACATCACCATACTTAAACTTATGAGGCTGTACGGAGATTTGGGGATGCTCAAGTAAATATAACGTAGACATAATTCAAAGAAGCCGATAAAAAATACCACGTATGATCATAAACGCACCATGGTTCGTATCCAACTTGGTGCTTCACAATGGTTTAAAAATTCCATACGCGAGGATCGCTATACAAGAAAAAGTACAAGGTACCGCACCAAACTGGATATCCACGACAACCCTTTACTGCACTCTCCGCTTGAAGCACAAACGTAAAAAGGCTGAACCGTAACTGGCTCGCAGATCTCAAACAGGATTAACGGGACAACTCACTGGACAAGACCTGCCCAATTCAATCACGATACTATAAAAAAAAAATAAAATCACATTAGCTTATGGAATAAGAATGACGGTTTCTTCACATTATAGGAATTTGATGAATACTTGTGTGAGCTTTAATAAACTGATTAATCAATGCATTATTTATTTTGTATCAAATACGTTATGGACTATACAGGGTGATTCACGGTGGATGGCACATTAGACGTTTTTGGTGAACCAGGCAACTGATCACTCCAAAAATTTCATGGGTGGCATACTTGAACATTCTCTACCCAACTAATATATTTTCGATAATGCGGTGTTGCCACTTCTATTCGAAAGTAGTAGCAAATTTGACATCTTAAACTGTATACCCTGTATACAATTTTAAGATCTTCATCAATTTCCTAGCAACTTCTCTTATTTCCCTATACCTAACTGTAACCGTTCTTGAAATTAAAATAATGAATTTAAATTTTTCTCGTCCGAAAGCATGATCTTTAAGGATGCTGATAGCTTCGAGCTCAGTGATACAATGATATCGAAATTTGGTTTATAGTAAGGTAATACATGGAGACATCCCACGATTTAGTTGAATCCCAGTTACATCAATACAGGGTGGTTCAAATATGTAGTTATTTCGTTTGCTTGAAAAAGTAACTAAAAATGGATTGTTGTAAATGCACCCTGTATATTCATACTATTCCGGAAAACTGCCGTTTATGTATATATATATATATATATATATATATATATATATATATATATATATATATATATATATATATATATATATATATAATAGAGATAGGTAATCTTGACTGTACTTATTTATATAAATTATTATTTTCAGAACCTGAGGTTGCAGTCAATCTTATAGCTTATTTATTTAAAAGGAGAAACACTCTTATTAAGAGTGTTTCTCCTTTAAATAAATAGCTAATAAGATTGACTGCAACCTCAGGTTCTGAAAATAATATATATATATATATATATATATATATATATATATATATATATATATATATACATACCTATACCTAACTGGTGGGGTTTCTGACTGAGCATTTATTTGCGAAAATGCACCTTGAAAATGATATCCCCATTCGGTGTTTGGTAAGAAGGCCACTATTACTATTTGACATTAACGTATCAGTATCGTAATAATATCAACATTTTCGTCCATTCAGAAGCTGAAAATACCTTCACAAACGATGGAACAAAATTACTCAAACGAAGTTCTTATGAATTTGCTCATTATCTTTGAACGGTGTGACAAAATTATCAACAGGGCATGTAGAAAGTTCAATGAAATGTATCCGAATCTACCACCAATAAACCTCAGGAAATTTATATGAATCCAGGAAAATTTAAAAGCATTCGCATCAACTTTAAAATCGTTAAAAACTTGCCTCGTCCCTTAACTTCCGAAGACAACCAGATGGTTGTTTTGGCATATTTTCACGCATTTCTAGAGTCATTGATAAGAAATGCTGCACAGAATTTAGGTTATAAAATATTCATCAGCACAACGAATCTTGCAAAAACATACCATGCATGATTACAAATTTAGCAATGTTCCAGCAATGAAGTCTCAAGACACTCAACAGAGAGTTGAATTTTATGAAACGATGTTGGTACGCACCCAAGGAAATTCATTTTCTTTAAATAAACTAATTTGTGCTGACGAATCAAAATTTTCTAGAAAAGTGATTTTTAATAGAAACAATTGTCATTTTTGGTGCAGTAAAAACCCTCACGTAATCAAAGTTTC
This sequence comes from Vesta saturnalis, assembly GCA_036346205.1. NCBI lineage: Eukaryota > Metazoa > Arthropoda > Insecta > Coleoptera > Lampyridae > Vesta > Vesta saturnalis. The sequence goes on along the minus strand of JARFJB010000717.1, from coordinate 4,683,269 downwards.
AATATTTTCAAAAGAAATGTATGTAAAGGGCAAGAACAATCAATGGAATATTCCCCAGACAGCGGGGCGTAAACAAAATTCATCAATAACGAAATCTAACACACAAAAGCTGCATCGCATATTCTACAGCAATTGCGAGTGTCAAGGAGAGGTAATATAAATTACTTCTAACATCAAGCATTATTATGAACAAGCATATTAACCCTTTCGGCCCTACTGGTGGCATTTGCCACCACTATGTTTACAGAGTTCTAACTATATCCAACCAGTGATTTTGCTGCTTCTATCACTAGATGTCACTGATTTAAAAATGACTCCTGCACATAATCAGAGCAGCTGGTAATTTACTCTTTTAAGTGCGTAAGTGTGCGACAACATGAATTCTGATAAGCTCCAACAACTCTACGGGAAGTGCAGATAATTACTATAAAATGCAATCCTTCTTCTGATTTCAAATGAATTATAACCAACGTATAAAAGCAATTACGTGTATAATATTGGGTTTTCAATTCCTGAAAAATAAATAACTGAAATTCTATTATTTGCTTTTGTTTTTTTTTCAGATAATGAAGGTATACCTCCAATTAAATTTTATGAAAATTGAAAAACATTGGCTACAACAGTAACGTTTGGCTGAGGCTGCCATATTAGCGTTACCTCACTCCGACTTGGAAGATGAAACTGAAGCTGAAAACAACGCTGCAAGTGAAAATATCGATTACAATATTGATAATGACCTTGGAAATTGAAAACAACGAAAATAAAAATGACTCATCCGATGAAGAGTATATAATATTCCACTCGACAGAGACAATATCTAACAAGAAAAGAAGAACGGACCTGGAAAAATGCCCAGTTTGCTACCCCAAACATCGCTTTTGTACCTGATAACGATGAAATTTGTATGCCGGTCAGACGCGGTAGACATATCTCTCAAGTTATTTTCCAGATTAAATCTTACGAACAAAATACAAACTTGGCTGTATAGAGAGCCGCTTTAATTAAGTGTAAAATAAAGAATTATCGTTAAGGAACGCTTTGTAAATAACGCAATGCTCGCAAGTATGGCTAAATATTTGTGCATTAACGATAAATCAGTTGAAAAAATTAGTCATTTGTGTGCTTTTGGTTGAAGAAGTAACTGTCGTAAATTTAGTACGTGTCAATACGAATAGGAAGTTGTGCTGAAATATGATTTAGAGAGCATTACCGTAGAAATTCAGCTATCGAAGTCAGCACCTGGAGGTATCGTGGTACGACGTATTACAGTGTAGTCCAAAGGTCGAAGAGAATTCTATTGTTGTTGGTGCTACGTAAGGTAAACTTTAATTTTTTTATTTTGTTGGTGACAATAATAAAGAGTATGTGTGTGTGTGTGTGTGTGTGTGTGTGTGTGTGTGTGTGTGTGTGTCTGCGTGTGTCTGCGTGCATGCGTGTGTGCGTGCGTGCGTGCGCTTGTGCGTGCGTGCGTACGTGTGTGCGTGTGCGTGTGCGTGTTCGTGTGCGTGTGCGTGTGCGTGTGCGTGTGCGTGTGCGTGTGCGTGTGCGTGTGCGTGTGCGTGTGCGTGTGCGTGTGCGTGCGCGTGTGCGCGTGTGCATGCGTGTGCGTGTCGTGTGCGTGTCGTGTGCGTGTGCGTGTGCGTGTGCGTGTGCGTGGGCATGTGCGTGTGCGTGTGCGTGTCGTGTGCGTGTGCGTGTGCGTGTGCGTGTGCGTTGCGTGTGCGTGTGCGTGTGCGTGTGCGTGTGCGTGTGCGTGTGCGTGTGCGTGCGTGTGCATGCGTGTGCGTGTGGTGGTGCGTGTCGTTTGCGTGTGCGTGTGCGTGTGCGTGTGCGTGTGCGTGTGCGTGTGCGTGTGCGTGGTGCGTGTGCGTGTGCGTGTGCGTGTGCGTGTGCGTGTCGTGTGCGTGTGCTGTGCGTGTCGTGTGCGTGTGCTGTGCGTGTGCGTGTGCATGTGCGTGTTCGTGTGCGTGTGCTTTTTCGTGTGCGTGTGCATGTGAGTGTGCGTGTTCGTGTGCGTGTGCCTGTGCTTGTGCTTGTGCGTGTGCGTGTGCGTGTTCGTGTGCGTGTCAGTGTGCATGTGCGTGAGCGTGTGCGTGTGAGTGTGCGTCTGCGTATGCGTGTCCGTGTGCGTGTCCGTGCGCGCGTGCGTGTGCGTGTGCGTGTGCGTGTGCGTTGCGTGTGGTGTGCGTGTTCGTTGCGTGTGCGTGTTGCGTGTGCGTGTCGTGTGCGTGTGCGTGTGCGTGTGCGTGTGCGTGTGCGTGTGCGTGTGCGTGTGCGTGTGCGTGTGCGTGTGCGGTGCGGTGCGTGCGGTGCGTGTGCGTGTGCGTGTGCGTGTGCGTGTCGTGTGCGTGTGCGTGTGCGTGTGCGTGTGCGTGTGCGTGTGCGTGTGCGTGTGCGTGTGCGTGGCGTGTGCGTTGTGTGCGTGTGCGTGTGCGTGTGCGTGTGCGTGCGTGCGCGTGCGTGTGCGTGTGCGTGTGCGTGTGCGGTGCGGTGCTTCGCGTGTGCTGTTGTGTGAGATGTATGTGTGGAGGCGCTTGCTTGTGTAGTGGCTTGGCAAATTAGCAACAAGCGTATTCATTCACACGATTTATTTGTTAAGATCTTTTTTGATTTGTGTAATATTGTACATTGAAAGCTTATTTCACACAGTTATATGAAAACTTATGTTATCGATATCTTTATTATTTCCGTTATATTGATCAAAAGTATTTATGGATAAAATGGCCTTGCAAGCGCTGACCGATTTTGGCTTCTTGTTTTGAATTTCGAAATTTAATGTATTTTTTTATGTAACTGTACTAAAATTTAATATGTAAATGCCCTAATATATGATCATTGTTAATGCTTATAATTGTTTTATGAAGAGATTGGAATTTTTTGTGACTTCATCCTCTGAGCCTACGATTTGCCGACGTAAAGAAATAAATTGAAAGGTTAGATATTTTAAAGATTTGTAGTGATTCAATTTTTTTATAAGTATGCAGATAAATAATTTTCCAGCGACAACGTCCATTTTTCGTTCATTTAGTTTGTTTGGAGTTATTTTTCATAGGAACCCATATACTGTTTGTAAACATCATTCGTTGGCCTGAATTGCCAAAAGGTAAGCATTTTGTTATTTGTTTGAAAATGAGCTGTATTTTTTCGACGAATTTAGGTATTAAATGTCGATATCGAAGTTTTGCGAAGTTTTTTCCATCACGCTTAGTTTTGTTGTAGTGACGTATTTCTGTGGTTTAAATTGAAGAATTAATTATCGTATTTTCATTCATTTTTGATAATAATTTTTGCGTTGAGCTTTATCGAGATTTTAGGGAGCTTTGGGTTTTATTTTCGAAATTTTATAAAGCTTGGTTTTATAGAAGTTTAGGTGAACTTTGCGCAAAGATCCGTGGAGTAGAATTTTAGTAGTAGAGTAGTTTATTTTGAGTGAACGTTTTGGTTTCCTGTTGGACCAATCTAAGATCTGTTCATGACGCTTCCCCCCAAATTTATTTAACAGGTGGCGTCTTTTTGACAATTTTTACCCGATTTTGACATTGTTGGAGTTACAATATTAAGTAAGAACACCGCCCACGAAACTGAGATAAAAATAAGTATTTAATTTCTAGTATTTTATTAAATATTTAAACCTGATGTTGGCATTCGCCACGACCTCCTAGTTTATACACCTACCGTGGAAACCTGTTGAAATTATATCACAGTTTTTATGATGATACTGATCAATAATTCAAGTCATAAAAATTACCATTTGATATTTTAAACATTGATGGTCGAAGGGGTTAATATACAAAACAAGTTATAACGTAAAGAAGATAACGCTATCTAGCGTCCTTTCGCCACAATTTCCATTGTTCTGATCCAGATTCCATAATTATCAGTCGAAACCTTTTTATCACTGAGCAGAACTACGCTAAATTGAAAATCTCCAATTTCATTTATTGATCGGTAAACGATAAAAAAATTTGTTAGGAGTGTAACTAAATATAATCCATAAGCGCATTATAACCAACTGCTAATATAGCACCGCTACTGTACAATCTTAACAATAATCACGGAAGACGGCTTCAGTATTTAACCACCAACGCCGCTGGACGTCGTAGGTCCGACCACAATAAATCGTAACAACATCTTAATTGTTTTAAATCTCAAACTTTGACGCTCAAGATCCATACCTCAACTGATTGACATGGAAGCAATCATCTGACCCCTCCTCTAGACTCGGTAAATGAGAAATCATCATTGGAAGCTCAACAAAAGGAACAAGAAACTGTCAGTTCAGAGAAGCACGAAACAAGGTAGTACTACCAACTACTGTAAACTAAGTCAGATAAGTTCTCAACATCTACAAAAGCTACACGTACAGGCTAAGTGACTATTGCATATGATCCACTTCATGCAAACAACTGAATTGATGTAATTGAGTTCGAAACGATAATTATTTCAGAACATCACAGGATTTGAAAATGACTGTCATAAAATTTAGCAAACAAAACTATCTACGTATTTATACATTTGTATTAAAACAATTTAAATCTCTGCATAATTTGTTTATTCAAAAAATATTTTCCAATAATAATCTTAAATAATAAAGTTCAGCAATGTAATAAATCAATCCCTATACTACAAAAAAATATATTACAAAAGTTTTCTCTCGATTTTCAATGTGACACCTTGGTGTTATACCCCCTCAAGAATGTATGTGTTCATTAAAAAATTTTTTGTTTAATAATAATGTTGAATTAGTTACAAAAATGGAGTTAATTTAGTTAGTTGAGCTTGGTATTAATGTAAACCATTTCAGATTCAATAACAAGACTTATCTACAACAAAATGCTTTACCTATGGGCATTCCAGTTTTGCCCATTTTAGCCAATATCATTATGGACAATTTAGAAGATCAAATTTTTTAATGACGTGTTTCTGATAAGATTGTATTTTGGTTTCGTTGTGTTGATAATGTTTTAGCATGTGTTCGTTTTCTTGGAAATAACCTCCTAACTGTGAACATTAACAAAAGACAATAAGAGCCAAATAATATTATTTATTAAATGCTGAATATTTTTTGTATTTACCGTTTTTGAATAGTTTGCGAATTGTATCTGCGTCTTCAATTGTATCAGAATCTCCATCAGCACTGCTATTTCCTCAGTCCTTTATTATGACTTTCTAAAGTCCTGAGGTTGGAGGCTTTGTATAAGGAATTATAGGGATCTGATTTGAAGTAATGTCACACTTCTCACCAACAATCGTTGCCAAAGGAGCATATTTCAATACTGCTTTTCCTGGACTAACACATTTCATTCACTCAAATACGCGTTATCGAACAGAAACTGTAGGAAGGAACTTGGATCAACTGTTGGCTGTGAGCTATTAACTACACAGTTTAAATAGTTAGTGACTTCTGCGAAGAACAGCAAGCACCCACTGCATACAACACGTCAATGAGATGTCTTGATGCATAACAGCGATAAACGTACACAGAAAGTCCAATTGCTGATAAACTTTCCCTTACGGACAACATTCTCTGGTGTGGGGCTAGTTTCTATTGCGGTCACAATATCCGTGAAAACTTCAAGTGTAGCTGGTATCAGATTTTTTCCCCATCTTCTATATCATCATTATTTGGATATATGTTGCAATCATGCACTGTTCTACAAATGTCTTCCTTGATGATCTTGCCTGCCTTTTGCATAATGCCCAATCGCAAATTTCTGTTATCGGTATTCCGATCTCTATACCATTGATCTGTTAAAATCTTGTCCTGTCCGAGTAAAACTAAAATTTTTGCATCGAATGCAAATCTGTACACATCTTCTTGTTGTATTTGAGAAACTTCACTCATCTTTATTTTCGATGTGTTCATAAAGTTTCTTGAAAGCTGAGGAAGCAGCTGAGTCTTCTTTGCAATGCGCATGAATTTTGTGTAACAGTACTTATGGTAACGACATTTCTCTGTCAGAAGATCAATTGTATTTGAGATACGTGAGTCAACTTCATGCCCCAACCATCAGAGCGTTGGTTACAAATTCAACGAACTTTTCCACGAAACTCGAGAGTAGCCACATTTCACACATCCAGCCGTCAGTTTTGAATCAAGGACACTAGTAGTCTCTCCACAGAATAAACATTCACTACGAAAATTGAATCCCTTAGCTGCTTATTTGAGCACTGCAATTGCCTGAGGAGATGATGGTCGTCCGTTTTCTTTGCTTGCTGAAGCCATACTACTCCTTCTTGTGTAGTTTTTACGACAAGTTTTGTGTTATGATACTTTCCCAATACTTGAAATATTATATGTTCTTCATCGCTGCTATCTTTGCTTGCTTGAATTAGCTTTTGCATTCCTCGTTCCATGACTACCTGTTCTCCCCCTTCAATTTCCACTTCACAAAATGCGCATTTCATTTTGAATCAGTAGTTATTTGAACAACAGAAATGGAAAATTAGCACATGGAAATCAAAAGTAGAAAATTCGGCTGAGAAAAATACAATAGTCCTATTACACAAAAATATGAACAACTTTTCAACTGTTCGTCAGATAAGAAAAGTGTAAATACAAGAAATGTTCAGTCTTTAATAAAGAAATACTATTTGGATCTTGTTGTTTTTTGTTAATGTTCACGGTTCGGAAGTTCTTTTCAAAAAACCGAAAATCTGGCGCCATTTTTTAAGATGGCGGCTGAAGCAGCAAAAATTCCACTTAGTCCTAATTTGTTAGGTCGAGTCACATTTCTATCCCTAAAAATCTTGGACTATTTACTCAGTTAACACAGAACCGACTTGGGTTTACACTTGGTTTGTTCAACAAACTTCAGGGTAACTTGGAACTGAAAAATTGAAGTAGTTGCATGCCATCTATTACGCCAAATTCTACTTCCTTATATAATTGGCAAGGGTTACCTATCTCTCTATCACTTTCCAATGTATTGAATATTTTATTTAGTTCCGCTAAAATTCAGATTATCAAGGTTTGCGTACTTTTCTCATTTACTACTCACGCTCGTTGGTCGATTCATATTCTATACAGTTTAATAATTCTACCGCGATTTTGTGCAAAAAGATTGTCTATTTCTTTTTCGCTTTCCAATGTACAGCATATTTCACTTACCTTCGCCAAAATTAAGTATATTAACGTTTGTGTATGGTAGTCAAGAATAATAATATCTAACTTACCTTCTTCTGCTAACATATTACGTGTCTGCTTAGTAACCAGTTCTAATATTAATCATCCGCTATGTAATAAACTACAAAAAGTGCTCAAACATAAAAAAGGAATTATAATTATACATAGTTTTTAATCAAGATAGTCACACCTTGAAGTACAAAGATATTAAGGGCGATTTTGTACAAGATTGTCACCATTATAAACTCTATAATCTCTTTTCGACACAGTCATATGTTAAAATGTGGCTATCTTATCTAAAATAATAAAGTACATCACAGTCAAAAAATGTATTGAAGGCAGTCCTATATCAAAATATGACTATATTGCAAAAATCAAATGTACAAAAATGCTACTACTTACCATTTATAATAACTGGTTTATTTTAAGATGTAACAGTATTGCACAAAAACTCCAACAAGCAAAGCGGGCTTTAATGGGTATATAACACTCTTTCTCACAATGCTTTATAAACCTCAAAATGAAACTGACCTGAAACGGTTTTGCCTAAACTCCATAGCGCTTTCTGGTGGGGCAAGACACACTTGTGATGTGTTTATACACATATAAAACTAGACGTTATTTGGAATGCATATGGTACGAAAGGTTAGAATAACGAAATTTAGAATTGTGAGTCTCTCCTACAAACGCACGAAATATGTTCACGACGGCTTATAAGCTGCCAAAGTGTGGTTAACTGTGAATCGCTACTTAAAACGAAAACCACCTCGCAATGTATGTACTAAAGCTTTATTGGCACGACACACAAACATCTTTGAATACACTTTAAACGACCTCGCTCCACGGTGATGAACCATATAAAATGATCAATAAAGATTAAAGCTAAAGTTGAAAATCATCTGTTGGAATTTACCGTTTCATTAGGTAAATCATTCATATACGGTACAATAGTTGCAGGTTTACACCTTCTACATACTGTACATTCGGAAATAATCCTTCGGGCGATATTTCTAATACACCAATGTCATTAATGTTGTTGGATTGGTTGATTAACTTGCACTTTTCCCACTAACGATAAATGAGTAATTGTACAATTTAGTCTTTTATTCACTTCAATATTTAAAAGCGGTGACCGTGGATGATTTAGCCAACTGTCTATCGCCGATGACAACCAGGTTGGACCATTTCATATTAAATCTAATGAAAGCAACATTGTTTCCTTGAAACAACATCTGCGGAGTTGTCCTCTGCTAACGAATGTATTAATGTTCTATTTGATGAAATGTTGCTTATCTGGACGATTCAAATGAAATCCAAGATAAAGTTATTGTAGAATCGCTCCAACAATAACAATGACGCACGGACGATGGGATTGAAGTTTTCATTTTGTTGACTAATTTTGACAATAAACCTGCTCTGCAGAGTTCTAAGCGTGGTAAAGTTATTTGATTTAAGGAGTAGGTCGAGACTTACGGGAGAGTGATGTATTAATGTTGTTGAACACATCTAACTTAAAAAAGTTCCCCAAATTTATGTAAGTTTGCGTCACAAAATCCATGCAAATCCACCTTCACGAAAAATAAACGACGTACCTTTACGTTTATTATTCTATCTATCTTCTGAATGAGTTTTAGCTAAGGATTTAAAAAATCAACAAAAATATCGTCCTCGCAACTTAACTAGGAAACCCAAATCCTTTGTAAAATTAGTTTAGCTAATGCTAAAAATAGTACGACCAATCCAACGACAAATCTCACGCTAAGATAGAATACTACTTTTTACCATTTTCACATACAGAAAATTACCATAGAACTAGCAAGCAAAAAATCTATTAGTGTTCATTGGAAACCCATTTATTAAATTCTAGTTTTGATTTACACAACGTGATTTCTAAAAATTATATTAATCGAACGTCCTAACGTTTTTGATCATTTCTATGGACACCATTAGCGTATATTTGATTATGAAATGTATCAACCAATTGATGGATACGAAATTAGAACGTCAAATATGTCATTTTGTCCCTGTCATCATCACTCTATTCAGCAATCCATAAGTATGTAGTTCTACTAGATGAACCAAGAACGACTCTCACCTTTGTAGTCACGATGAGGTAGATTGTCACATGGGTCCAAAAATCTAACTTTAGGTCTTTTATTGCTGTCCACCTTCAGAAAGGTAATGTAGTTGCTTAAAAATGGAACTTATCAGAGTGTAAATTTTTGGAAGCATTAAGTTAATTACCTTTTTTTTTGTTATTTGAGGGTGTTTAGGGTGTTCGTATTTTTTATTTTAGTTTAGCTTGTGTAAATAATTATTAGTTCTCGTTATTTTAAAGCTTGGTAAATTTCGTTAGTTGGAAATAAGTATATGTCATGTCTATATGATAATATAAAATCGTTACTTTGTATGGTACATAGTTTGCAAGTTTAAAATTGTAGGCGATAATCTGCCGCACTCCTTTTTAATAAACTTTGATTTAAATACAAAAAGGTAGATTTCTAAAGACGAGGTTTCAAAGCTCATTTTCGGTGGAAGGAGACTGTGATAAACAGATCGTATTTCAGCGATAACCCCGAGGTAACGGGGAACGCAGTTTGTATCTATGAGATAACTCTTTTCCCGATTAAGTTCCGGTATATCTTCGTTTTGGGTGCGTATGAAAATTTAAAGTAACGAGGTGATGTGATAGGTTAATTAAGAGATAAGATAGATGAAATTGAAGATGGCGAGCACTGAAGATGCTTAGCTCAGTCTAATCAGACTAGCTAACGAATGTAGGAGCACTGAATGCTCGAGTTAGTGAATTACTTTCTGTTCCTTAATAAATGAACTTTCGTTGAGAGTAGTTTCCGTGTTAATTCCTTACACGGGATATTGAAATTGTTTCGACTGTTGCGGACAAATCTTATCGTTACGTACCATCCGACAATGTTGAAGAATACTTGGTAGAGGGTAGTGATTGAGTATAGTGCTGTTTTCACCCTAGGATAATTACGCCTAGTGTGGGTTAATAAACATCGTTGAACTGAAAAACTTTGGGAATCAAAAGAATCATGGCCAGCTTAAGAAAGTTTCGCGTAGTAATAATTTACCTTCAAGTAATTGTACATATTTAGATTAAAGTTAATGAGCACAGTGTAAATATAAACTTTAGTGTACCGTATAATCAAACGAAATATCAATCAAACACCGTACTGGGATATAAGCAAATTTCCTAAATTCACAAGGTGGTTTATCCATTGGGAAAGTTTTCGAGTGTGATAACGACGACGGGCACGTCATAGAAGCAGCTGCAGTGGCCATACTTCAGGGCTACAACGTCTGCCATATCAAGAAATTAAGGGGAGAAGCTGAGTTGCGACTGGGGCCGAGCCACATTTATAAGGTATCGGCTTATGTACATTTATTGTTTTGCTGGTGCCATCCTAATAAAGTGTTGTGTTTCTTTTTGTATTTTCGAACGTTTGAATACGCTTTCATTGAAAGTTTATATCCTAGATCAGCACTGATTGGTTTTGTTAAAGCGTATCCACCCGTGAATTAATCAAATATACGAGGTTTACTGTATTGATCCATTTTGAATCGAAATTCGGTATTACAGAAGCGTTAAAAGTTGAAACGCTTAACCTTTCCTATAACAGTAGAAGGAGAGGAGCATGGGCGGGTTTCTCTCATAAGCACAGTCAGTGGGAGTGAGATGGAAAGTGGTTGGGACTGCCCATACTCCTGTTCTACTTATAAGCATTCTCTTTTGTTTTAAAAGTAAACTTACAATGGTTTATTGATTGAAGAAGTAGCTATCTCTTCTCAATCCGATTTAAACACACTCTAATAATTTAATTATTGATGACATTTATGTAGCGCCATAAGATTACGTGGTGCATTTATGTTTATCTGATAGCAATATACCTTAATGAATTAAAAGTTTTTCTCTTGTATAATCAGTTGTGACCCCAATTTCTTAATACGGCGTTTTAATCATTTGCGCTTTAGATGTTTGTTTTTTTATGATGGAAACGTAATAATTTGACTGTAAAGTAGTAGTTCGCGGAGAGGCTTTGATATATGCCCTTGTCAGTAACAATACTCGAAAGATTATAAATCATTTAAATTGATTATAACGTAACAATTAGATGGAGACGCGTTAATACATATTTTTATAGTTTTGTTTTTTATGAGTTGATTGATATAGTTTCAATTGGTTATAAATAGCATTAAATTGTTCCTTTCCATAAATTATAATCCTAAAGTATAACTTAACGTAGTGGTAAAGAAAAGAGGTCGAAGAACGATCAATTAAATTATTTGAAGCACGATATTATTTTACGGACTCGTACAAGCACAATTTTGTAGCGTTTCAGGCATTAGCGTACCTGTTGCTGGAGTCACCTGTATTTACGATAAAGGTAAGCAATATTTTTCGTTGTTTAGACTGGTTGTGAGCCTTTGTAATCAGGTATTACTACTCTGCGACGTGTCTAACCTATCACGTAACAAACAATAAGGGAGAAATTAGTGAGCACGGCTGAGAACTTAGTGTAGCGGTCACATAACCGCAGAGCACTTTGTTGGCGAGGGTGGTATTGTAGTGTTGATAAACTGCAGGTATATGATTAGGTTAGTTAGAGAACAACCAAAGAAATTTTGGTAGTAAAAGCCATGAGGAGAGTAAGTAAGACTTGAGCACCACAAGCTTTTAAAACTGAATTATGGTTTAATTAAGGAGCCCCTAGGACTAGGGAAAGAAAAAAGAAAGATAGTAAACACTAGTTCCCAGAATAATATTGTTTTATTTAAATTTCCACAAACACGAAAATTCAATGACTTGGACATAAATATATGTGGGGTATATCAGTCCCACACCCCTATCAAATACGAATCGTTATTATATTAACCTGAATTAATTTTCCCCAAAAAGGATTACACAATCTACATATAAGTATCGAGCATAGCGATTTATCCTACTTTTGTGTGTGTGTGTGTGTGTGTGTGTGTGTGTGTGTGTCTATATATATATATATATATATATATATATATATATATATATATATATATATATATATATATATATATATATAAAGTATCACAAAATGTAATTAGTATCAGACAAAGGCAAGTTGACGAACATAAATAATGTTCCCGACAGACAAGGTTAGCTTTTTATTTTAATTTAACTGATCGGGTCGTTGAAAGATCTTTCAAACTTACCTGAACACGAACATGTTTCACAGCCAAGCAGGCTAAAGATCTATTTAAAATTCAAAACTTGCCGTTGTTTCACAATGTTATCACCAATAATCGAACCTAAAAAGGATATATTGGGTAAGGAGTTATTCAGTGCAGAAATAAATCTTAGCAACAATTTAAATATCAACAGATAACTAACATAATGTCATTTATCCACTAAACGCTCTCATCGTAAAAAACAAATCTTAATCTAAAATACGAATTTAAAGAAAACACAATATCCCGCTCTAGATTTCTACTACCACATATATTCAATTATACAAAACACAATCGGTATAATATAGAATGCTAGTGCGCTACTGCATGCAATTAGTAATTAACCAAGCCAAGATAACGGACGCCTAACGTTAACGTAGCAGTTTGTTTGTTTGGTGGAGTAATTCGGCCAGTAAATCTAAGTTATATAATTGCAACTCCACAAAATTATTAACGTTATCTGTAATTTGCATATACTTAAAGATAGTAAGTGGCCTAAGAGTGATTTATATGATATGATAGTTAAGTAAATCAACGAAAACTGTAGACGACAGATTTTCAAAAGGAAAAGGTAATTGACACACACTTTTAATTTGTAGAAATAGTATCCACCGTGCAGAAGGCATTTCAAAACACAGGAAAGTTTATAATACGATTTAGCGTTTACATAATATTATCGCATGCTAGAATGAAATATTCTGACCTGGTTTGTCAAGGAGTTACTATTGATGCCCTGAACGGTACGTCTGGACGAACACAGATTACACGATGTCCGGTAAGCCTTCCACTTGCGAACTTACTTATCAGGCTGCCCTCACAATAACGACCATCCCCACAACGATCTAGGAGAAGAGATGTATCGTCACCACAGCACAAGCGTAATTACTCACAGACGAAAACACAATAGACGAAGAAGCTTGTATCCAACACGAAGAAGCTTTTAATTCTAGACAAACGACATGAAGAAACAAAAGAGAAAAAAGCTATAACAAAATAATATAAGTAAGTGCGAAGTAATCATAACCATTTTCTTTACCTCTTAAGGTTTTAGGCGAGCTTGAAATGGTGTAATGACAAACATTTTTAACTATTCGCCTTGGGAATAGCGATTGGTTTTATTTAGTACACCTCAAGTACTAAAAGAAATTGTATGATTACCAAAAATTTAAAGAAAGAAATGATCTTACCCATTAGTGAAAGCAATGTTCTTACATAGACCCACTATACTCAGCGAGTAGTAATTCTTATTGAAGTAAGTATGATAACAGTATAAGAAGTTACTCCAATTAAATTTTCTATTACAGTCGCTGCCGATGGTATTGAAAAGCAAAGGTAGACAATTTTTCAAGAATCCGTTCACTTTCAACTAAAATGGTGACCCACAGACCAAAACTGAACAACGTTTTTACGGAAACTTAGCTAAAAAAAAATCATTGCTACCAAATTTGTTAAAAATTTAAGCATGTAGTAAGGTTTTCTAGATCACTAAAAACTCATGTTATCTTCAATGTGGTTAATGTGTTACCTCAGCAACTTAATTCACCGTTTAAAATTGTATTTTACCGCAGGCAGAAAATAAAGGTAATTTATAAAAATTAAAGGTTTAATCTCATCCTTCAAAAATGAATTAAACGGCCTTTTAACATCGAGTATCAGAAAATGGTAGTTTCCCATTACCATTGTGTAAAAAAGTCTATGTTATTTTGTACTAAATATAGGATTGTCAAGTTTTTCGTAAACGTCAAAGGCTAACAAAATAAATAAAAGTTATTAATGTAACAAGTTTGTTGGATACTAAATTTAAAGATGATTCATTTGTAAACTGATTTCTGTGGGGGTGCCAAAACAATCTTCATCACTACTCTCACTCATATTATCAACAATATTTCTCATTGGTTATAAAGATATTTTTTTTGTTTATTTAAACTGACACCAGAATAGGCATTAATGACTAGCTAAGAAATCCGTTTGTTATCGATTTGCGGTAAAAAAATAAAATATAGCAATCCTAACAAACGTAATTTTCTTTGTAAAACTACTAAATGTAATTAAAAAGTTAAATGCTTGAAATTTAACCATAAGCGTTTATTAAGTATACAATCACCTACTTCAACAATATTACTTCGAAGAAGGAAATCAATGATGTACCCAATTACCTAATACACTTAGCTGTTCAATTCAAGTTTAGTTCTCTTGTCAATGCATATTTGCTGACATTTCTACATTTGCAGTTGCATCTTTTAAGTCAACTATGTACCCATGCATAGCGTGCAATCACATTTTTATTGCACTAATGCACTAAAGAATTACTTTTTACACTATGACGCAAAAAGTGTTGGTTTTTTACATTAACGTATCAAAAATTCATTTTAAATTTACATTCTTTAATCTTGCTTCCTGTAGTTCTATATTTAATAACATTAATGTTTTAAATACAATATAATTCCATAGTTTCTTTTGTATAATATTCTATTTCTCTGCGCGTTATGTCGTATTAGTTTATTAAAAATTTAGGTATATTCCGTTATGAAGTTTGCGAAGCACTCATTTTGTTATGAATTTTTAGTATATTTGGCGATGTGTGGTTTTATTGTAAATTGGTGATATGTGTATTCAGTACAGTACAGTACAGTACAGTACAGTATAGATTGAAGTTGTAAAATTACGATTATTAGTGTAGTAACAGAATTAAAGAAGGCAATTTTATATTTTTAGTAAACGTTGGATAATCTTATCTTTAAGTAATCGTAATGTATAGTTTAGCTTTGAGTGGAAATTACGTCATTGGAAACTGCTTCTTTGTAGTTAACATTATTTTACGAAGGCGTATATTTGCCGACTCAGTATATTGTAACGTCGCGATACTGAGAATTTAGTACTGATACAATATTATTAAAGTCTGTCCAAACTTCTAAATTCAGTACGGGTTCTTATGGAGCAACTCTCCTTTTTACTATCTTTAGTAATTTCTAAATAACGGTATCCTTGTTCTCCATAACGATGTTGTCAAACGTAAAATGTAATCTAATAACAAATCAATATCAACTGCGTGTCAAATTCATTTCTTGCTTTTTCTACGATATTTATCGAATTAAGCCAACTCCATTTATTAAAAATCGTTCTTTGCAGAACGCCTACGTCTCATTTACTCGTCTTATAAGGTAATGATGAATAATTTTTATAATTGTATGATTGAGATTATTTTGTAGAATTTTGTATCATATAGAGATGGAAGCTGAATGTAGTCCTGCAAACATAAAACGACATAGTGGAAAACACTTCAGCCGTAAGGAGAAATGCCTCATTATGAATGTATTTAATGATTTCTTGGCTACAATGAACGTTAGTGCAGCTGTTACAGAAGCCAGCAGAGTTTTATGTAGCACAGAGCGCAGTATGTATGCTATCAAAAAGGAAGACCAAAGCGGAGCAGTAGATAGTCCGAGAGAACGAATGAAACGAAAAGGTGCAAAATTCAATGATCGTCTTCATGTATATAACCAGAATATACAGACAATTATTCGACGTAAAGTGCACAATTTTTTCCTTGAAACCATTCCTTTCTTCCATTAACGATGATGATGATCTACCAAATTTTAAACGAAGTACACTATTCAACCTCCTGAAAGATATGGTTTTGAGTTTCAAAAGATGCGACGCAAGAGTATCTTTGTTGAACGTGATAACATTATAAGATGGAGGCATAAATACTTAAGATGCGTCAGAAAGTTCTGAGAAGACTTACTTAGTTTTTTGTTCGATCTGGAATTACATGTTTATAAAAAAATGTCGTATTTCGCATAATTAACAATGTTCACTTTTTAGGTAAATATGTTATATAGACCGATGAATCGTGGGTTAACGTGGGGCACACAGTTAGTAAGGAATGGTGTGACACCACTATTGGAAGTGATCGGCAGGCATTCGTTCAAGGGCTCAGTACAGGTTTAAAATCAAAAGTGGCCTTAGTTCATGCTGGTAGCGATAATGGTTTAATTCCTGGTGCGGAACTTACTTTCCTCTGTAGAAAGAACACAGCCGAGGTGCACAATTAAATGGATGCAGACACTTACGGGAAGGGGTTTATCAATAAATTCATTCCAAATATACCACCAAATTAAATTATCGTTATTGACAATGCTTCGTGTCACAGCAGGAAGGTAGAAATGCCCATTGAAGGTAACATGTTGAAGCGAGACGTATTGGCTACTATAGCACAAGTGAGACATCTATATAATAAGAATAAACTTGATGTTATGGCATACGAGAGAGGTCATGAAGTTCTTTGTTTGCCTCCTTACCACTGCGAATTAAACCCAATAGAAATCGTGTGGACACAAGTCAAACATCACATTAAAATGAATAACAAAACTTTTAAAGTTAAAGACATGGAGGAACTAATAAAATTTAGTTACGAAAAAGTCACGATTGAAAATTAGTAACATTATATGTCATGTAAAGATCATTGAAGGTAAGTTGTGGGTAGCTGATAACCTTCAAGATGATATTGCAGAGTTTATAATCAACGTTACAGAATTATATTCCGAAGACCTAGATATCGACTCCAGCGATTAAACTGTACTGAAAAACAAAAAAAATCACTAAAATACAAAGTGTGGCTACTAAATCAAAATAAAATGTTTTACAGCGCCAGTCTCGTTATTTAATAGCCACACTTTAATAAAATTGTTATTTTGTTTATATACTGCATGTACAGGGTAATCTAACCCATCATATTGCTATGTAATGTACCCCTACATTACATAGACCTACTTCGCTTTCCTAAAAAATACAGTTTAAAGATTCGCTTTGTATAGATTAAGGGTAGTCGTTTTCGGTATATTTATAAGTGCATTGCAGATTTATCTAAATTTGTATTGCATTGCAAATATTTTTATTAATTTTGAGGTTAGAAATTGTCTCTCGTACCGTAGATATAGTATTATTATAACCGTAATACGGTACTATAGGTGCAGTAATATATTGGCATAATAAGTTTGGCAATCCTTCCCTGTTTTTCCATTAGTCCCATACTGAATTTGGAGGGTTGGATGCGCTATAGTAGACAACCGTGGTTTTTAGAATATGTTAGAGCCAATTTTTCGTTTAGTGGCGACGAATAGGCTTAAGGAGTGTTTTATATTTTTCAAAGCGTACTCAGCGATAAGAGCTTTTGTTGATGTGTTGACATTGAACGTGAACTTGGGTGATTAGTTGTTTTAAGGTAACTTAATAGATATTTCTTAAATTAAATTATTGTTTCTTTTAAGTACCAAATATGTTTTGTAAAGGACATATTACATTAAGTGAATTTTGTAATTGTTAATTTGTGATCCATAAAACCCAAGCCAGCTACAGTGGAAGTGGGCGAATTCGAGAAACAAATCAACTCAAAACTTCAGAAAATTAAGTGGTACATGGGTTGTTATAACTAACTGAACACCCTGTATAAATAAAAATTCCAATTATTATTATTATTATTATTATTATACAGGGTGAATCTTATCTAATCCGACAAAATTAAAGGAGCACTAGAACTCATCATTATAAGCAAAAAAGTTCATATGTACATGGGTCCAGAAATGCTTCGTTTTCGAGATACAGGGTGTCAAAGTTGAAAAAAGAAATCGCGATTTCTTCAATATTTTTTGACTGTTTCGAAATAATTTCATGAAATTTCGTATACGGGTTTTTTTTTTGGAACAGTTGTTATCAAAAGAACATATTTACTTTTACTATTAATTTCTTTTCTTGTTTTTTAATATTGGATATTTTAGTGCTCCTTACAAGTTTTAAATAAATAAACATTGTGAGTTTTAAATGTGTTTTTCTCAGAAACGGTTGCTCCTAGCGACATCACTAAAATATATCTTTTTTTACCAGAAAAGATAGGAAAATCGATTTTTCTAGTCCAAAATGGTATACAGTGTAGCACAAAAAAATTGCAACGATTTAAATGGGTCGAAATGGTTGCCGCTGGCGCCCTCTAGAGACCACAACTAAATGGACCACAAATTTGAATATTTCATTTCAAAAAACCATCATGGCGGGGTTAACAAAAGCCACCCGTAAATACGTACGGTTAAAATTTCACCTTTCTTAAAACTGAACACAACAAAATAATCAAAGTTCGATTACCTTTTTAATGAATGAGCCGTACTTAATGCAACAATAACAGAATATATATATATATATATATATATATATATATATATATATATATATATAATTGTAGTCCATGTGGTCTGCTTCAGGTAATCCTTTTAAAAATTCTTAGCTGCACTAAACACAAACGTGAGAAGTAGCCGTACTCGGCTATAGTGCTCACGATGTCTATGGTTTGTTCACTCGCGTCCGGGTATAGCCGTCTTTAGCCTAATAACATATCACCTTCTACTGTGACGTTTCTCCTTCAAAACTTTTACCACAATAAAGTAATGGTTATATACATTAACATCTTCTCTACCACCCTACAATCACTTTGGTATTGCTGCTGATTATACACCTCCAAAAGTGATGATGACCACCAATATTTAAAATAAATTTCAAAAACTTTTATTTCGTTAGGATAAATGGTTACTGCCAGGTTTCTTCACACTAACCTACGGTTCACGCGCCTCACAATCGAACACTAATAACAAAATATTCGCTGTATTAACTTCTAATCTGCCCAAGCACTTTTTTTTTCTGAACTCACAATGTATTACATTAGTTATTTGTGAATGTCTATACGATTTATCCCCTTAAGGGTTAAGGAAGCGGCTAAACAGGCCCTGCTAAGCTATAATTTTCACAAAGAAACTCCAACACCTCACCATTCTAATGGTTATCACGCGCGCAACCCGTTCTCAAAACCCCTAATCATATAGCTAACTTCTGACTGCCCTCCCTTCTAATTTGGGCACTCGATTATATACCTTCTGCTCGCCATCTTGCCAAAACGTCACAGTACGTTTGCACTAAACTTAAAATTCACCTATTACAACTGAGCATTTCACTGCGTCTCTACTCTCGCGTCACAATGTCCAACATGGACAATCACGCTACCCTTATACAACACTCGACGCCATCCTATTTTTACGTGAAAATTTATAAAATCTCCTCGAAGAACTCGTCTATCCTCACAACATTCATTCAGTGTATTCACCAGATCGTATCTCAACTTTTCATACATATCTTACGTGTGCGCGGATTTTACTTCCGCAAAATTTAACAAACTCCCTCACATCACCTTCATTGGTGACCCTGCATTCATTTTCCAATATTGCACAACATTAAAAAGTTTCTGCAAACAAAAATATGCATATATACTCCTTACCGTACATTAACAAAACATCAACATATCACAATCCAGCCACTCACACGTCTACAACTGCCTCTTTCAGTACAAATTCCTCCACACACAGTATCAAAAGACCAGCAGTTTTACCAGTGTCGTATCAATAAAATTTTACTCAAAACATTATCTCTCAACCAAATTTAGCACTTTCAACGCGAAACTCTTTCTATAATATTCAGATATTGCTTCATACGATAACTAAGGCTTCATAAAAAATCCATTGGCGTATCTTTTACACCACTTACATTACGCATACTCTAAAAAAAATTCTTTTCATGCAAACTCGTTTCAGCTGCACTCAAAACACGTTACATACGTTATCAAAATGCTGCACATACACGGTGCGTCAAAATAACCTTACAATATACTTTTTCCATCAAACGTTTATTAATGGGATTATTACTGAACGATTTTGTTAGAACAATTGAACTACATTTCGCAATGATTCGAGTATAAGCAACCAACATTACAGTGATGTCAACTAAAACTAAATAAACCACAAACATTAAACATTATTACTTATATCAGAATAAAAACGAATCTTTGACATATTTTAATAAATTTCATAAATGGTAAAGTCCAGTACAACTGCTTGCATGTTTGTTTACTACTACTACTACTACTAACTTATGTGTTAATTGGCGATTAATAATCTCGATCATTAACGCATATGCTTCGCTCATGTATTACAATATCTCGGTTATTAATCGATCCTATTAACACTACTGTTAAATAACTATATCGAATGCAACCCGTTGCGATGACAGCTGATATAACTAATGATTAGGACTACTGCATAATAACTTTATGTTATATTAAGATATCAATCAAAAGATCGCATATAACCTACCATTTACTTTCAGTACCAATTCTTTGCATCGCTGGTGCTTCAAACAACAAGAGAAATGAAAGCTGATACTTTCAGTTATGGATACCTCGAGCTATCTTAAAGAAAAACTAATCAAAAGGCACTTTCGTCTGGTTAGTAATGTTTTGAGTTGATTGTGAATTGATTTAATCTCTCCAATCTCTGTCGCGTTGAGATAAGTTATATAAGTAGAATTTTATAGTTTTTTATAGTAGTTTGTTAAATTGAAGAAGTGTACACAGCGTTATTTACGATTAATAGTGATGGACCAATACATCTCGTTGTATCATTTCTCCCTTCTAATGTTTTGAATTTCTTTGTTAAAGTATGCAGTTCAATTTTAAATAGAAATAAAATTATGAAACAAGATCGTTTTCAGTTACAATAAATCCACTTTATTCGTTGCAGACGCGTAAAAGTACTTCAACTAGTAAATGTTAAACTTAATAGACTGTGATTAAGAGTTGCCTACTAGGTAAGACTGTTGAAATGTTATTTATATAAATGGTAGCATTAGCACATCCAAATATCAAAATGTTTCTACTCCATCATTTAATAAGTTAAATGTAAATCGTGAATCCATTTTTCAGTATGATGGCGCCAGCTGTCACACCGTAAAACGACACAATACAATATATCTGATATAATGTATTTTATATTGATACAACAAAATAACTGGGCTTCCTAAAACTTTTATTTTCATAAAATTTTTTAACCAGTGAAAGTTGTCATACGTGGCAGTTTTCCGTGAAATATACCCTAACAGCTCCTAAATTTATAAGCGCCGGACAATGCACTAAAACAAGAAGAAAAATGACGCCCGAAAGAAAAAACATATTTCTATTATAGGTATTAGAGTGATACAACTGCTTAATGTGACATAATGTCATTATTGCTTAATATTAAATCTTTATTTCAATGAATATAAATTTTTTAAATACCATCTTGCTAATACGTCAACGTTGTGATTGTAATCACGGGTATTGGGGGAGCGTTTCATTGTACAAAATTTTAATGTATTTCTTTGTATAACTGCATATGTAACGTAAACGCCTTTATATGCAAACTGCTGACACCAAAATAACAACGAAATCTGTAACACGAATCCTTACTAAGTATTCTTATATAAAAGTGTGATACTCTGACCGGTCTACATCCATCATATATGCTTTTTTATATTTTAAGGAAGAAAATAGAAATACTCCATTTATTACGTTGAAGGTATAAAGCATAAAGATAAAATATATATCAAATACTTTCCTTCTAACTTACACAGAATTGATTGCTACAGACATTTGTCCTTATCTACTAACGATGCGGGAGCTAAAGTAAGTACTGTGTGAAAGGCAAAATGAATCATACTAGGTGCATACAGCGGTGTGGAAATTTATACATCTTTATCAAGTAAATTTAGTGTTTAAAAGAAAAAAATATATACTATAATTAAGGTAATTACTTTAATTCGTTACATGAATATTGAAAACACAAAGATTTAACACCACGAACACAATTTCCTAATTTTTTGATGGTTTTTATTGATGGATTGATATTTGTCAGATTCATTATCATTTTTATACCATACCATCTGTTACATTATTCCCTAGGGAAATTTTTCGACTTTATTCCGTAAGGAAATAAGTTGCACTTTATGTCTTTTAAATCGGATATATAAATTGCATATTACACTATAACCGACGGAATCATTTTTATTTTTATAATCACTGCTTCTAAAGTTTAAATATTAACAGTTACATTAAACAGATATCAGACAGAAACTAAAAACTACAAAATTAAATTAAACATTACAGCTTAATCCAAAAATCTACAATTAGCGTTAAACAGGATTATTCAATTTTAATAAAGTTCTTATGTCAATAAATAAATGAATACATTTTGGCAAATATAACAGCAACTGAATGTTATCGCGAAACTTGAATTTTACAGTAAACCGAGCGTTCCCTCCTTAGGCGTCTTCAATATTGAACTTATAACACTTCCCTGTCTCTATACAATTTGAAGATGTAATGCAATAAAGTTATACATTCAATGACTGGACTGCTTATGGGATTTACTGTATACAAGATACGCGCGTACAGCATTTTAAATAAAATTAAGGATTAAAACATTTTGAGATAAAGGGTAATTTCGGACGAATTGTCAGTTAAGGTTGCTCAACCCTTGCTACCCACGTAACGATTATCTCTCTAGTTATACACTGATTATTGCCAAAGAAGATTGCGTTACAAGGTCTAAAAAATATTTACGTTATTATCTAATAATAAGGAAATAAGGATCATTCATAGTAGTTTTGCGCAATTGGTAAAACATAATACGGATATATCGAACTTATCAATCACTACTATGAAAATGAAGACCTCTATTATTCATTTATAAAAAATACCTACTTTCTTAAATATAATTGCGTAACTTACATTTTACGGTCAGTAAAAAATTACTTTTTGTGTACATTAGTAACACCATTTTTTTAACATCAGTGATATAGTGAAGGTGGCCGTTTCTGTAAAAAAGGAATACGAGACGTGGGACGCATCACCCAAAGAGTATGAGAGGTACCAAATACTGTTCAGGAAGGGGAAGGAGAGGGAGAGATTTATTTTAATATGAGTGTCTATGCTCTCTAGTCTAAGTGACAAGTGTAATGGTTGTTCATGGTAAATTTTTAGGCATCTCATGTCATAATGCAATAGTGTCAAAAAAATCTAATTCTGTATCATACTTGGGTTTCTAAAAGTACATAGTTAATAATATGGTAGCTGAAGCGTTACTCATTTGTATAATTTTCCAATTTTTTCCAAATTTTCGTAAAATATCTAAGCAACCTTGGAGATATTTAAAAAAATCAATTCATTTCCAAATTATGTTTTGTCATTAAAAATCCTATTAAAGTTATTACAATAAGGCTAGTTTTTCACTGTTCCAAATTTAAGTCACATCAGAAAAAATTCTTTACTTGGCAGCGTTGTATCCCGGTAAACACATGCACATTGCAACAATTTTTGATATGCTGTGGTATATATTCCCTCTTGAAGTAGCTAAAAAGCTTGACCCATTGTTTGTCAATAGAAACAGAAACTTTCACTCTTTTATTTTTTGAGCGGTTGTATATTTTTTAATGCATACAGTTTCATCGAAAAATTTCTAACCATCTATATGATTATCAGGGTATTGTTTTTGATGTTTTTAATAAATCTCCAACGTGTGACCACAGAGGTCTTTTTTTAGCAATACCCAACGAAACGCTTGCGAGTCTTCAAAGTGTTGCGTCCATTTATCCAAATAGGCATAACTATACAAATAGTGTAAAACATGGTCGCTGACGTTTTAAGTTGAACTACGGCTAGGTATTCTCCTTCATTTACCAAAGCTTTTAGCATTGTGTTAACTTTATTTATCAAAACGACCTCATTTTTCCGTTCTATTAATTGTTCCTTTAAATTTGATAGAACCAAGTATTCTTCTACCATTGAAAATTATTGAGGTTCCACTTGGAGCACACATTTACGAAATTTAGCGATCTTGACAGTAAAGAAATCGTAGCCAAATTCTGTAACGGTTAGAACATTTTTAATATTACTTCTGTCGAAGGTAATAACGCTAACCATCTGGTTTAACGGTATACAAATTTGGTATTCTGGATCAACACACTCACAAGCAGTGTGTTGATGTTTGAATACAGTTGTGAAGGATGCGAGTAGCACAGTTCGCCACAATTAAAAGTTTTTTTAATACATACATATATATATATATATATATATATATATATATATATATATATATATATATATATATATATATATATATATATATATATATATATACAGTGCGCTCATAAATTCTGCGACACGTCGATTTTTTATTTTGATTCCGGACTTTATGCTGTGCCACACATGTAGATGGCGCTGCGCCCTTTCAGGATATGACGTCAAAGTTCATATTTTATGGCAACCCTGTATGTTCTTCGCGGAAATCGAAGCAACTCTTTCTCGTGAGTTAAAAAATGCCCTATTTATTGGGATTATTTGAAACAGTATGCGCCATACTAATTATTAAATGTGGCATGATTCGAAAAGTGGTGCTGTGTTAGTCAAGAACGAAACTGGTGTGATTGAAATGTAGGCTTTTGTCAAAGCAACTAGGTAACTCGATACGTAGTATATTTTTTATTTTCAAGCGGCCGAAAACCGCATATTTATGTATCGTTATAGGTAGACTTGAAAACGTATTTTTGTCACCAGAAGATAAAAACCCTTTCAAGTCTTATTTTATGTTTGTTTTGGTTCAGTTTATGTTTATTTTAATAAATGCTGTGCACTGTTTAATACCCAGATTCTTAATTTAACGCAAACATTGACAACACTAACACCGCACCACTTTTCGAATTATGCCACATTTAATAATTAATATCGCGCATACTGTTTCAAATAATCCCAATAAATAGGGCATTTTTAAACTCAGGAGAAATAGTAGCATCGATTTCCGCGAAGAACGTACAGGGTTGCCATTTAAAAGTATGAACTTTGACTTCATGTTGTCGTGGGATTTTGACCACCAATTAACGATTTCGAAAAAAATTAATTTATGCGTTACTTTCTGAGCGCACGGTACATACAGGGTGCGGCATTATTACGTCGAAGTACGATATATCCGTTATTAAAACAGATATGAAAACAAGTTATTTACAAAAATTATAGGGAACTTCAAACTTCAAATTATAAAATTATTTTCGTATTTACAAGGTGTTACATATAACCAGGGTGAACCAAACATACTTTTTTTTAAATGGTAATATAACACCCTGTAAATACGAAAATAATTTTGTAATGTTTGAAGTTGTCTATAATTTTTGTAGACAACTTTTTTTGATATCTCCTCTAATATACGGATATATCGTACATCGAGGCACTAATACCACCGTATATATATATATATATATATATATATATATATATATATATATATGTATAAGATTCTTGTTATTTAAGTAACATATTTCGACTTCGGATGAAGTCATCATCAGTGGGTGTGATTAATTAAACTAAACTAATATATATGTCTAACTTGACAAATTATTAACAAGCTAATTATTGTAAATTAAAACTGTTTAAAATGTAATTATAACATATAGGTAAATTTTCAGTGTATTTTTTACTGTTACATGTTATTTAAGTAACAAGAACTTTTATATCTCAAGAATTTGATGTATGTACCAATAATTGATTATCAAATATAATATAAAACATCAAAATAATTTCTAATAATATATATATATATATATATATATATATATATATATATATATAGAGTAAAAGTCATTTTGGGGTTTTTAAACTCGTGTAATAAATGAAACAAATACTTTAATATCTACGTTTCGGAAATCTTTCTTTACTACCTCCTTCAAGATTAGTTATTTCATTGGTTGACACTAGATGTCATACTACTTGATTTATATTACAATCACTGCTGTCATGCTGAGTGTTACAGGTTCTAAACAGGAATTATTGTTTTGTAGTGGGTTTTAAGAGGAGTTAGGTCGCACTTCGTAGTTGTTAGGTGCTGTTCTTATTCTTCTTATTAATGGTTTCTATATTGTTGGTATTCGCGATCCATCATCATGTTTGTTTATAGCCAGTGGTCTTTTTTCAATTTCAATGTTTCAAAGTTACTTTATTTTGGCGTACGATACGTCATACGCTGGGAAGTTAGGAATAAAGAATTCTAAATCGTATTGATTTAAGAATAGTTTATTGAAACAAAAATCAATCAAACAGATACTGCACATCATATTATTATTAAACAAAACTTCATGTAGTGTGGTATTTTACAAAACAAGTATCAGGATGTAAACCCACGTTGCACTTTATGCATATAAATGTAGTACACTTTCCGCATTTACCAATAATCGACTATGTTTCTGTTTTATGAAGTGGCCAATGTTATCTAGTCGGATTTTATTTTTACGCGGTTTAACGTTTTTGGACGTACTCCTCGTGGAGTTGGAATATCAGGTGCTGAAAGGAGTGCTTCTA
This sequence comes from Vesta saturnalis, assembly GCA_036346205.1. NCBI lineage: Eukaryota > Metazoa > Arthropoda > Insecta > Coleoptera > Lampyridae > Vesta > Vesta saturnalis. Next base: position 4,656,663 of record JARFJB010000717.1, on the reverse strand, counting down.
GAATTCTTCTATGAAATTTTAGTAGAGGAACGGCTTGTACGTTGCGGTAGAGTAGCCACATAGTTATAGGGGCGTAATTCAGAAAAAATCTAAATATAGGCCAATGCCTCTTCTTTGATCAAATCCGGATGCGTATAGCCCTCTAAGTTTATCAAAAATATCCCTCATGCCTTTATTATAGAGTTGGAAATCAGTGAGCTAAAGTACAGATATCACTTTGCTATCCTTTGTTGACCATCAGTTGCAGCTACCTTGAGTTAGCACCTCTGGCGTGAATATATCTGTTGCCGCAGTGGCTTCATTGTTATCATACCAACGAATAAGTGTCAGCTGGTTTTTCTAATTTTTTAATGCATGGGATACTATCTGGCTTAGTTTGTTAGATCTCTTAGTGTAGCGTGTTCAACTCTCTCTGTTGAGCTATAGTGTATCCTTCATCTAGATTTCTAAGTAGTTAAAGTAGTTTTTCAGCATGTAAGTTGCAAGGATCGTATTTTTTGTCATGTTTCTAATTTCTCTTTGAACCTATATTGGTTAAAAATTTTAAAATGCTATATTCTGTAAAATCGTAAAAATTGTAAACAACAAGTCGTTACATTTATATTTTTATACACATTGCTGTATATTGATAATAAGTGTACAATCATAACTATGATTGCATTTTCAGATTATCTATCGTCCTAGGTACACATTCCACTATAATGATTACATATTTCAAAACAGTTATTTATTAACACTTGACCTTAACTAACGAACTATTTATACTATATTTATATTTACACGTATCGGTATATTTATTTCCACGTGTACAAGACACCGTCGTAAGCAAATTCCATTCGAGCTAGGTTTGATATTTAATACTGCCTAGTAACCGGGATTGCGTGCTGTTTAAGTCGACAAATGTACTAGAATTGTCTCGTAAATTGTAGAACTTAGGATACCCTATTGTGTCTTAACTGAAGCTCGTGCTATCTTTTACGTACTTTCCAGACTTTGATTAACTCCTTCTAAACAATGAAACATCAAAAATGGGACAAAAAGAGACTCTTTATAAGCACGAAATATTTACGCAATTTATTAAATCAATTACATATACGAAATGATGTATTTCAAAAAGGGACTGTTCCGTATAATACGAACGAATGGTCGTCTTGATCTAATGTTTTTCTTTTTTTTGGGTACCTTTGGTACGTTTGGTGAACTTAATAGGTTTATCGAGTTAATAAAGTGGTATCGGGTTTTGTGTGCCGTTGGTCCGTTACAGATCTAACCAGAATTGACCAAAGTTATCTTTCTGCTGTCCGTTGGAACCCTGTACATTATTGCCGGATGTATTGATTAGTTTATCGCGTACTGACTTGTTTTTTTTTTGAGAGAAATATATGCAGAAGATTTACTTTGTAAATAACATATAGGTATGTACAAATCATTTTTTTTATTTGTGTAACCACCTGTTTTATTGTTTGACGGGCAACAAATTATTTTCGACTTTTCATTACACACACTCCGTTCGCATGACATTCAGGTTTGTTTCTGCTTTCTGTCTGTACTTCTAAGGCACATAAAATAGAATTACTTTACGGCAACGGCGTTTAACTTCGTTTAGCTGTTCGTTCATCTGATATAAACTTATCAATGCAACGCTTAGTCAACTTTCCTAAACTGCCGATATTTTTCTCCCCTGTGGGGCAAGACCAACTTTCTTTCATAGATGTTTGCAATACCCTTCTCCTCTCATGTTTTCCTTTGGTTCCACGATGGGTACAAATTTGTCCAAATTACATACACATTAAGTATATTAAGTGTAATAAATCCATTAAATATATTAAATATATTATATATATATATATATATATATATATATATATATATATATATATATAATATTAATATATTAGATATATAGATATATAGATATATTAAATATATTAAATATGTTAAATATATTAAATACTATATATATATATATATATATATATATATATATATAAAATATACAAAATATACTAATTATATTAAATATATTAGATATATTGAATATAATAGATATACTAAATATGTTAAATATGTTATATATCCTAAATATATTAAATGTATCAGATATATTAAATATATATTAAAGACAGTTCAACGTGTTCTTTGATTCTGTTGCTTGTACAATATATTTTTACATCCATTCTTTTTTCTTGTCTTGGGTATCTATTTCTTCGATCATTGGCTCTTACTATTGTTTGACTGACGTAATTATATTTATTTATATCAATATATTAAATATATTAAATACGTTGAATATGTTAAAGATGTTAAAAATGTTAAAAATGGTAAAAGTGTTAAATCTGTTAAATGTGTTAAATGTGTTAAATCTGTTAAATGTGTTAAATGTGTTAAACGTATTAAATGTATTAAATCTATTAAATGTATTAAATACATTAAGTATATTAGATATATTAAATGTATTAAATATATTAAGTATATTAAATATATTAAATATATTATATTTATTAAATATATTAAATATATATTGAAGACAGTTAAACGTGTTCTTTGATTCTGTTGCTTGTACAATATATTTTTACGTCCATTTTTTTTCTTGTCTTGGGCATCGATTTCTTCGATCATTGGCTCTTACTATTGTTTGACTGACGTAATTATATTTATTTATATCAATATATTAAATATATTAAATACGTTGAATATGTTAAAGATGTTAAAAATGTTAAAAATGGTAAAAGTGTTAAATCTGTTAAATGTGTTAAATCTGTTAAATGTGTTAAATGTGTTAAACGTATTAAATGTATTAAATCTATTAAATGTATTAAATGTATTAAATACATTAAGTATATTAGATATATTAAATGTATTAGATATATTAAGTATATTAAATATATTAAATATATTATATTTATTAAATATATTAAATATATATTGAAGACAGTTAAACGTGTTCTTTGATTCTGTTGCTTGTACAATATATTTTTACGTCCATTTTTTTTCTTGTCTTGGGCATCGATTTCTTCGATCATTGGCCCTTACTATTGTTTGACTGACGTATAATTATATTTAATTATATAAATGTATATGTTTTAAAAATGTTAATAATGTAATTGTTGAATTTTCCGTTGGGGCCAGTATATCTGATAGACTTTGGGTTAGATTGTTATCTATTCTGTGTTGTGTACATAGCGAACATTCTAGTAATATATGTTTAATAGTTAGCAGTGTGTTACAGTTTTCGCAGGTGGGTTGAGGTCTCCTATCAGCTCGTGAAGATAATATGTATCCAGATGTTAGACGACAGTGGCCAATTCGTAGACGCGTAAGTACTACTTGTTTGCGTCGATTTAGGAACGTGGGGTATACCGCCTTTTCTACTGTTTTTTTAATTTCTAGGAGTTTGTTGTTAGATCTTTTCCGTTGATTTTCCCAATTTTTATTTATTAGTTGTTTATAATGCCTATTTTGGTCACTGATACGAATAGGAGTTACATCTGGTTCAGAGGCGTTAGCTGACAATCGTGCAGTTTGGTCTGCTTGTTCGTTCCCTGTGAGACTGCTGTGACTTGGTACCCACATAATTAAGATATTATATTGTGTTTCCGATAGTTGGGCCATTAAGGATATAAGAATGTTTACCAAGTCGTCGTTTTCTTTTCTTTCACGAATTGCTTCCATAGCGCTTCTAGAGTCTGTGCATATGATGTACTTTTTATGCTGCATATTGTATTCGCGAAAAAGTAGTGCTTGCCTAATTGCTACTAGTTCGGCTGTATACACACTTGACCAAGGTGGTAATGATAGAGCAGACACTATCTCGTGAGTGACAAATTCAGAATTGATAGTTCTTATATAAATCTTGAATTTTGAAAAGATTTTGGTGGTATATCATCGGATGGGTTTTTTCTTTAGGGTATAATGTCATAGAATCTATTATCATGTTTTGTGTTCTGAATCATGGTGGAATTTCACTTATTCTACATTGGAAGCAATTCAGTGCCTTGTTTCTATATCGTGTAATGGTTGGTCTATTTATAAATATTGTATCTACTGGTACATTAAACATGAGGTTGTATAAAGGATGGTCCGGTTGCGTGTAGATTGGGGCACCATATCATAATAGTAGACGGCTCATTCTTAGTGGGTGCGGTTCATGCCCACTTTCGCATCCCATGGATGTATGCGGACTGGTACGGGATGCACCAATTTCCAATCTGATGCTTTGATTGTAAAAGGGCCTCTAACTTTCTGAGGATGGTTTTACGTGCTGAACACATTTTCTCCATATTCTAACCGTGATAGGATCCACAGATTGTGTAATGTAAGTAACATTTCTCTATCACTAACCCAACTAATGTTTGATATCACTCTTATCAAGTTCAGCTCCAGTTAACATTTGGCCAAAAGACTGTTAATTTGTGCTTTCCACAATTTTTCGTCCAGCAGTATACCCAGGAACTTTATTACTCTGTGCGTGTTTATACCATTCGTAAAACTGGTTGGAAAATACATTTTCTTAGCCTACAGAAGTGCACCGCTATAGTTTTGGTGGAAGAAAATCTAAAGCCAATCGATTTTGCTTTTTGAATTACGTGATCCAATTCGGTTTGCATGACCTGGTTGACGTCTTCTGAAGGATCAGCGGTATAGTACAGACACAAATGATCGACATACAGCTGTGCTTTAACTTCTGTTGCGTCTTTCCGAATTATATCGTTTATCGCTATTAAGAATAGTCACGCTGATGTTCGATCCTTGTGGAATTCCATTAACTTGCAGTTCTCGTGAGAAATTAGCGCTACCTAATCTGATTTGGATTTCACGTGAGCATAAAAACTCTTTTATGAAGTTCGCCAGTTCTCCCCTTATACTCCATTCATGTACGGTTTTTATTCTATTGTATTTCCACGTGCAGTCATACGCCTTTTCGATGTCAATAAAGACTGATAACGGTATGTTTTCGATACGCATAGCCTCTTTGAATCGCATCTTCAAGTAGTACTAGGCCATCTAATGCACTTCGGCGTTTTCTAAAATCAAACTGGTAAGGGGAGAGTAGATTATTTCGTTCCATGTACCACATCAGTCTTGAGTTTGTAACAACCTTTTTTTGTGGTTGTATTAAAAAGTACATTAATTTAAGAATCGTTCATTTATTTGGCGTAATATTAGAAAAGTTTTTAATTATTAATATGTAGAATTGAGAAAGGCAATTTAATTTGCATTTCCTACAACATATCTTTTGGGTGTAATATTACATAAATAGTTATAGTTCCCTTCCTTAAAAAATTGGATTTATATTATTGTATCCGCGCAACGCGTGAAAACTTTTAGGGGGAATACTCATTTGAGTTATTCTGAAAGCTTTTTTTTAATTCACTTAATGCTGAATGTTACAGCAGTAAGCATGGTTTTTACCTAATTTTTTTATATTTTGTGCCATCAGATTTTGGTGGTAAGTTGTTTTCTAATTCATTATATTTAAAATTAAAGCATTTGTTTGTTTTTTTAGGCACTTAGTTTTACTTATTTTGCACTCATGTTTCACTCATATTTGACTTATATTTTACTTATATTTTACTCATATTTTTTAATGCATACTTTTATATGGCATTTTTATAATAATTATCTTTAATGGCACTTATAAGTCAATAATTTACTATTCTATTATTTTAAATGGAAATTTTTACTTGAATTACATTTTGCAACGCAAGTTCTACATACTTAAACTTCAAAGAAATTCAATAAATTTATGGACGCAATATAGTAAGGATAAATAAGCAAGACATTGACCTCACCAAGTTCACCATTCTGCTTCATAGTTACCAGTTACAGTTTATGTACCGAACGTTCAAAGGTAATGTTTTTATATAATTTTAGAATAGTATAAGACTTTGATTTTTAACCTTTTCAATTAGATATTGAATAAACTTAAGTATATCATGTTATTTTATTTTCATTTTGATTAATGTTGTATTATTACTAACAAACTTGGTTTAGCTGTTCCAATAACGTAACGTATATTTAAAAATAGCTTGGCGCCCGAAGTATCATTTTATTGTTTTTATTTACATTACATATGTTTCTTATTAATTAAGCATAAGTGAAAATAACTAAGCAGATGGGAAGCAAGTAGTATTTCAGGTATGTTAATTAAACTCAGTATATTAGAACTCTCCCTATCTTCATCTTCCGATTGAGCCGACGGCAGTAGCGATTAATATTTGGTAATTTTTTATTAATTAAAATTATTCGATCAATTACAAATTGTTTATTACATCATCGCTTTTGTTTTAATGTTATAATTTGGCCCAGTTTTAGTGTTTATAGTTAGGCAGCCGCTTTTAATGTTACAAGTTGACCATTTTATCATACGATTTTCCCATACAGTACGTTAGTGAAATGGGTCTGTAGCTTTCTGGTAGTTATAAAGGCTTGTTTGGTTTAAGAATGGGAACTACCGTGGCGACTTTCCATTCTTTAAGGTACTTCACCGAGTGCCAGATATGGTTGTACAATGTTAGGATTGATTCCATAGCATGCTGAGGTAGGTGCTTTAGCATATCATATGGTATTCCGTCACGCCCAGGCGATGTATTTCTGCATGCCAGAAGAGCGCCTTTAAGCTCTTGCTTTGTAAAATCGCAATTATATGATAGAAGTTCTCTTGTGTTGAAATCTAGCTTTTCTCTCGTACGTCTTTATTAAGGGGGAAGATTAGATCATAGCTTTCACCACTACTCACTTTTTCGAAATGTTTTAAAAAGGTTTCGGCTATATCACATAGTTCAAAGTTCTTTTGACCCATATAATTTAATTCTTCTGAAATATTATACGAGTTGTGTCTAGAAATTTGTTTGACTTTCCTCCATATTACATATGATGGTGTATGACAGGTTATTGAGGAAACATATTCGATCCATGAACTTTTCTTCTGTTGTATTATTAAGCGGCGTGCCACCGCTCTACACCGTTTAAATATTATGCAGATTTCTGCTGTAGGATGACGTTTAAAGTTGTATGCAGTTTTCTTGCTTCTAACAGCTGTTGCAATATCTATGGTCCACCATGGCACATTTCGTATTCGTAGGGTGCTTTTGGACTGACGAATACTTAATTTAGAAGCATTTTTAATATTACTCTTTATATCTCTAATTCTCTCATCTATATACCGATGTTGATATATTTTATTTACTAGAGACGAGAATTTTTCCCAGTTCGCCATCTTCAAATTCCATCTAGGTCGTGCGTCAGTAGAGGGAGATGCGGCGTCGGTTTCAATTAGGATAGGAATATGATCTGAGAAAATATCGTTTTCTAGCGTTCTCCATTTTAAGCGAGTTGCCAGTGATGGAGAGCACATAGTGAGAGAATTTGTTAGATCTCGCACACACATATGTTGGAGATCCCGTGTTTAACATGATGTATTCTACGACATTCTGAAGGTCTGCGTAGTTCCATTCATTGTTTGGCAAATAAACATTGCAAATTGAAGTAATTATGGGGACCGTTATTTGTACTGCTACAACCTGTAATTTAGAGCGAATGCTTACTTGTCTAGTTGGGATTTTACAACGGATATAAAGTGAAACCCCACCGCATGCCCTAGGGCCTAATGGACCATACGTATGAAAAGGTAGGTATCCTCTTATACTAAACGGTTTACTAGGTGTTAATCTTGTCTCCTGTAGACATAAACAGATTGGAGATCTGTCTACAATTATCTTTTTAATTTCCGGATAATGTGTGCTTAATCAATTGCAGTTTATTTGGATTATGGATGCCATTGGAAAGTAAATTGGTGATCATTAGCGGGTTACTTAGTAGATATTTAGAGACGGAAGATTAAAAAGAGTTAAAATATCAAATAGATAAAAAAGAGACTGATACAGACAAGTTAAAATTATGTGTATACACAGAATATAGAATAAATATAATATATGACTAATGTAAAATGACTAGAATATTAACGCAGTTAAATTTCATTTACTAGTATTCCTTCGGGATGATCTAGGTCTTCTCGGAGGTCTTCCAGGTTTTTTCCTCTTTAATTTTTTGGCCTCTTGTAGTATGTTCTCCTCTATACAGGCAACACTAGATGCAGATGATGTTTCTCCTCTTGATTCATCATCCATGGGTACAGAATCTGATTCTAAGGGCACGATATTTTCTCTTTCTTTTATCGTATCATTTTTAGTAGGTATCACGGCTTCAGCTAAGGATTGTTTTATGTATTCCATTAAAATAGTGGTAAGTTGTTTCATTTCTTCATTAACAAACTTTTTAATTTCGAGAATTACGATAGGTCGTGAAGGAGCGCTAGTGTTTGTGGCAACAGCAGCGTATGAATTATTGCAAGTTACAGCACTGTTTATCATACGTTTAGGTTCTGGATATGATACTTTATGAGCTATCTTTATTTCCTGAATTCGTTGTTCCTTACAAACTCTTGAGTTTGCCGGATGGTTTTCACTACAGTTAGGGCATTCTAGTGGTACTTCGCATGAAAGGCCTTCATGTAAAGGTTTCCCACTGACACATAGTTGTTCATTACATCTTACAATAGTATGCCGAAACTTTTGACACCTAAAGCAGCGCATCGGTGGTGAGATGTACGGTCTCAGTTTTAGGTGTTTATGGTCTTTGGCAGATGAATAAAATTAAAAGTTAAAATAATATTAGCGGTGTCTATTAGTACGCCATCTTTCTTAGTTTTCATTCTTTTAACACCAATTACGTTTTCCTGTGAGAGACCGTCTAAGATTTCATCTTCGCTACAATTTAAGAAATCACGGCAATAGATGACGCCCTTAGATACGTTTAAGGTGTTATGTGGCTTAATCTGTACTTCAAAATTACAGAGTCTCTGGATTTCCAAAAGACGTTTTGATTGTTTGATTGATCCTTTCCACTGCTTACCGCAGGGATCGAGGGAAAATTTCTCTCTAGTAATGGATTTTTTACGCTGCCCACGTTCAGCGCCCGTTTCTGAGGATGGGTCCTCATTTAGATTATTAAAACTCATAGGATACCCACGAGATCGGATGAAATATACGTCGACTACAGCAGTGAACCCATATCATAGAAAGGCTAAATACTGTGGAGAGGCGCCCGTTTCCCCACAGGCGTTCCAACGCTAACGGCCAGGCTTCCCCCTAGCGACGCTCAGGATTCCCTTCGCGCAATCCCTTCAGCACCTAAAACTGCGAAACGACCTTGGGATTAAGGGATTTTTTATAGAGGTTACCTTCCTCGCAGCCCGGGCGTAGCCGTAAGCCAAGACCACTGACCGCTAGCTGTATGACGTTCCATAGCCACGCCCTGCTAGAGCCTCTGAAGTACAATTCGCGGTTGCGGTATTAGGAGACGGCTAGCGCTCAGTCGCTCCCAGCTAGGACATCCCGAGCTAGCCACACCTGTATACGCATTTGACGGCGCATGTCCTGGGACGAGTAGAGAGTAAAGGGAAAAGGTCCCTCAGCTATTGCTAGGAGCCTGCATAGATCAAGAGTTGGAGCGAGGGTCCTCCGACAGGAAAGACTTAAAGTAAGGAAAGCTACTCAAGACTAGTAGAAGAAAAGTGTACTTCCAGCTAGGGGAGACGTAGGGTTGCCGTCTCTGTCCTCGTTAGTTACGAGGCCCCACGTGAACTGGTCCGCGACACCGTATTATCTAGAGCTAACAGTGGCGGTTTACAGCCATGAGCTCATATTTCGGTGTTGGCCTTAAGATCATTTGCAAGGTCATTCCCCTATCCGCCACCTGGGGACGCACCTAGTAGGTAGTTCTTTATTCATATATTCGTAACCAAAGAAGACATCGACTCGCGGTTTTCACCAGCTTTAATATTTCTTCACGCTATTTTTGGAGGGTTAAAAATAATTATACCCTTACATTTAACATTTTGGAGAAAATTGAAAAAATTCACGACTTTGTCACAAAACGCCATCTACCGTCTAAATTAAAAACTAAACCGACAATATTAATACTTTCTTAGAAGCATCCTAAAAGCGTTTCTCAAACTACACTTGGTTTATTAAGATCGGTTGTTACCTGTTTCCCTTTTAAGTTTTAAAATCACATTGTACATAGGACAATTATTAAATATTGATTGTGGGTATGATTACAAACGTACCCTATTCATTGTTCAATTAAATGTAAATATATATTTCGCACTTCAACAATATAGGGATGACATAACTATTTCCACATTACGAAAATAAATTAGATCTTCGTCATTGAAAAGCATTCGTGTATTTTTTGTTAAGTGTGTACGATTAGAACATTTGTTATTGATGTGATAGAATCAAAACGTGGAAAACACGTTTTGATTTATCCTAGATACAAGTTCAACTTAGAAGCAAAGAACAAAAACTGAAATCTTCGATGGTTTTGCATACACAGGAACTGCCCAGGATCTATTGTTACCGACGAAGTAAAATCAATAGTAATAAGTGGGAAAAACCACAATTGTTTTGCAAACATTGCAAGAAATAAAGTTGATGTGTTTATATAACGCTAAAGACAGAGAAAGAGAAGAGGCTATACCAGCATCGCTGATGTATCGTCAAGAGATTCTGGTTGCTGGGGATAGAGGCTAGGATATCGTTACAAACATCAGTGAAACATGAATTATATAATGAGCGACTTAAATGGCTAGGAACTAGCTTTCTTCTGAAAAACTAGAACATGTAGACGTCCCAAAGTTTGTGAAAGAGTGTGTCATTACTAACAATGGTACAGTAAACACAATTCTTATATTGGAAATAGACAGAGGGCACTCATTTACTGGAGGTTCTTGCTTCCTATTCGATGGGACTGTTAAAAGCTGCCGTTCCGTGTTTTACCTATTATACGAAATTCGCGTTGACATTGATAGAATAGAAGAAGGAACAAATATCTTCCTACCCTATACGCCATGCTGTATAACAAAAAGAGAAGGCATTCAAACGACTTTTCTCCTTTAAAAAACACAGAATCTTTACCAAAAAAATGTATTATCGATTTGAAGTTGACGCACATAATACTATAGAAGAAATTCTTCCGGGTGCAGTTATTAAAGGATGAAATTATCATTCTAACAAGCTATTTGGAGTAAAGTACAGGATTCACGTCTAACAAACTTGTACAAGGAAAACGAGGAAGTAACGAACCACATAAAGAGTTGTTCTGCATTGGCACATCTGTCCAAACGTAAAGTTACAGATGGTTGGCTTTGTATAATTGAAAATTCTCCTACCGACGAAGCCGTTGTTAAATTCAATGAATATTTCATTAATAGCAATAATGTTGAAAATACAATATAATTCGACAGTTTGCTGTATATAATTACTTATTTCTCTACGCGTTTCAATAGAACATGTATCATTATCAAGGGAAAATATATAAGTAAAATAACGAAGTGGTTACAGTAACAAATTATTAAGGTAAAATAGCAAACTTGATGTAAATTATTCTACACATAAAATATATGTTAAAGGTGAGTCTATAAGATCAACCTCTTCGTTCATTAAATGTACTTTATGTTCATGTTTATAAATTTCGAGTACCTTCAAAACATCTAACTTGCCTTTTTATTACAGAAAGGTAAAAGTTTAATGTTATTTTGTGGTCATAAAGTGATTATTTGCTATTAAATGTTTGGCACAGTTTTATGTCTCTTGTAATGCCTTATTAAGGCTTCTTGAGTCGCCATTGAAAGGGTCCTTGCAGTATTCATTATGATGTACCTTTCACCCCGTCGGCACAACATGTATATTTCATATTGACACTGTAATTAGTATTTAGTACATCGTACTTACTACTAATTTATTAATACTTCGATTCATTTAGTATAATCTAGTCTAACAGTACTCTCTTACTAATAATGTAATATTAATAATCATTGTGATCGTTATAATATGAATAATATCTTTATACTATTATAATAATTGACAAAACTACTCTACCCATATTCATAGATATAAAACTAGTTTGCTTCATTGCCTGATTTTGCATTGTGCTTATTAAATTGACATACATTTAACATATGCAATTAATTTAATTCTAAAGCTTCCCATCTACGGGCAAATCTATAAATAATGTTACAATAATATTAATTACAAACAATCCCACTACAATGCTAGTTAGGTACTATAGTCTGTGTGTTTATATTTGTAACATTTAATGTATTCTTTGTATATGAAATGAAACTTCGTAAGTGTTTGAAGAACTACAGAAATAGTAGTTCATTTTATAAATACATGACTTCAACATGGCGTTAGTTGAATGTTTCGTATTACACAAACGTACAAGAACTGTGTTATTAATTTTGAAAGCTACTTTGTACTTTTTGTCGTTTTGTAACGTGCGAGACACTTTTTCTAATATTTTCCCTAAATATGAAATTAACATATATTTATTTTTTTTATTCTGTATTAACTGGGAAAATTTTTTTGATAGATAATTCATACTCATGATTTTGAAGTAAAGTGTCGATTATGTTTGAAATGTAACCATTTGCTTGTGCAATTTGTTTTATAACTGATACTTCTTTATTGACATTTGTATGGTTTAATAGTAATGACGTTAGTCTATGTACTAATGATTTATGTTTTATGCTTACATGAATCGTTTGGAGTTATCATGTCTGTATGTGTAGGTTTTATGAACATAAAGAACTCAAACTTGTTCGGTGTATTAATTTTTATGTTTAAATCTAGAAAATTTAGGCTCTATTTTTTTCTTCCTCTAATGTAAATTTTATGTTAGGAAAGTTAGAATTGTTAAAGCAATGACATACAGAATTGGTATTAATGGCTTTGAAGTGTCCTCAATACATACACATCATCTATGATTAGTTCGAATAATGGATGCATACTAAAGAATAATCAACAATCATGTTACATTACGTAACAAGGGACCACGTAATAAGCGTTACTACCCGAGTTGTGCACTATGCTATTTCTACGCCTAAAAACTATAAGAGGAGCGACGTATGAGTAATATGTTACTACTCCCTAGTAATGTTTTTGACTATTGTACGTTTTATACACTAGGTACATGTATAAAACGTTGTCATGAACGATCCTAGAAGAAATAGGTCACTACGTAAATAAATGTATTACTGGATTCTATGGTTCATTTATTTCGCATATTGATTCGAACAAAAATAATTAGAACTAGTGGTATACCGCTGGTTTTGTTGGTTACCATGAAATTAAACAAGTTAACCCAACGTTATGTATGGTTAATGATGGTAGAACTTACGTGATTTTGCCTGACAAAAGAAAGCCCAAGGGACTCGGACACTTTTCACCGGTAATTCCGCGTTGAGTACCTACTATTATTTTCAGTGGTGTACGCAGAAGCAATACAATTTTTGTTTAAATAGCAAATTATTTTGGAATATCAAAAATAACATTTAAAAATTAATATCATTTAAATAGGTACGTAATTATTCACTCGTCTGCACTAAAACTCTTATCACAGTTCACCAATGTTTATACTGAGCGGTTCAACTGTAATGTCAAGTATATTCTGGTTTTCTAAGTAACCATTTTCAGTTCGAATTAAGGTAGTGTTATGTTTTGGCACCTTTCACTATTACCCAATTTTTTTCGATTGGATTTAAACCCGGATGATATGGAGACGGTTATAAAACTGTTTGACCGTGCTCTTCTAACATTTGATCGAATTCGTACGTAATATGATGGTTTCATGGAGCTTGATTAACTCATAAAGTTGGGGTCTATACATAATTGGCGAATAAGCTATATTCTTGTCAGAAAGTCACTCCATCATTTTCGTCTTTAAGGAATTGGATGTGAAGGGTTTATTTACTTGTACACTATGATAAGACGCGAGACCACTAGTGATCTGGGAGGTAAATCGTCGCTTCTCGATCCTGATTTAAAAACAAGCAGGTAATTCGGAATGAATCCCATATCTCCGTCATAGTGAATTTTCTTTCCTTTAGAAGAAATGGCTGTGAATAAGCCGGACAATGTACCATCACTCCAACACTGTATATGTACCGTGAACGTAAGTTTCATCCAAGCACATAATTAATCTAATTTCTAAAATTTTTCAACTTTTGTAAATAATTGACCCGTAATGCTCGTATATAATTCTTTTCTACAATAATTTTGCTGCTGTCCTGCGTCTTTTTTCACTTAAATCCAATTGTCTTCAGTAGTGGGTACAGAGTAGACCTGTAGTCTGTCCACTGTAGCTCTTTTCCAATTTTTGTTGGAGATTATCAATTGTAGGTCGGAAGCTTTCGGTATTATGAAAATTATGGACAACATTCTGTGTGGAGTTTATTTAATAATCTGGTACTTTTGAAATCACGTCGATTTTACTTCCCCCCGTTTTTAGTGAACTGTACTGGATTTCCATTTTCCGTAGCCGTTACCTTTACGTCCTTCATATTCTATCAAATCGCTTTACAGATATTCCAGAACAATCATGAACACATTGCTTAACTTTTTGTTTCGATTTATTTGGGAATAGTGTTGCAAGATAAATAAAACATTGTATACTATTTCGCATGCTTGCCTGTACGCTGCTTTTCCACCACTTAATGTTGACCATTTCACAGCTATACTTTAAAATATTCACAATTACTCAGTAGTTGAAGAGCATTGTCAGAAATCTCAACAGTAACTGAAGGTAATTAAAATAAAACTGATACTAGTTATTCACTTTTATATACTATGGTCTATACACGTTAGTGCCTTTGTTAATTACACATTCTGTTGTACAGATCTATAAAGATAGAAAGTTGAGCGTAGAACATATTTACTTGTTTCACAATCAAACATTAGTTATCAACAATTTGTAAATTGCGATAGTGAAAAGCAGTACCTATACCTCTGTACTTTTGTAAAACGAGATCCTAATCGGATTACGCTCAGCCGAAATACTTTAGTGTGAGCCTCTTAGATCCCTGCGAAACCAACCTTTTCGCCAGGTAGAATGACTATATTTTATTAACAGAGGTAACCTTAAACTTAAATATGTGACTTTTTATGATGGTGAATCCCCATAATCGTTAATGGTAGTTTTAAATTCACTACTCTATCTTGAGGCCTCATTAAAGATAGAATTGACAATACAACCTTCTGCCTCGCTTTCTGACTTTCATGTGCTTTAGAAGTCTGAAGGTCCATACTTGCATTAATTAGAATGCTAGCAGAAGCAATAACGCAAGTTAAAGTAATCTAAATGTATGGAGCATTTCGTTACATCACTATTAAAAAAATGTTTAATAAATAATAATCCTGCTGTAATAAATACTACGAATCTAGCCAGCTTATTGATAAAATTATTAATAAATGTAGAGTTAATTTTATTTTAATTAATAAAACAAAAGTTTGCAGAAATTATATATTAGCAATAAATAATTAATGTACCAATAGCATGTAAATTTACCTATTTATAGCGTTCTTAGAATAACTAAAGCCATAGTTAAAATCATCTTGTGCAATATCTGTTATAAGCTTCTATCATATAGCATAAAGACTGATGTGACATATTGTTAGATTAAATGAAATCCAAAGCTAATAAATAATTCTTTATTTACTAAATACGATGTCTTTTACTGCAGAAAAAAGTACATTATCAAGTATAATATTTCATATAATGTTTACACAGTTTAAATTAAGTCGTGTTCAATAGTTTCTGTTTTATTTAACGGCAACTGACAAAATTTGCTCTAATATTATTAGTCTACAAAACGTCGAAGTGGCTCGGTCGAATGGTGTCAGCCGTATAGGCGCAAGGATGTATGCGCCTCCATCCGATCGTTATACTAATATCTGATGCAATTTGTTTTTGTGACAATAACTATCTTGCCTCGATCACTTTTAAAAGTGGGGAATTAATTATGGTGTACATATTGGTAAGCTGATCTATTGTAAATATGTAAACTAACAAAGTACTATCCTAATAGAATATATTGAATTTGTTAAAAATTATAAATGCTTTATTATTGCACGCAACGTACGTTATTTAATGCTTAGAATTAACTTAACCTTCCTTTGCGGGGCAAGCAAAACAATCCCAGCCTCTTGTTTATTTTTCATTCACAAAGCTGGGGTAGTATTTTCCCCCTCAGAGCCTTAACTCCGTTCCTTCCGATCCTATCCTGACCGCACCCATCCTTAATCCCACCATGTATATATACGTAATGTATGTATTTATGCTGGGAATCCGTGATTGTGACTGAAGGAGCTCTGAAAGCTCGAGCAGCCCGCCCTCTCCCTTAGGGAGGGAATGAAATACGTGGCCTTTTCCTTTTCCGACATGCCCTTTCATTTTTAAAACCGCTTATCTTTCTTTCTTTTATCATACATTCGTTAATCTTGCGTCGTTCATTCTCTGAATGTGACCAAACCAACGTAATATACTACTCTTATATCTCATCGTCTTTTACTCGCCACACTCCGTCATTATGCACTCATTATTTATTATTATCCCTATTGTCCCTTCTTGCTTTACCACATGAGCTTCTCAGAAACCTCATACCCACGGCATTTATTTTTCTTTCGTGATTTTTTTTGACATACCCATGCCTCACTTCCATATAGCACTGATGGGACAAACACGCCATTATAGATTGCTCGTTTCGCAACTAGGGTCATGCTTTAGTTTCTCATTGTCGTCCACATACTTCCAATCACTTTCCTTCTACCATTAACTCTTCGTCCAATCTCGCCCTCCATTTTATCACATTCAGTAAACATTCTACCCAGATATACCAGCTCGTCTACTTGCTCCACAATTTCATCTTGTACTCTCCTTTCCACCATTCCGATTGAACACCACAATCTTAGTTTTGTTCATGTTTATCATTAGGGTTATGCTCTCACAGACTATATCAAACTTCCTCAGAGTAGTTTATAGCTCATCCGAACTGTCACTTAATAAGACTGAGTCATCTGCATACACCAGAGGTCGTACATTTACGTCACCAACCATTACACCATTTGTATCGGTACATGCTTGTCTAACACACTTATCCATGTATACATTAAAGGACCACAGTGACATCACACAGCCTTGTCGCCCTACTGCCTCAATATTAAAGTATTTACTGACACCTCCTCTCATCCCAACAAATGCCCGGATAACCTTGCATACTGGCCTTATTCCGTTTATTAGACCTTTATTTACGCCATATTCATCTAGTATTTCCCACAGATTATTCTTATTCACTCTGCCGTATGGTTTCTCCAGATCTACAAACGCACAGTACAGCTTCCTGTTTACATTTAAACACTTTTCGATCACCTGCTGAAGAGCAACCATATGATAGACACATCCTCTCCATGGCCACCCTGCACATCCCAAATCTTAGTTTGTGTAGTTTCTTGTACTCTATAAATCAGCATTCTTCCAAATACTTTACCAGGCACTCTGAGCAAACTTATTTCTCTGTAGTGCTTGCAATGACTCTTGTTCCCCTTACCCTTGTATAGTGGTACAACTATCACGCTCTTCCAATCCCTCTGCACTTTTCCACACATAAGGCATACATTCACAAAATCTTCGTATAAGCTTAGCACCTCCATACTTTAGCATTTCGCAGTGATTTCATCCACGCCTGTTCTCTTTCCGTTCTCAACCTACCTATCGTTTTCTCTATCTTATTTATCCCAATATCCTTCTCAGTTTCACTCACCATTTCTTCTACATGCAGCGTTCTTTTTTGGGTCACTTTTTGTATTTTCGAACCAGTTTCAGAAGAATTTCTTTCCGTCAAAATCATTCTGTATTTTCTCTTCTTCCACACCTATCACTTCCACCGTACTTATTCTCACTGCCTCCTTCGCTTCTTTGTTTCTTACACCTCATACAACAGCTTTTATTCAGTCTCATTTTTTGCAGCAATCATTGCAATGTACGCATTTGTTTTTCTTACATACTACCTTTTTTACCGATTCATTCCACCAAGCACATTTTTTCTGTCTACCTACAGTCGCTCTTCCACATATCCGCTCGGCACAATTGACAGCGCAGTTTTTCAAGCTTATACATGAACTTTCAGCGTCAGTGTCTTTTATTTGTTCGTTCCACACTGTTTCATTCACCTTCAACTCTTTACTCACAGCAACTGAGTAATTTCATTCCCACACCATTATCCACTGATTTGTCTACCCTAATTTTGGACGTTAGCACTACGTTTGCTTTCCTTCTCCAGAACCACTGTTGTCCTAAACACACTCTCGATACAACCCAAAAATGGTCCGGTCCACACTCCTATCCGCGCATTACTTTTGTGTCTTTCACCATAAATCATCAATTCTATCAGACTTTTCCATTCACTCCTTTGCAATACATACATATGCACATTTTTATGTTTTAACCACGTATTAGAAACAAACGGCGTCTCTCCACATAGATGTTCACCAGGCGTTCACCATTCTCATTGATTCTTTGGTATCCGAATTTTCCTAGGACGCGTTCAGTATGTTTTCTCTGTACACCCACCCATGCGTTCATTTCTCCCACTATCATCACTCTTTCGTTTGGTTTATATACGTTCAACACTTTCTCTACTTCATTCTAGAAGTTCTCACACTCCACGTCTCTTTCTCTTAATGCTTAGCCCTGAAATTATTAAAGTAAAAGTTGTATAAGCCGAAAATTCTTTTCATAAGCATAGTGATACATTTCCTGGCGGTAAACTATTTACCTATGCATTAGATGTGATTCAACTGAAATCAATTACAAATAGCCAAAAATTTTTCAATCGTTTACTTTAATTATTGATGATGAACCTACTAACGACTTTAATTAGCTTTCCCTTGGAGCGGTTGTAACATTATAGCACTTTATACACCTACTTATTACACGTAAAGGTAAGGCAAGAAGGATTAAAGGGTTACTTTGCCTCACGAAGGGCTTAATGTATCGATTCACTAAACATTTGTTCTTACATTTCGATGTAAGCTGCAAATGCATGGTGAATCGGCAATACAGTTTATTTTATGAGATTCGCTACGTTACCGATTGCCAGCAAGATTGAAATCAACGTGGACCGCAGTAAAAATTTATACGCGAAAGGAATTATATAATGACTAATAAGTAATTACACATATGCAGTGTATAAAAGAGTTTGAAACACCTCGCAAAAGACGAAACCGGTCGAAGGGGTCAAAAGGTATTATAAAATTGACTTATTTTGAAATACTTTAATTGTATGCACTGAGGCGTACCTTGAAGGGGGCGCCTTTTTTTTAAATGACAACCCATATTTTTTTTCAATATAATGAAGGAGCACATTTTTTAAAATATTGTTATACAAAAATTTTAAAATGTTACATAAACAAAGTTTCTAGAAAAATTAAGGTAAATTGAGGCTTCATCCGAAAAAAGCTATATTTTTAACAAACATGTTGTCTTCATTGCAACGTAATTGCATGTCCTCGCAGAATTGCATCCGTCGATCAAATTCATCGTCTTATACTTATTGAGTCAATGTAACTTTACAAGGGTGAAATTTGTGTTTGCGTAAAAAATTAAGTACTGTAGCGTGACTTAAATTCATGTCCAAACCAATCTGACTTTAGAATTAGAATGTGGATCTTCTACAACTCTCAATGAACTGTTAAGTTGTGTGTCAGCAATGAATCTTAGATGGCCAGTTTTGGGTTTGTTACGTGCATGTGCATGTATCCTGTATTTACTTAAAATTTTACTAACCGTAGAACGTTGTACATGCGGGCGATCTTGATGAGCTTCATTAAAGAGAGCGCAGACTTCCACTGTAGTTCTTCTGCTATCGTCATAGCCCATAAGAATTTCTATGCGATCCTTTTCCAAAAGAGACATTTTTACTAAAGTTAGATTTCAGATAACAGAAAAAGCACAAGAATCAAATTTGCCTACAGAACAATTGACGTAACAGACATTAAATCAATTGTTTCAATGCTTTCTAGGTAACGTTAATATAAATAAATCTTCACAATTAAAACCTTATATGCATTTTTTTCGAAACTTTATTTATATAACACATTAAAATTTTTGAACTACAATCGATATTCAAAAAAATTATTATATTGAACAAAAAATAGGGGTTGTCATCTTCAACGTACGCCACTGTACATAAAACTAAAGTATTTAAAAGGACGACAAGTTTAAAATACCTTTTGATCCCTTCGAGTGCTCTTTCGAGAAAAACGTATTTTACGGGATATTTCAAGTGTCGCAGACATTTTTCCACACTGCTAAGAAATACTATTACAGGGAGAGTGGTAGTCAGTGGGCGACGGTACACAATGGGCCCTCATTTAAAACTCGCTTCATTTTACCTTTGTCGAGCCAATATCAGTCTTGGCAATATTGCGACATAATATGTAGTAAACAAATATGGCGTTGTCGGCCACTGTTCGATAGATTATATTTTAAAACATTTTTTACTTTTTCTTCATCGAAAACTATGTTTTTAGTTAATATTTCAGGTTTATTCATTAAAGTTTTAATGTGTTAATGTTTTAAAAGAACATCACAAGATTGATTTCGCCAGGCAATATAAGCTGGCCGAGACTGTACAAGTCCCTAAGAGAATTATTGCTGAAAAGGGAGTTAAGCAATTGGCATAAGAGACCAGTGCAGAATGTGGTCAACTCGTTTCCACTTGTGCAATTGTTTTAGCATCTGGTGGATTTTTCCCCCTGTGATGGTTTTCCCGAGAGTGCGTGGGACTGTGGGACTTGCGAATCTTTCTGGTTGAACGACTGGTGAACTGGTTCCCTCTGTGACCGACCATTTCATCAAATATTCACACAGTTCGGTTGAGAACCCCATTCGCTTGATTTATGACTACTTGGAAGCTCACATCTCTATATAGGTGGTCAACAAGGCAAAAGCAGCTGAAGTGTATATTGTTACATTGCCACCTTACTGCAGGAAAAAGCTACAGCCACTTGACGTGTCCGTATTCGAACCATTTAAGGCGTTTTACAATTCTGCGTGTGACAATTGGTTACTCAACCATCCGGGGAAAACCATAGACATTTATAAAATTGGAGAACTAATTGGAACTGCGTTCGAGTTAGCGGTTACACCCAAAAACATCAAATTGGGATTTCACAATTTAAACCCAAAATTTTGACAATGACGATTTTCTGCTTAGCGCTGTAACGGATCGTCCTGAGCCTAAGTCTACAGGCACAACCAGACCTAATGTTAATTTTGGCGAAACATCGCATACATTAAGTCAGTTTTCAGCTCATCTGCCTGATCTATGTGTGACTCCAGCTCCAAGCATGCCAGCTTCTGATCATTTCCTCGTGTCTCCGTCTAATTTACGGCCTTTGCCGAAAGCGACAGAGCCACGTAAGACAGCTAGAAGGAAGAGAATGTCTGTCGTTATAACAAGCACACCGAAGAAGTCTGCAATCTTGGAAAGAGTAACCACAAAGAAGTAGTAAAAAAATTTTCAATAATCTACAAGACCTACAGGAAAGTGAAAATGAAGAAAAACTGTAATGTGCATGATGATGACGATTTCCTCAATTTCATATCCTCATCTGATCCGGATCGCATTGACTTCTTCTCTGATGATGTCCGGACACTAGAAATTTGGATGTTCGTTATTGTGAAATTTCAGGACAAACAAGAAAACCTTTATTACGTCGGCCGAATTGAGAACATTCCGGAAAGTGGTGGTGAGGTGCTTGTCAAGTTTTTAAAGAAAGGCCTCATGTAGTAGATCAATCTCTAGTAGATAGAGATTCTATTTTAAAATTTTACCTAAACCAAACGAAAGACGAGGCCAGTTATCCTTTAATATTTAATATACCTAAGTAGTTAAATTTTTGAATATTTAAATTATTAAATATCCCTTTCCTAATAAGCAAAAGAAGAAAAAAGTTATTAAACAAAGTTTTCAAATAAGTTTAAAAAAAAGTATACAGAAACATACAGTACTTATCTTTTTTGGGATTTTTTAATGGTGTACGTTAAATTATACAATCTAAACGTTTCGATAACACTTACAGTTATCTTCGTCAGTAGTAATGTTTGTTAAAAATTGTTAAAGATGTAGTAAACAATTTTGTCAAATTTGAAAAATTAAAACATAAACATAAGCCTGCTATTAGTATAGCAGTTTGGGAAACATAAAGCCAACTATAAAATTTTTAGCAAAGAATAACTAGGTCATAAAATTAAATATTATTAAACTGCCTCAAAGATGACAAACCAGAACACTCTCTACGACGAAAGCTAACAATGAAATTTGCCAGCAAAAAAACACATTTAACAAAATTTAATCGAGTTATGATGTAAGTGTAAAGTTGTGAAAAACTTCAATTTTAAAATGATAGAAGCATTCACAAATCCAAACGTTATATCAAATAAAATAACCCAGTTAAATCTAACAAAGAGATATCTTTATCAATAATTGGAAGTGTTATTAACAATGAAAAGCACAATGCAGAACGTTCTTTGTAATTTTTAATTTTAATTTAATTTCAACTACTTATGTCAAATTATAGTGCTGTGGTAATTTAACATATAATTGGTAAAGAATTTGCTTTAGTGTAATTAAATCTTTAGTAGATCGAGCAAAACGAATTTGTGACCCTGAATTTTTGAATGATGAATATAGATATTTAAGAAAATCCTTACAAGATAATGGATATTCACTTACAGATATTAATAATGTTATTACACCTTCTAGGCGTAACCTTAAAGAAAAACCAGTTCTTAATGTTGGTACTGCTTTTCTTCCTTTTATAGCTAATGTTACAAATAGAATTGAAAAAATCCTAATCAAATATGGCATTAGGACTATTTTTAAACCTACAAGAAAAATTAAAGAACATTTAAGATCACCTAAAGATGTGTCAAACCCTTTATCATCTTCCGGAGTGTATAAGTTGTCTTGTTCATGTGGAAAAGCATACATCGGGACCACAAAACGTAGCTTTGATACAAGACGCAAAGAACATATGAGATTTTGTAGATTGGGTCAACCAGAGAGGTGTGCTGTGGCTGACCATGCCCTGAATAATCTAAATCATGACATTCAATTTGACAATATGGAAATATTGTCAAGACAAACCCATTATTATGTTCGTTTGCAACCTGAAGCTATTGAAATATATAAACACCCGAATAATTTTAATAGACAAGAAGAAAATCTCCGTTTAAATAGGTTTTGGCATCTTATAATTAAAAAAAAAGCATAATGATACGCCTTGATTTTAATTTATTTTCAACTTTTGGTATGTCTAGGTTTTTTTCTGTGTTTTTCCTAGACCTTGAAGCAAATGTTTTACCAATTATATGTTAAATTATCACAGCATTATAATTTGACATAAGTAGTCGAAATTAAATTAAAATTAAAAATTACAAAGAACGTTCTGCATTGTGCTTTTCATTGTTAATAACACTTCCAATTATTGATAAAGATATCTCTTTGTTAGATTTAACTGGGTTATTTTATTTGATATAATGTTTGGATTTGTGAATGCTTCTATCATTTTAAAATTGAAGTTTTTCACAACTTTACACTTACATCATAACTCGATTAAATTTTGTTAAATGTGTTTTTTGGCTGGCAAATTTCATTGTTAGCTTTCGTCGTAGAGTGTGTTCTGGTTTGTCATCTTTGAGGCAGTTTAATAACATTTAATTTTATGACCTAGTTATTCTTTACTAAAAATTTTATAGTTGGCTTTATGTTTCCCAAACTGTTATACTAATAGCAGGCTTATGTTTATGTTTTAATTTTTCAAATTTGACAAAATTGTTTACTACATCTTTAACAATTTTTAACAAACATTACTACTGACGAAGATAACTGTAAGTGTTATCGAAACGTTTAGATTGTATAATTTAAAGTACGCCATTAAAAAATCCCAAAAAAGATAAGTATTTTATTATGAGTGTTAATGGTGAAAGTTTACATTTTCATAATACAGTGTCTTGTATGGACCAGTTCCCAGTGTATACCATGGTGTGGCCCAACATACCACCATGAGTAGTACACAGTAGGTCACAGTACACCTATGTAATAAATGCCGTGTAACGTGATTATTTAAGGGATTATATTGAACATTTCATACGCACATAATCAAGCCATTATTGCATTGTTACAGAAATAAGTATTTCTTACAATTGCTATGTCAAGTAAACTGAGTATTTTAAGAACATATGTTATTAGATTAAGTTTTAAAATGGTAAGAAGTTCATTTTTAATTAATTGATTTTATTATTAATATTCAAATCCAACGTTTTAGTTAATTTTATCAGGATTAAATATTTCACTACAACTCAGACAAAGTTGAGTGAATTTTCAATTCAATTAATAAATAACTATTTTATAAGATAATTAGTATTTAATTCATTGCCATATTTGACTAGTGTTTCTTTCAATCTTGCTGGGGGTTCAATTGAATCTGTAATATACATACTCCGTTGATTTCAAGTTCTGCTCTGCCTTTATTAATGTTCAATCAAACATGTTTTTATAAGTGCATTACTCCAATACTTAGTCGCTCGAAATGTTTACTATTAGTACTATATCAGAAATCCAATAATTTCTATTAGCAATAAAGTGCGATTTTGATAGCAGTGTAGACTGAAGCTGTACATCTAATTGCATTTTCATGACATAGAAAGAGATAAATGCCTTTAACGGCAAAGCACGCCATAAATTTATCTTCATTTAGCAGCATTTTGTAAAAACAAGGTTATCCTTTAACGTACTAGTAAGAAACTTGAATAAGAGTAATTTATTGAAAACAAAAATCTTTTCAATAAACTTTACGTTGGTATTATTAAGCGAACAAATTTGTTTTAACTCAATATATAGTAAAATATGGACCACTTAGATAATTTATTAACATCTTTTATATCTTTTGAAAGACGGAAATATGACTTAATTTACGTTAATAATCTGATTTAGATAATGTAAGATCACAAACTATGAGAACCAACTTATGATGCTTATCCTGAATGAAAGAACTGCTAAACTGGTTTGATAGCATACGTGGGTTGATTAAAATACTTTCCTTAGATTAGCTGTACTTTAGGTTTAACATGAAAACTGATTCTTTACTTATCTTAATGAACACATAATTTAAAAAAATCAAAATACGACTTACATTAAAAACAAGTTTCTATAACAAAAGCTTATGATTTGGCACTTTAAGCGCAACCACATGATCACCTATACAGGTGAGGCGTGAAGAGTTTTGATTAAAAGTAATGGCGGATACAGTTATGTTAAAAAACTGAAATTACGAAGCTATAGGTTTTGGATGACGCTGAGTTCAAATATAATATTGTCCGGTTATACCGGAAGTAGACGTCAACTTTGTTATTTTAAATGGAACCTAATATTTTTTATTTTATTTTCGAATTCTACATGAAATTCTAGATAAAATTTGTGCACAATGTCCTATACCAAAAATGAAGTATTTTCGAGATATTTCGATTTTTTTTTTAATTTTGAAAAAATCCTAGTCCACATTGAGTAACGATATCTCCATTAATAACGTGAAATTGTAACCAATAAACGACAAGCGCTTGCCAGTTAACTCCATATATCTATCTCATTGATATTTCATACAGGGTGTTTTAAACTTAGCCGCCAACATGCACAATTTAAATCAGTAATAAGTTGCTTACTTTAAATAGAACACCCTGTATTTTATAACATTTTCCGCTGTATTTTTTAAGCCAATTCGTTTGGTATCAGTATTTACTATAAATAAATCCAACCACTTTTGAGATATTTCATTATCTTAGTTAAAACATAACAACACTTAATTATTTCAACATTAGTAAAGGGTAGGCCATGGCTGTCAAAGATTTGATAGTTAGAACGTTAATTGTTTATGTTGTTTTGACAGTTTTCTTTACCAGTTTATATTTCATAGTAAATAATGGCAAATGTAGGATTTACTAATGATGATTTTTTAAATCTTGTTATTATTTACGGCGAGTGTAATAGAATTCTTGAACGCCGTGTTTCAGCAGGAAGATATTCAAATCGACCAAATGCAACTGGTGATATTATAAGAAGATTGCTTAAAAACTGCCGTCCATAGAGATTATAGGAGATCTTACTTTGTCGACGAGAACAATTCATCGCATTAAAATAAACCACAAATGGAAACAGTTTCATATCATATGGTGCAACACTTAAATTTAGGTGATCTTCCTCAAATGCCTCCATTAGAGATTCTGTGAGATGGTTCTTAATGAAGACCCAAGACGGATGAACAACTTCATAAGAAACATGTGTGTGAAGCAAAGTTTAGCACAAATAGGATTATACCATTCGTCAATTCCATTTTGGACTAATGAAAATCCACATGTATAAGTTAGAGATGATCTTCCGAAGTAAGTTCTGTGAATGGTTTTAATGCAATACAAGACGGATGAAAACTTTAGCATTAAGAATTTTAGTGATGAAAATGTTAAATGGTACAAGCATTGCCACAGTTTAGAAAAAGACCGGCGTTATTACTTTAAGAAATGACGCTGTCAGCAATGAGCATCCTCATAACTTTGGGACCTAATTGCTCAGCATCTTTACGACATGTTTGATGATAGATAGATACCAATCAGGGTCCAAGTTTAGTTGGCCAGTGCTCTCTGATTTGTGCTCCTAAAAGATTCGATAAAATTGTTAGCATTAAAATTTTACCTGATGAAAATTTAGATATGATACAGAGAGTCATTGCCACATTTTAAACTCTATACGACCGGCGTATATTTCCATAATTACAGAAATGGAAAAGGTTCAGCTAATGGTATCAGCAAGGTGGAATTTGCACCTCCTCATAAACTTTGGCTATTGCTCAGCATCTTTACGACATTTTTGATGATAGATAGATTACCAATCAGGGTCCGTTTCGTTGGCCAGCTCGCTCTCCTGATTTGGCTCCTATAGATTTTGGTATTTGGGGTTACATTAAAATCAGGTATTTTCCAAACCTGTTACGACAAAGGAAGATATGATGCAGAGAGTCTTACTTGCTTTTCATTCTCTAACACCCGACTATATTTCCATAATTACAGGACATAACTTAATGAAAAGGATTCATAAATGTTTAGAAGTAGATGGTGCTAATTTTGAACACTTATTATAAAACTTTATTTGTTTAATATTACATTTAGTTATTTTTGTTTGTAAGTTATCTAATTAAATACAAAATACCTAGTCAACGTTTTTAATGATATGCATAATTAATAATCCTTTCAGGCTATTGGTTACTTTTCAGAATTAATAACTTATGAGAAAATAACAAAATATCACCTTAAATAATGGAAATCATGGCCTGCCCTTTACTAATGTTGAAATAATTAAGTGTTGTTATGTTTTAATTAAGATAATGAAATATCTTAAAAGTGGTTGGATTTAGGTATAGGGAATACTTATACCAAACGAATTGGCTTAAAAAAATACAGCGGAAAATGTAATAAAATACAGGGTGTTCTATTTAAGGTAAGAAACTTATAAATGATTTAAATTGTGCAGGTTGGCGGCTAAGTTTAAAACACCCTGTATGAAATATCAATGAGATGGATATATGGGGTTAACGGGCAAGCGCTTGTTGTTTATTGGTTACAATTTCACGCCACTAGCATCGTTATTAATGGAGATATCGTTATTCAATGTGGACTAGGATTTTTCCAAAATTTTTAAAAAATCGAAATATCTCGAAAATAATTAATTTTTGGTATAGGACATTGTGCACAAATTTTATCTAGAATTTCATGTAGAATTGGAAAATAAAATAAAAAATATTAGGTTCCATTTAAAATAACAAAGTTGACGTCTACTTCCGGTATAACCGGAAGTGCCACATTCAGGACAATATTATATTTGAACTCAGCGTCATCCAAAACCTACAGCTTCGTAATTTCAGATTTTTAACATAACTGTATCCGCCACTACTTTTAATCAAAACTCTTCGCGCCACACCCTGTATAGTTAAAGCCAATTAAGAACTGTACATATTTATTATTTGTTTCACATAAACATACATACGTGGACAACAAGGCTTCAGGGTGGGGTCGTTGACGACGTTTGCATCTGCATCGGCATATGCAGAACATCCGTATAAATTCTTATACCTACCTGTCTGGGTCAACTTCGCATCCACATGATTTTTTGCGCATATTGCGTATGAGGAAATTTGCAAATATGACCCGAATTTTCAGCAGCACGACTGCTGTTTCTCCATATTTTAAGTTCAAGTTGTGACTGATTTATTCACACTTGACAGTTAGTAAATCCGCGATTTGAGTCTTTGCTACAACAAACAGTTTTTAGTTTAATTCTGTTTAATTACTTGACTAAAATATGCACCATGACTCTACCAATAAGAAGCTTCTATAAAATCCGCACCCGCAAGTAGTAATATAGGGCCGTTCCTAATTCACTTTATCACTAGAAAAGAAACTAGATTTTGAAAAAGTCACTAGATTGTGAAAAGGGTGTAAAAGGTAACTAGAAAAATAAGTAGAAATGGTTTATATCGTGGCTAAGTGGGGTACGGGTCCTCGCTAAAAGGCATCATAGGTAAACTTTGTCGGTTTATGTTCTCGGTGGTTGAGGCGCTAGTCGGTTCGCGTCTTAGCTAAAGATGGGTGATGCGTTTTAAAAATTTCGCATACCCAGAAAAGTTACTAGATTGTGAAAAGGTAGCTAGAAAAATAAGGAAAAGTGGTTGATATCGAGGATAAGTGTGGTGCGCGTCCTGGCTAAAAGGCAACATAGCTAAAAATAGCCGGTTCATGTCCTCGTTGGTCGCGCCAGTCGGTACGCGTCTAAAAATAGTCGTCGCTAAAAACAGGTGATGCGTGTTAAAAATAGCACGTAACCAGATAAGTCACTAGGCTACATTGTGAAAGGTGGCTAGAAAAAAATAAGTAGAAATGGTTGGTAGTAATATAAGGCAGATCCTAACTCAAAAAGTTAGTAGAAAAGTCACTAAATTTGCAACGTCACCTTGGGGGTCAGATCACAGCTGGTTCGCGTCCTTGCTGAAAGGTGGTTGTATAATAGCTAAAAATAGCCGATTCATGTCCACACTAAACGGTGGTTCGCGTCTTAGCTAAATATTATAGCGCGAGCACCATCAAATATTATTGTCACTTGGTGGTAGGGTCAGTTTTTATCTTAGTGGTAGCTCCCCCAATTTTGTATATATGGTAGATACGTAAATAAGCCAACAGGGCGTCTCGTAGAGGGGGGTTATTTTAATTTATTTTTGGCTAATTGTGGTCCGTTTTCGAGAAAACTGACTCTCCTTGTTTCAAAAAACTTGACTTAGAATAATCCGTTTAAAAACATTGTTTTCGCGTATTGATAGGGGCATTTTTTTACATTAGGGATAGCTCCCTGAATTTTATAGTTGTGGTAGATACGTTAATAAGTCGACAGAGGGTGTTGGGATCTACCGAGTACTCTTCAAAAACTGAAAATGTGCATAACAACCCTACCAATGAACGTTTAATTGATTGTAGATCATATGATTTACTCAAGTTCAACTCTTCAAAAATATACTTCGAAATTGGATACAGTACGCACCTACATCTTGCGCCAGTTATACGAATACGTATGTACAGGCGGGCTCCTTGTTATGAAAAGACAAGATTGGGAGATGCGCTCAAGTGGCACACATATCTGGAAATAAAGTTTTTTTGTTCCGAAGAGACTGTAAACCATAATAATTGGTCAAATATCAAAGAAAACGCGGACAATGAATACGAGCCAAGTTCGAAATCGCTTGGTAGCAGTTTTACCATTTGTTATAATTGGGAAGTAGTGAAACATCAGAAAGATTATTAAAAAGCGTAACAATTCGGCAAAACCACGGCCGTTACTATACGTTGAACAAGAATCACACTGAAGAGTTTTTTAACTTAAAGGATATAGTTAACTGTAGGTTGGAATTACTGGAATTATACGGTCTTCCCTGTTTCTTTCAAAATCTCATCGAACAGGTCAACAGCTACCGCCTCTTTCGTAAGATGGAGTATGGAGATGATGCAACCACCGATGACATGAACCGACCATTTTTACCTATGATGCCTTTAGCGAGGACGCGCACTCCACTTAACCAAGATATCGACCATTTCTACTTACCTACCTAGCTACCTGTTTCACCCTTTTCACAATCTAGTGACTTTTTTAGACTCTATTTCTTTTCTGGTGACAAAGTGAATTGGGATCAGCCCTATATTACTACTTTCGCATCTGCAGTTGTTTTCAAACGTCACATCGCCAACAACTCAGCTTCGGGGTTCGTAAGCATAAGTTTACAGTCTATAATGAAGTGACTACTGCATGATGATTGAGAGGATTTATTAATTAAACCCAGTTTATGTTTCGATGGAAATGTCATGAGTTAAGGCCCAAATTATAAATCAGTCACCGTAGGAGTTGCATTTTTCAGGACTATTCGATGTACTAAAATACGATAATTATACGTAATGAATTTTATGAAATTTACTTACTTACTTCGTGGAGTTATATTGAACATTATTGCTATTAGTTTTATCAGTTTATGAATCAAGCAAACAGAATGAAGGTATAGATACACAATTGAATTAATTAATTTGTTGAGGTTATCGTAACTATTGTGTTTCAGGTAGAAAACACCGTTTCTTGAGCCCATGCGCATACCGACATTGTAATGGGGCATTTTACAGTAAAACAAGAAAAGGTATTCAGAGTGGTAACAAGAAATATGAACGGAAACTTTAAGAGCAACAATAATCTCGAT
This sequence comes from Vesta saturnalis, assembly GCA_036346205.1. Classification (NCBI taxonomy): domain Eukaryota; kingdom Metazoa; phylum Arthropoda; class Insecta; order Coleoptera; family Lampyridae; genus Vesta; species Vesta saturnalis. The sequence continues at coordinate 4,625,926 of JARFJB010000717.1, read as the reverse complement.
AATAACTCGGAAGAACAACAATAGAATGGTTTATTGTAAAATAACTAACAAATTAAAACTTAATGTAACAAATGCAATAATATTAGTGTGACAATTGGTAACTTGATATAATCGCATTTCCTGAAAAGATTTAAATTAATGAATTAAAATGTTTAGATGCGTTCCTTGAAAACACTTTGTGGATATGAAACAAGTACACCTTTTTAATGTATAATTACTTTCTCCATCATAAACTTTACGCACAGAAACGAATGTGTTGATCATAAGAAAAATTTGACAGAAATATACGGAAAAAATCTGCCAACAGCGCCCTCTACAATATGCAGTATGACTCATAAACTGAGAATATTCAGCTTCCTCCGAAGTGGATGTGTTAGTATGCAGGGTGTATTTTAAAATCACCGACAAACGAAAACTGGAGATTCTATGATTCAAAATAAGACAAAAATTATCATAAACGCTTTTCCGAAAATGCTTCCTAACCGAGATACAGGTTGATTTTTTTAAGATTCTACAAAAACCACAAAAGATATTACACTGAGATTTAGTACACCTAAATATCTAATTAAGTACAATTAGTCAGGTGAGTTTGAGTCAACTGGCTCCATCCAGTGGCGTAGAGTGTGTTAAGTTAATCACTTTCAGTAAAAAAAACGTACGTCATTGCTTTTTTTGAAGAAATATTTTTTTGCTAAATTCAACATTTAATTCTGCAAATAAAACCATACTTAGTATTTTTTCGATTCGGCATTTTACATTAACATAAACGACTACATTATTCAGTAATAACCAAATTAAATAAATCAGAGATTGCTTTGCATTTGACAGTTACGTATCTTATGTTTGCTAAAATAGTTGCATTTACGCGTGTTTTGTAATTCATTGTTTGTGTCTAATTACTATGAAAAAATGAATTATTCCAAACGAGAACTGGTCGATATGCATTTATGTTATGGTAATACTAATTGCAATGCTCGTGCAGTTACTCGACTTTATGAAGAAAGATTTCCAAATAGAAGACATCCACATCATACTACGTTTAGAACCGTTCATCGTAACTTGTTAGAGTATGGAAGTTTAAAAGGAAAGAAAAATTCCGGACGAAATGCTCGTGTACCAGTTGAAATTGAGGAACATATTTTAGATAGAATTTATGAAAATTCATCAATAAGTACGCGGGAGTTAGGTTTAGAATTTGGTGTGCGGCATAGCAAGTTTTGGAAAGTTTTACGAAAACAAAATTTACGTCCCTTTCACCTACAAAAAGTGCACGCATTATTGCCTGCTGACCATCCTCGTCGAATGAATTTTTGCGAATGGTTTTTAAATAAATATGCTGAAGATGTACAACTTGTTAGAAACTTATTGACCACTGATGAGTGTATTTTTTCCCGAAATGGAATAATAAACTAGCATGATTCCCACAAATGGTTAGATGAAAATCAGCATCCAACTGTAGTTACAGCTCACCAACATATATTTAGCGAAAATATTTGTATAGATATACTAGACGATCACCTAATTGGACCTATCCGTTTTCCTCAGACTTACTGGCTAATTCTATTTAAATTTTTTGAAAGAAGATTTGCCAGAATTGTTTGACGACGTACCCTTAGATGTTAGAATGAACATGTATTTCATGCATGATGGTGCACCACCACATTCTACACGAAACGTCAAAGAATTTTGAAATGCATGGTTCCCCGGACGCTAGATTGGACGAGGAAGTGAAGTACCGTGGCCGGCACGATCGATTCTGTTCAAATTGATAATCGAGAGCAACTTTGGAATCGCATACAGATGGCATGCGATGAGATTAAGACTATGCCACAAATTTGTGTTAGGTTTCATTTGCTAAGAATACAAGCTTGCATTCAAAAGGAAGGAGGACATTTTGAACAATATGTATAAAAATAATTATTATTTTGTTTTTGATTCCTTCAATATCTCTTTAATAATGTACCCAATAGTTAACTGTGTTATTTTTTTGTAAAATAAAACAAATTTTGATTTTGATTGAATAATGTGGTCGTTTATGTTAATGCAAAATATTTCAAAAACGGGGTGCCGAATCGAAAAAATACTAAGTATGATTTTATTTGCAGAATTAAATGTTGAATCTATGAAAAAAATATTTCTTCAAAAAAACCAGGGGCGTGCGTTTTTTTTTACTTAAACTGATCAGCTTATTATATTCTACGCCCCTCGATGGAATCAGTTGACTCAAACTCACCTGATTAATTGTATTTAATCAGACATTTAGGTGTACTAAATCTCAGTGTAATATCTTTTATAGTTTTTGAGGAATCTTAAAAAAACCTTAAAAAAAGTATTTTTTAATCAACCTGTATCTCGGTTAGGAAGCATTTTCGGAAAAGCGTTTATGATCATTTTTGTCTTATTTTGAATCATAGAATCTCCAGTTTTCGTTTGTCGGTGATTTTAAAATACACCCTGTATATATTCTTATGAAATTTACGTCTACATATTTCATGGAATATTTAAGTTAATCGTATAATCTCCAGTTTTCGTACGTGTGTATGTTAAATTGCGTGCTGTGTTTTATACATTTAAGCAAAGATATTGGTACCGCCATTGGTTAACTCTTGCCCCTGTTAGTGTGTACACCACGACGCACAGTAATAAAGAAGTTATGTACCGGAAATATCAGATTTTTTAGTATTTTTCAGACTACTTTGATAATGATACGTTGATCAGAAGTACTAGCGTTCTTAAAATTATTAAAATTCAAAAATCTTTAAGCTACCTCGGTATAAATACCTTACTGCGTGTCCTTTATATATTTGTACGTGTTACCTCAACATAAAATGAATTTTTTTAATGATTCAAACAAAAATATCCTAATTTAATGAAACAGAAATTTATTAGATAGAGAGCTAAACAAAAATGTTCTTTCTTTAGCTTTCGATTTCTTAATGTTATTGTTACTATAAATTTAGACATTGTACCTAGTATAGTTTTCTATTGTGATAACAAAGCATTCGAGGATCAATAATATTAAGTTATCTATCACATTAACACTATTGCACCTAGAATAAAACAAGAGATTACGGGCGTAAAGGAGAAGATTAATGGAGTCGAACGGGAAGTGTAGGATAAATGAAATTGGTTTAAAGACATTAAAAAAATGACAGACTTAACTTCTACAACAAATAATGACCAATTCATACACTCCAGCCCATAAATAAAAGCAATAGAAATTACTTGTAGTTTGGTTTTTTGCTTACATTAGTCATATTACAGTGTGTTAGTAATATTAATCCAAAAAATGTTATGGAATTTCATATTTTGTTTTGTCTGAAAAGAAGGTGAAAAACTTTAAATCATGATGATTTATATTTGAATACAATATTTGTGTTTTATTTCTGGATCATACAACAATCTTAAATATAATAATTCTTATTGAGGTTCTATGCTTTTGGTTAAAACGTTACTAATCATTTCAAAATTTGTGTTTTTCATTCCGCAGAAAACTGTAAAATAATGAGAAAGTTTGGAACTATGAAAGGTAAACTAAAACAGGTGCAAAAGTTATAAATGAGTTCTTGTCCCGCTATGAATACTGTACAGTTTTCATGTTTGACAAACTTAAAGTCTTACTAACTTAATTAGTCAAGTTAAAAGAATAGAAAATGTTTACTACTATTCATGTAAAAGCTAATAATTCAGTGCATGGGTAGTGTGGGTTATACAATAAGATTGATTTAGATTCGATATGGATTTAAAATTATTTGTATTAGATTATGGGAAATTTACATATTTGCTTTTTAACATAATTGATGTATTTTAGGATAAAAAAGCCGTCAATTAGTCTTTTATCCGCTAACGTGCTAAATCTTCCAAAGTAAGAATGGTTTTCTAATGTACATAACAATTTAAAGAATCGAAACGTATTAAATAATGTGTTTGTAATTACGTTTATAAAACACATATCAGCATAGTTATGTATTCTGCTATGCCCATAATGGAATCATGTTAAATTTTGTATGTAAATCCCGCTCTTGCTTGTGTATCCATATATAATAATGGAAAATACTTGTAATTGCAAGCGTTGATAGTAGTCAGTCATTTATTTGTGGTATTTGTTAATTTCCTGAGTATAAACAAACAGGGTGTTAAATTAAATTCAAAAACAAAAATTTGTTATCTTATAGTTTGCAACGTCGCAGAGCACTTGGGCTGTGTAGGTAGTGTTGGAGCGTCGATCAAAATTATCTATGTTTAGGTTAGCGAGAAAAGATCGTTGTAGTACACGTAAATAGTGTAGTAAGCAATTTTAGAGCGCCACAATTTTTGAAAAAGTGTAAAATTAAGTTTGATACAGGAGGCCCCGTAAAGCTAGAAACCGGGAGAAAAGAGAGAAAGAATAAGCAAACAATTCCGCTAGTAACTTTATTTTATTTGCAATCCCCAAACAAAGGGGCTAAACACGTTCTAGCTATATATATATATATATATATATATATATATATATATATATATATATATATATATATATATACTGTACTGATTTAAAACACCCCCACCAATTAATATCGTCGTACTATAATTAAATTTTTAATTAATAATATTATATAATTATTTTAATTTATTGTTATTATAATTTATTATAAGCTAAAACTCTAAATATATTAAAAATAAAACTGTCGGTATAACATTATTGGTAGAACATGAGACTCATCAAAAGGGGATAGGGATCAAAATTTAGAAGAAACTTTACTTTTAATATTGTAAAATAAATGATTATAAATTTGAATTATATTGATTGTTTGAATACAATAATCATAGTTACTATGATTAAAACACATTGAGTTAATGTCCTATTATTTCTATCGTATCTAAATTGATTAAGTAAACTGAATTATAATTTTTAATTCGCATTAATACCGGCGTTACACCCTGTACATAACAAAATTCTTTTAAAAGTATACGTGGGCATGCGCTGTGAAAACGCAAACAGGTGATTTGACTACAACAAAAAGTGAAATTCGACATACAAGTAAGTATAACTACGTTTGAATAAACAACAATATTAATATAAAACATTTAAATTTTTAGAACAAATAACATTCCCTTGGGACATGCATACCTGTTGTTGCACATCAATATTATGACAAAGGATAGAAATTATGAACATAACAATAAAGTATCAATGTCAACAATAAAGTACTCACATAAAATGTCCTCCTTTTGTAGGTTACTGCTATTGAAGTTGATTGAAGACAACAGCTCCTGCGAACTGCAATTCTGCTCCACGAAAATCCAAATTTTCTTTTATAAAAACAGCTTATTCACTTAGGTAAGTTTCACTATTGTTATTAGAATATTGACGAATCTTTATTTTTAGGCTCATCACTACTTTTTAAATTAATTTCAAAACAAGTTTTGAAAAGCATGGATCGTTGAAGGTTGTTTTAAATTAAACACACTTTTGATAAACAAGGTGTATAATGATAAAAGCACGAAGACAACACAATTAAATATCCATACCAACATTCACAATATAAACTTAAAAACAAACAAAGTCGAAGCTGCGGAAATATTTTTATAACTTATCGAAAACTTCCGATTTGAAATTTTAAAAGGTGAACTAACCTTAATTTAATTATTTCCCGACAAAAGACTATCACTTGTTTTGTTAACACTTCCGATACTAAATCGCACTTTGTTAAGTTACCGAAGTGACGTTGGTTTGTTTTAAAAATTATTTTCAAAAAATTTGGCAACAGCTTACTTTGGCAAGTTGTTGCAAAAGATGAAAATCAAGAGAGTTTGTGAAACAAATGCACTTGTATTTATATGATTTTGGTCGACAACTAAATCATCGAATGTTTTCTATAGTTACGAAGAATATTTCCTGAATTCTGATTGGCTACTGTAATTTTCACATTACGATATTTCTTTAAAGCCCTATAACTTTCGCCCCTTTTAACATTTCTTAAATCTAAAAACATTTCCATAATCTACATAATTTTATCTATAATTTGAAACCAAACACGGACTAATTCCTACACTTAACTACGTTAATTTTTACACTTATTTATTGAATTTACACTAATTCAATGAATTTTACAGGCCTGGAAATTACCTCTACATGAATAGGGGATACTACTACACCCAAATATCCATCTTAAACATGCCTACGGCCAATTTGAGAGGAAAATTATTTAAATTCTACCAATACTCTTAAAAACTAAAATTAACAAAAATGGACATAAATATAAGGAATTATAACATAAAATTGAGGCTACCTCACTATTTTTGCCTCTACTAATTTATTTTATATAAATTGTCTCAATTTAAAATTAAAATTTATATGCGAGGGTATAACATAACCTCATTTTATTTATATAATTTTAATGTTAAATTTCACACTTTTAAATACAATAACTGTTAATGTATGTGTTTAAACTTAATGTTCAAGTCACAAATTAATTTATTTTACCACTTTCGTAGGTTCATAAGTTCTTCTACGACTAGTGTCGGAATGTTGTCAATCACTAGTTTAAGGTCATAAATTGTTGATTACACACAATAACCCCAGAGCTGCTGCTTGAATCATGTGTTATAGTTACTCACTAATGTGCTTGTTCTGTTTTTTCATAATGTTGGCACTAATATGAGTTAAACGCACTAATACGAATATTTTCACTAATCTTGGCTGCGTACATGTGAATTGCGACATTGATACCAGCCTAAATCTAGTTTTAACATTATTTCTGTCAACCACAACCTGTATTACATGTCGTCGGGGAATATTATTTTAAAATAAACTTACAAAACTAAATGAAAATTTGAATTAACTCAATAACGATAACAAACATATCCTATACTTCTATGTACTGTGCTGTCGATTACTTATTTTAACATTATTAAAATTATATTAAGAAATATTTAACTTTCACACATCTCAATGTTTATTAATCATTCTTATCTAGAATCATTTAATGAAATGTACCATTTCGTACCAACTAAAGAAATACTTTACTATGCAAATTACATAGCAACTTGCACGTAATTTGAATCATCTCAACATATATATATATATATATATATATATATATATATATATATATATATATATATATATATATATATATACAGGTCTATTCACGTTATCCGACACGGAAGATTATGGGCAAAAAAAAAGACTTGACTTTCAAAAAGTTTTATTTGTGGAGTTAATGTAGGCCTACAAACGGTACATTTTAAAATTATTTTCGTAATGTACAGGTTGTTCCAAAAGTATGAAAAATATCAACAATTTTTTCATTGGAACACCCTAATCACGAATAGTTATCACAGGCCAATAATAAGACTAGACTTGTATAGTGTATTTTCCCCAGTACGAATACCTTTATTTAGTATGCTTATATAAGCATACATTCTGTACAGCCAGCATACGAAGCCAAGTTAAGAATGTGTTTGTAAAAATTTCACAGCAAAACGAAGCGATCGAAAGGTTAAATGTTTAATAAAGTTTTCGGGGATTGACCTAAAAAGGAAAAGTCATAGACAAACAATATATCTGTATATCCATCGTAGCCACGGTAACTTGACTTGGCGTTGTTTTACAAAACAAAAAAATTTCACAAACAAAATAAATAATGAATATAAATACACGTGTATATCTAGTAACAATTGCTCAGTGTACACTAGACATTATCAACGCTTAATAAATAAGCAATTAAATATAGGTCGTGTGTAGAGTAAATTCTTTCCACCACAATTTCAAAACATGCTTAAATCTAACGGATAAATAAAACAATTCTGATCTCCCGCTCAAAAGTCTAACGTACGACTCTGAGTTATATTACGCACACAAATGGTACTACAAAACAGAATTAAGGTTCTGCGTAACGATAGCAGCAACTGTTATTCAATACACAATCAAATGGATGGCAACGCTAATACTTTACTATGTGTATTCTGAAAAGTAAATCTATATTATCCTATTATAACGAACACATGAAGTAATTAACGTTCACATCGTTTTGCAGTATGCCAAACAAAGGAAATTATAAACGACAAATTTCCTATTAAGGTAAATATTTTATTACGATGTTGATGTAACTGAATAAAGCACCCTTTTATTTTGTAGAAGTTAATTGTCTACTGAAAAAGAAACTTTCAAAACATGAATGTCTGGCGTACCGATTTTAGCATTTATGTACTGAACGTAGTGTATAATAGAATATTATCACCAGGTTGACGAGAAGGTAACTTCTATATCCAACTGTCAGCAGCTTCGCCCTATTTACAGGTTAGAATAATTCCATATCGGTAAACAGTTGGCAACGTACAGCCACTCATCATAATTGTAATAATTTCCTCACGCGTGTGTGTGTGTGTGTGTGTATGTGTGTGTGTGTATGTGTGTGTGTGTGTGTGTGTGTGTGTGTGTGTGTGTGTGTGTGTGTGTGTGTGTGTGTGTGTGTGTGTGTGTGTGTGTGTGTGTGTGAGTGTGTGTGTGTGTGTGTGTGTGTGTGGTGTGTGTGTGTGTGTGTGTGTGTGTGTGTGTGTGTGCGTGTGGTGTGTGTGGTGTGTGTGTGTGTGTGGTGTGTGTGCGTGTGGTGTGTGTGTGCGTGTGTGTGCGGTGTGCGCGTGTGCGCACACGCACGCACGTACACACGCTCACACGCTCACATGCTCACACGCTCACACACTCACAAGCTCATACGCTCACACGCTCACACGTTCACACACTCACACGCCCACACGCTCCGCGCTCACATTCTTTGGCACGCACGCATTCGCACACCACGCACGCATTCGCACACCACGCACGCATTCGCACACGTACACGAACACGCAGACGAACACGCACATGCGCACGCGCACGTACACACACACAAGGCTGATGTTCGTCAAACGTAAAAACGTCGATTGCATAACTTCCTATATCTGCATATGTATGTGAAGGTTGGAAGATAAAGATCTGGTTATTATTCTCCTTTTTAAAGGAGCCAGAAATAATATCCTGCGCCCATGTTGGGGCGTCATAGTGTAATATAGCTATTACTGTTACCATTCCCAAATAAAGTACAAATACCAATTAAATATTTTGTAAATACTCTAGTAATTACAGCAATTTTAATATTAGGATAATTTAACTTTTTTTAGTGTGGACCTATTAACTATAATTTTAAGCTACTAAAACCAAACTTAAAATGCACGGTTTCCCATGATTAAATCGCACAGAAAATATAGATTCTTTGAAATTGTTTAAATATCGTTACTTGCCTGTGTATCGAAAAGACAGTATTATTTTGCTATTCAAATGGATTACTACGTTCTTTAAAAAAGTTCTATACTATGTCACAATTTAAATAATAAAAGTTTCCAAGTATTGCTTTGCATAATGCTTATAAAATTTTATGTAAAGTTTGACTTTCTTTTTAACAATTTGTACTAACTTTCTGTAACATTTTAAAATACTGGTTTTTGATATCGCAAGTACTTCCTCTTAGTGTTTTACACGATCAAAATGCATGAAACAGTGTGATGCAAGGTATAGTTTTATTTTTTAAAATTAAAATATGATATTACTTTTTCAGTTGGAAAGCTTATATGATAGAATGAATATATTCATGATATTGTTGTAAGCTGGGTTTCACTGTTATTAACTTAACCAAATTGCAATAAAATTATACCATTATAACCAGCGTTGGCTATATAATATCTACTGTAGGGGATGAGTGTAAATTAATTATGCTGTAATCAAAATGTAGGTCTTGTCCATTGTTGGAAATAATCATAAATTTAAATTTAATGTAAACGGTTTACGTTTAGTCATTGTTTTGTTTTATATTTTCAAGGTCATGGAATAGGCTTAATGTGGGTAATTTCAAGTGACAACCTAATTTAATATCCTAATCAAAATGTATGAAAGCGTGGAATTAAGCAGCTTGATTATAATTCAAATTGTATACGTGAACGGTATGACTTTCAGCCTTAATATATTTGAGAGAGAGGAATCAAATTTTAAAACTCATATGCCATTATAATAAAAAGATCAATTTTCATCAACACAAAATAGTAATAGGATGTCTTATTGTCAATAACTATTGTAGAATATGAACGGACAATTTTGAACGAATTGGTTCTGTTCAATTTAATAAAATTTAGTCTAAATTTTCTGAAATTAAAAACAAAATTGAATTTTAATTAAAATTTTATTGTACAATAAAATACACATTTAAATCCCGTTTAGAATATTAAATGGTTTTTAGTCTGGTGAATTAAAAATTTATCTCGCTAAATTCTATAATAGTATTATGGTTATCAGGTTTATAAACTCACAATCGTTAACTAACGCTACAAAAATATTAAATGTTTGACGACCTTTTAAAAATTTTTTCACGTAATGGTAAAAACATTACCAACTTTAACCAATGGCATTTAGATACTTCTATATTTTTATAATTTAAGGTAGAAATGCGACAAGCGGACGAATTTTATTACGCTCAATGAATACTTTGAATGTCTTAAAATTTTACGCACTTCCTGAAAACATTTTTATAATAACAGCATTACATTTGTAAATTTTTCACTTTTCCCGTTAATGTCCATCTTGATGATAAAGATGAATTTCGAAATGGGGGAGAAAAGTCAAGTGTAAGAAAATAAAGTGGTTAAAACATTCCCGTAAAATCCATTAACAACATAATCGATTTAGACCGAATCAAAAACACGGACACGGACACGGACACGGACTCGGACACAGACACCGGCACCGACACCGACACCGACACGCACACGTACACGGACACGGACACGGACACGGACACGGACACGGACACGGACACGAGCACGGACACGGACACGGACACGGACACGGACACGGACACGGACACGAACACGGACAGGGACACGGACACGGATACGGACAAGGATACCGACACGGACACGGACACGGACACGGACACGGACACGGACACGAACACGTACACGGTCACGGACATGGACACAGACACGAAAACGGACACGGACGCGGAAACGGACACGGATACGGACATGGACACGGACACGAACACGCACAAGCTCAGGCACAGACACAAGCACAAGCACAGTCACAGGCACAGGCACAGGTATAGGCACAGACGCAGGCACAGGTATAGACACAGGCACAGGCAGACACACGTTCGTACGCACCTACACATACGCATGCAAGCACAATCACTCACGCACTTTCGCCCCCTCCCCCCCTACACACACACACACACACACACACACACACACACACACACACACACACACACACACACACACACACACACACACACACACACACACAGAAACCATGCCGGATCTTTCGATAGTTTGCCAAAAGTTGAATAATAAGCTAATACCTGGATTTAGCGTCGATTGCACAACTTTATATACCTACATGTGTATACAGGGTGGGGGATAATTGCTCCCGTAATTATGAAATTAAAGGAAAAATGTGAGCTTAAAAAATGATAAAATTCAGTTTAAGATCACCACGGTGCTTTAGGCTTGTACAGCATAATTTTTGAAAACTTGGGTGAAACTCCTAAAAGATCAAGTGAACGAATTAACAGCAAGCAATAAGAGTAAATCGAAAATATGACTTAGTGAACTGGAATAGTTTACTGAAGACTACACCTCTTGGTAGTGATACTAGCAAATTGAAATTCTTATAAAATTGAAAATGAATAAATGTAATTAATTCGGCATCTCGCATGTAGGGTGCAACAAGTTCCGTCTGATCTAAAAAGTACCACGACAGCATACGTACATAACTGTCGGTCTCATTACCCTGCATAGTATGAAGCCGTGTTGTTGACAGTTGGTCACAGTTGTTGTTAGCGAATAGTTTACTTGTGTTCATCAAATCTCGGGTTAGAATATACGTAAATTGTGTATACTGATTTACGAGGTATTGCTTATTACTGATTTTACGTTTTTATATATATATATATATATATATATATATATATATATATATATATATATATATATATATATAAATCGTTAGGATATTCATGGGACACTAGCAAAATATGTGTCGTCTACAGGCCCTAAGGATGGAAGTGGTAAACGAAAATGTAGATATAACTAAATCGGGTGGAGATAACACAATGTTAGATGTTGAAGTAAAAGCAAGTGATTTTCCTTATTAACTCTATGGAAGTTGCAGGTGCTACAGCAAAACGTGGATGAGGATGATATCCAAAGCATGTTTGACAGACAAGTACTATTTAGATAAGAATGGAACTAAGTGGAGAAGAAATTATAGTAACAGAAATGTGAACCCGGAGTGAGAATATCGTCACTCAACTGTCTGAGTCCTTCATCTTCATCAATCTAGAAATGATAGATGATATTGCGAGGTAGACGAACCAACAAATTGAGGAAAAGAGCACGTGAATGGGATAAATCTTATTATCAATGTAGAAATGATGTAGAAGTAAGAGCTGTATTCGGACTACTGTATTTAGCATAACAAACTATAGCTTATTGCATAATTTTTAGAATTTTGACAAACATGGGGGTCTGCGTGGTAGTATTAGCTGTGCAATCCCAGTAAGAATTTACTCAAACACTATTTTTCATCCAAATTTCTACATGAAAATATTTCTACAACATTAAAAATATTCTTTCATATGATATCTGATGCTTCATTAAGAATTCCAGTGGCGTATCATTTGCACAAATTTACATTCTACATACACCAAACATTTTATTCTTTGTGCCAAATCACTTCATTCATACTCAAAATACGTTCCACACGTTATCACAATATTGCATATACACGATGCGTCACAATATCTTTACATAGTACAAAGTGTTAAGTTATGAGTGAATTGACACCGAACTGATTTCAACTGATATAGCTAAAGAGGTAGATCACTAAATTCATTTCAAAATCACACCACTAGTAAAACAAACTGACCATTTGATACTGATGTGATAGAATTCGTGAATGGTATATCGAAAACGCCTATAGAACACTTATCAAATGACAACTGAATATAATTTGAGAGATGCTAGTTGTACATAATTGTGTTTATTAAAGTTTATTTTATTTTGATTACATTTTGCCTTAGGCGAACTATTACTAAGTTTTACTTTGTCTTTCTAAACTTTCAACCCATATTGTTAGAACAGAAGTGTCACAGCACCTTGTGTGGTTGTTCTGAAATTGATCTTTTATGTTGTGGTTTTTGTTTAAATTAGATTTTGGTTTCAAAATGCTCAAAATAATATAACGTAATGCTTCATAGCCACAGATCTTACCATGCTATGTAGGGTGATCAATTATGCCGTTTTGTACCTTTGGAAAAGAAATATATTGAAAAGAATAGGAAGGTACGTGCGGTATTTATAGATCTAGAAAAAAGATTTTGATAGGTTTGGGTGGGACAGATTAATGGTAATTCTAAAAGGAAATGACGTAGAGTGGAAAGAGAGAAGAAGGTTAAAAAACTTATACCTACATCAAAGAATAAAAGTAAGAGTGAGGATGAAATAACAGAAAAGATAGAATTAGGAAGAGGAGTAAGAAAAGGTTGTAACTTATCATCTACATTGTTCATCCTGTACCTAGAAATGGCAATCGATGGTACAAGAGTGGTAGTTATAGGAGGAAAAGAACAGAGGATACAAGATTTGCAGATGACATGGTGTTGTTAGCAGAAAGCAAATGGGAAATGTCGGAATTGTTAGAAGATCTTATGCATCATGTTTGGATTATGGTATTAGGATAAAAATCAGGAAAACAAAATACCAGGTAATACGGAGAATGAAAGGTTTGTGTAACATCAGAATTGAAGGAGATGTAGTGGAGCAGGTTAATCATTCGAGTACTTACGAAGCACCTTAACAGAGAACTTTCACTCAACTGCAGAAATGTCAGAATAGTATTGGCAAAGGAGGCATTTAATAAGAAAATGTGACGTTTATGTGGACCGTTAGAAAAGAACTTGAGAAAAAGACTTGCTAAATGTACTATCTGGAGCATAGTGTTATACGGAGCCCAGACATGGACAATAAGGAAAGAAGATGAAATAAGATTATAGGCCTTTGAAATCTGGGTTTGGAGGAAGATGGAAGAAATTACATGGGAAGATCGGATAAAAAATAAAAAAGTGTTAACACTCGAGTGGTCGCACGGATAACCATTGTCATCCACCACTTTTTAAATTGCTGCCAAATTGTTGAAACCTGCAGTGTTGCCAACATCAGTACCTTGCTAGAGTATTCTAACCTACATTAAGTACAGGTGTTTGAATACATTGCTTGCTGATTTTTGTAATAAATCTAGGTCAATTGACAATCGTCATTCGCGCGGCCCCTGCGTTTCATTTTTAGAAGGTGTCAATTTTAGTTGCGCACCGTAGTTAGCGATTAAAAAGCGAAACTTTTTAAATTTGTGATTATGTCGTGTTCTAAGGGACCGAGAGTCGGTGACCTCAATCCTACCAACGATGGCCAATTATTACAATGGGTGGATGAAGCGAGTGATTTTGTACTTTTTGACTCTGGCGAGGGCAATGATGATGAACTAGATAACGTTAAATTTAGTGATCATGATTCTGCTACATTTCAAGAAGTTCACAGAGCGGATGATTTTGAAGATGAAGAAGAAGACGCAGTAGTAGAAGAATCCTTGCAACAAGAATCAACGTATGATAAAAATTATTATTTAGGTAAAGATAAGAAAACGAAGTGGAACAAACAAATTCCTCCTACCAACGTTCGCACTCGTTCTCCCAACATTATAACACACCTACCTGGTCCTAAAGGTGCTTCCAAAAATATCAGTTCAGTGATTAGAATAATATTTAGATAGTGCTATTATCAAAATCATCACAACAAACACAAATATTTATACATTAAAAGTTATAGAAAATTATGTAAGAGACAGAGATGCAAGACTTACTGATGAAACTGGAATAAGGGCACTTCTCGGCCTTTTATACCACATTGGAACCATGAGATGCAGTAGACAAAATATTATCCAGTCATGGGATAATTCTAAGGGAGCTGGAATTGAAGCGTGCTATCTAACCATGAGTGCACAAAGATTCAGATTTCTGATGTGTTGTATTAGGATGGATAATATCCACGACAGTGCAGAACGAAGGGAACTGGATAAATTAGCAGCGGTTAGAGAGATACTTGAAATTTTTCTAAACAACTGTCAAAAGCATTATTCCCCCTGGGAATACCTAACTGTAGATGAACAGATCTTGGCCTTTAGGGGAAATTGCCCATTCAGGCAATACAGCAAACCTGCATAATATGGGTTGAAAGTGTTTGCACTAGTGGATTCCACAGTTTACTGTGGAAAACAACCCAAATGGCCTGACTTTCAAGACAATTCAGCTAAATAAGTTGCAAACAGATTGGATAAACCGGTGGCGGGTACACATAGAAATATTACGGGAGATTACTGGTTTTCCAGCATTCCTTTAGCAGAAACATTAGCAAAGGACAAATTTGCTATTAAAAACCAGAGAGGTAAACACCTCGTTATTTAGATTTTCCAATAATTGCAGTATGGTTTCATATTGTCCGAACAAAAACAAAGCAGTGTTAGTTATGTCCACTTTGCATAACGACGCGTCGATTGACCACGAGACCGGGAACAAACAAAAGCCGCACAAAGATAGGTGTAGATATCCTAGATCAATTATGTGGCACATATAATGTGACTCGAAATTGTAGACGTTGACCTTTGGTCATAATGTACGACTTACTGAACATAGCTGCGATAAATGCCCTATGTATTTTTTCAGCAAATCATGGGTATCAGAAAGTCATTAGGCGCAGATTTTTAGAAAATCTGGCGTGGGAACTCATAAAACCCCAAATTCAACGAAGAGTGGCCTTAGCCACATCACCTTGTGAGATTAGGCGACGTTCCTCTCTTCTCTTGCGGATTGCACATCCTCCGGTTTTCCAAGTAGTGAATGAGGGAAGAAGTCGATGCTAGGCGTTACTAGAAACACTGTTTTCGTTGGGTTTTCCCAGAGCGCGCTCAGGATATGGGCTTAAATTTTATTATTATTTACTTGCTCAATGTTTAATTAATCGCATATATATGTTTATTTTATTACACTTGTACAACATGACTATGTTTTACATCAATAAATATGTACGTGTTATTTTCTACAAAAAATATGGGTATGTTTATAATTTCTCATTTATTGTGTAATATTTAAACGAAAGTTTTACAAAAATGGAACAGGTAAGTACTAGATACTGGTATTAAACCATTAAACATAAAAATCAATAAAAATAAAATAATTTATAATTGTACAAACAATATTTTTATTACCTCCAGGCGCTTCATGGTGTCTTCAAGGGCTCCCAAAGTATTGGCGATCGTTGTGGGCGTTATAGGGCAGTCTAAAGCTATGAAATTGTGATCCGGTGATCAAAGCGGCCAGGCTATTGGAGCATCGGAACTGCACATACAGGTATTGCCTCACGGATAATCAAAAATGTGGTGAGATACCGTGAAATTTTGACTTGTATAAGACAGGTCGACTGTATACAGATCAATACAAAATTTTCATAATTTACTCATATATACATTTGCACATATAGATAGATACTATACGTATTACAAAATAATATAATAAAATAAAGTAATAATGAACTGTGTAGTGCAGCGTTTGTGTTACATCCTGTTGTCTCTCGGTTGCTGTTTGTAATGCTGCTGCCTCGGATATCTGAAATAAAAAGAAAAACGTTTAAATTTGATCGTCTGCACAATGGTAGCGCGCTATTATTGTGCAGCAGTAGGACGGAATCTCTGTGCTTTGATGAGGTACAGAACAAGTAGGAAATAGGATTTGTACAGGAAATAGTTCCAAAGTTGATACTATATATATATATATATATATATATATATATATATATATATATATATATATATATATATATATATATATATATATATACGCGCACGCGACGCGCACGCGCACGCGCACGCGCACGCACCGCACACGCACACGCACACGCACAGCACACGCACACGCACACGCACACGCACACGCACACGCACACGCACACGACACGACACGCACACGCACACGCACACGCACACGCACACGCACACGCACACGACACACACACACACACACACACACACACACACACACACACACACACACACTGTATTCGAGGCATACCTTTCCGTCGCGGTTCCGGAGAGTGCATACCCAAAAAAGGCACACACCTCCTTATCATGCGTAAGGAGGTGCGCAGTTTGTATGTTTGCTGCCACCTTGCGGCTGTTGGAAGCGCTACCAGCAGAAGCGAGATCAGTCTTCCTTGTTGCTTCATCCTGAAACAAGAAATATGGTTAATGTCGGGTTCTTGTAGGTCTAAGCAAACGTCGATTTTGGAGATTTCTACAGGTAGTCTTCGTAGAACTACTTTGATGGTGCCTATCAGTACACTGAATCTGCTTGTCACGGTCCTTGGTTGTGGTAGGCTGTCTCCTAAATCCGTCGCAGGTAGCCTTCGCTTTGGTGGAAGCGATCCCTTCTGTTTACAGTTCTCGAGACAAAGTGACTCAGTTCTCCGTCTGACGAAGGATTACCGAGAGCACCCTCTCCCTGGTGACGATTTTTATAACCTCCAGGCGGTTCAAGGGCTCTTAAAGTATTGGCGATCGTTGTGTGGTCTATCGATGTTTTTTTCGGCTTCTTCTTCTGCAACGCGAAGTCGTCGTGGCTGATTGATCTGGTGCGGGCATCTTCTTCAACAGTATCTTTGGCAGCTGCGGGGGCGGTCGTCGGGGGTCTTCTGATGGGTCATCATAAGCTACAGGGTTATAGCAACGGTGGTCGTGACCTCTGTTGCCGCTTCCTCTTATGCGCGGTGGCGACCAGTGGCTCGCGCTCTTACTCGCTGGAATTGCAAATCGAGCAGAGACGGTATCGAGTACTGTTGAGTGGTTGGTGACAGTGGTCCTCCACGTTCTGCTAATCACTGTTGGAAGCGGCGTCGGTTGACCCCTGGTTCACATAGACGAAAATGTCTTTTTTTGAAGTTGACAAGTATGTCAATATTTGTAAAGATAACCTTCCCAGATCGAGATTTGAACTTCGAGTCCTCCCTCACTCGGTAGCGCGTCTTGTGGTTAAATAGAAATCCGATGAATGCGGGGATGGCTTTTATGTTCTAAGACAGGAGAGGTCACTGATATAGATAACTCTCATTGTTTTCGTATCGATGTCAGAGAGGATAAACTTGATTATTTGAAATTCTGCAAGTTTGGTAAAATTGATTAATTAGCGAGCAATTAAAAAAAATTTTCAGATATTTACATTTTTTACTCCTTTACCCTTGGCAACCATTTTGAATTCAAGTGGTTCCCACTCTGAGCTTTCAGTACAGTATCGGTCTAACGCATTTTGATATCCAAATTAGAGTAATTCAGTTTGCATAAAACCTATCTATTGCTTTATTTTACTATTGAATTTATGAGTATATTAAATTGTACAAATGGATGTGTTATATTAGGAAGAATTGTTTATAGTAGAATCCATCGATTTATTTGTTACTTTATCATGCCACACATTATTATTATAGAAAACATCATATAGTTTTAGTTGTTGTTTATTGTAACGACGCGTGATTCTGAGTTTATGAACAAGTTTGTGCATATTACTTATTTAATTTAACTACTTAGAGACGCTCACATCTTCTAGTACCCTGAATATAACTGTGCTTTTAAATGATTATTAAAGTAGTTCATATAACTACCTTACGTTAGTTTATGTGTAATAAAGGTGGCCTTAGGTTACATAATATTATTCCAACGTTAATCCTTAATAGTCAGTAAATGGACGTGTAGAAACTACATATAGAGTCATAAGTAAAAAACGGTATCGCCAAAGCTGGTAACTTCTCATACAGATTTGCCTAAAGATTATACTTAATTATGTAAATGCAAACACATATTATATTTAGCTAATAATTGGCATCATAAGATATCGTTTTATGCAAAGGTAGCAAAAAATATCTTCTAAGTAGATACTTACTTTAAATTAATAATCTGTCATAACTTTGATATAAAGCGTAAAGAAAATTTAAATTTACTCATAAATATTGTTTTAATAAATTCTGTGTTAACAAAGATAAGTAAGATGTTCCTTAAACATTTATTTCTTAAGGTACGGAAATATTTTATGAAGAAATTATCCATTAATCAACACAAGAAGCCATAATAATAAAGTGCGTTAAATAAATTTTAGGGTAATACAATTCGCACTGTTCGTATTAAGAAAATTAAATTCTTAGGAGTTTGTTATTTCTTTTTTTTTCATAACTTTCTTCTAGTTAACAAAAATGTATTTATTCTACAGTTAGTTATATTGATAACTTTATATTCTTTGGCCATAATCAAAACTTACTTTTAGATTTGCATTAATTAATGAATTTGAGTTAATACTACAACTTATCTTGTGAACTTGAGAAAATGGAAGTTTAATAGCTTAATACTTAACAAATTTTAGAAATAATTAAAAAGAAGTTCCCCATAAAATCATGTTTACTGAAAATCTTTAAATATAAAGACGTTAAACCAATTGAAAGAAGTAGTAACGCACAGCGTTGAATCATAAACCTTCCAAATAATGATTATACGAAGGCGTACAGTCACAAGAAGCTTAACACTTATAAGGCATAACAAAAAACACGCATTTCTGAAAAGTAATCCGACTCAACGACTTTTTCTGTTTTAAGTGGTACATGTAAAAGACCCCTTAGGAAAGTTCAAACGTGTTTTGAACAAAAGAGAGATTTACGTCATGGCATACTAAACATCAAACTGATGATACTACAGGAACAGACAAGGAGAAATCGTTAGAAGAAATTTTGTATCATATTTGTACTCAATATCTTTGAATACAAAATGGTTTTGAGGCTGTAAAATTACATAAATTTTTTTTTGGAAGTTCTACTATATGTATTAATTTTTACATAATTATTACATTAGCTTAACTCCAGAGGAAAACGGAAAAGTTTCATAAACTTTACGATAAATAACTTACCTCAATTTTCTGTAGAATTTTGAAGAATAAAAAGTAATAGTGTATTTGACAAGTTTGATTTGTATTACTTTTTGTATACTTGTTGCATCGCGTATTTCATACCAAATGCATTTGTCAACATAAACATGTGAAATTTGTTGTTACACAATGAAATTCTATTTTATAAGTTTTATAACAGAACGATTTCCTTTATAAAATTTATAAAACACCATTTTGTAAAATAAACATCAAATAGTACTTTAAAAGCAAACAATTAGTTTTACGTTCAACAATAATCGTTATTGATTTACAAGATTATGTTTTGGAAAATATTCGCTTCCAAAAATGTTTAGAAACTTTTTGTAGAAGTTTTTCTCTTACCTAAAGTTTTTTTATTTACCCTACCCATCTAAGCAATTAAAATAATAATAATCAATATTTATTTTTCAATTTTCATTGATCCTATACATACCGGGTGGTCCATTAATCAAAGGCCAGCAGTATACGAGAAACTTTTCATCGCATAGTTTCGGGATAGTAATAGTAAAAGAGACCGAGAGAAATTGCTGGAAATTAGTTTCAAGTTCCTGCGATAGTCACTAGGGGGCACAAACACCAAATTATAAAATCGGCGTTTTCTCTTAAATCGTCCGCATCAAGATATGTCCACAACAGTTTTATTATAAACTAAATGAGCTTAAAAACTTTTCTTTTTTTAGCATTTTTTCTATTTTGTTAAATGACCGGAGGGCGAAAGGTAAATGTTCACTTGACAAAAATGTCATTGCTTCTTTTTAACTCAACCGATTTTAATAAATTAAGTCTTGTTTGAGACAGGCTTATTGGATGCGTCTAATAAAGTATTAACATTGTCGGTTTAGTTTTTTTATAGTCGGTAGATGGCGCTTTGTGGCAAAGCCGTAAATTTTTGCAATTTTATCGAATATTTTAATTATTAGGGTATACGAATATGATCTTTCGTTACCAAGACATGAATCAAAATAAATATAGAAATATATTTTACAAGTAGCAGAATTAGAAAACACGTTTAACTGGTTAAACCATTAAAACAATAGGAATAAAATTTAATATATTGAATGTCCCCTGGGGATCGTATCTTTAATTTAGAGCGGATAATAAAATCTATTTTTTTCTGAAATCGGCATGAAAGTTGCTAAACGCGGACTAATTTGAGTCACGAAAGTTTGATTTTAGGCATGAAAGTAAAACCTTCATGCATAATCATTTTTACTTTCCAAATTAAGTAGGTTGATATTTTTATAGAATAAAATAGTAATAGACAGTTTTGTCAAAAACTCTAATTTTTTTACAACGAAGTACTTAAGTATAAGAAATATTACTTGATATTAACTGTAATTGTTGAATTTTCAACATTTGAGATAATTATCCCAGGTAAAGAGAAACATTTTTTAATGAAGAAACGACAGCAATATTTTGCTCTGAAATTTGGGTTCTCGACTCTTCCGAAATGAACAACTCCTTAATATTAAGATTTTTAGGGACTGAGATTCCTTCTTGAATCTTACTAGCGATTATACGTTTATTTTCTAACGATTCGGCTACATTTTCTAACCCTCTGCTACACTGGTAGAACTCTATCCATCATGCCTTTTCAGATGTATTATATCGCCACCAGCGTCCACTAATAAAGTTGCTGACGTACGGCGTAAATAGTGACTCGTATGCTCCGTGCAACTAGGCAAACCGAGAAAAGCCGCTATTTTGGTAGGTATTTTCCAAATGGTATGAATCCCCACAGCTTGAACGCTCCACTTTCCGTTTTTATAATTCACAAATAAACGTCTAAGTGGTGTATGCGGAGGGCGTAGTGCTATATAGTTTCGGTACAAGCCGACGTTGATTTGCTGCTTTCCCTTTGCATCAACGATCATAAACCGCCTTGCTTTATTAGTTTTTAAATCGGGAATTTTTGCAATTAAAACCCTTATCACTTATTAAGTTCATGTACCACTCCTTTCATCAATAGAAATTCATCATCAGGAGCTTTTCGAAGAAAATCGTTTACTTCGCTTCTTGTAAACACTCTGGACTTTCTTGCTTTCAACTTTGGAAAATTACCTACGTTTAAGTTTTCTTTTAACAAAAGCATCGCTTGTAGCATTAAGTAAATACTCCAAAGAGTCGTTGATTTGTATCTGTGACTGCCTTCCACAATGTATACCAGAAGAAAATCTTCAGTAACTTGTTTAATTTTTTATGCTGCACCACTTTTTAAACGTTTCATATTCTTTCTCATTCTCTGACTGAAAGTGTTTTGTTTGACTCAAGCTTGAAAAATACTCGGATGCTAGCGCAACCTCGTATTCTTTCAGCAAGCCTCCCATGTTTCAATCAAATGCCACTTTATGCGTTAATGTTAACTATTTCACGACCGAGAGTGAAATCTAGTTTCTATGACATCAAAATCATGAAGAAGGAACATTTCCCTAGGAGCAACATTATGTCACTAATTTTTTTACTTTCCTAGCGACTTTTAATTGTTGATATACATTTGTCTGATGAATTATCATACAAGATTTTAACGATTGAATATTGTAGCACCACGATTTCAGAACATTTACAACGTAGTTTAGCTTTGTACCGCTAAAGTACAGGATGCATCACATTCTCCGTAAAGTTTTCAGCTTTTTTCCAAATCACTTCACTTTTAAAACTTTCACGAGTATACTGTTTCATGATCATCAAATTTACGAATAATTTTCCCTAGGAAGCAAATATGTCACATTTCTCCTGAGACTTTTCATTGTGAAGTAATTTATTATGTCAATATTGTCGTGAATTATCATACAAGATTTTACGATTGAATATTGAGCCCACACTGTAGAACATTTAAACGTTTTAGCTTTGTCCCTAAAGTACAGAGCATCACATTCTCCGTAAAGTTTTCTACGTTTTTCCAAACACCACTTTTAAAACTTCGATATACTGTTTCGTACAAATTTTCGATTTTCCAGGTAGAAATTCACTACCGCAGCATTTGCTGCTTTGTTATCTCTTGCGGTTCTTGTGGCTTTTCAAGTTCATTCATTTTACAACAAACTTGCAAAAACCAATTTGTTGAAATTTTGACGGTTGTCAAGGAATTTACCAAAGACTACTAATATTTTGTAATATACAGGATGTTAACTTAATTTGGCTTTGAAAACACCTTTTTTCGTTTCAGACCCACTTGTGTCGTGAAAAAAATAGTATATACATCTCGGGAGAGAATGCTATTTTTCCCTCGGTGCCGTATGCCCTCGGGCTTCGATCTCGTGCTACAAATTGCACCGCTGGAGAAGTATCGCATTAATGTGTAATATACTACTTTTCAATTATTATGTTATATTACGAATCTGTGGCCTTAAAAATTACCGATACTATAGAAGAATAGTGTCCAACTCCTCTAATACTGAAGAATTAATGACGTTCCAGGTGTTTAAATTATCACCCGTACTGCTCAAAACAGACTTTTCAGGTCTATAAAAACAAGCAGGCCTCGAAAAATAACACGAAACAATGGCCACTTTAAATATTGCTTTGCGTCAAAATAATATTAGCTCCATTCAAGTTTTTCGTGTTTGATTAACGAACCGTTAATTTCAAAATGCCGTTAACAAATTAAATAGTATTTGATTTACTTGCTGTATATTTAGAATGCATGAAGAATTCAACTGTTGCTGCAAGAGTTTATGCTGCACGGTATCTAGAAAGGCATCCTTACGAGAAAATAGTTTTTCAGTGACTGGTGCGGCATTTAAGAAATACCGGAAGTATTCACCGTCCTGTCCTTCCTAGACCTGGTAGAGGCCAATGTGAGGAAAATAGCATAAACGTACTAGCGTAGACGGAATATAATCTTCATGGAAATACTATATATATTTGTAACTACAGTCACGCCAATTTTAAAAGACATAGGTAGGTCCCTAGAAAACATAATGCACTGAAATATAGTGTCTTATTAGTATCGTTTCATAAAAAAAAAGTTCTCCATCAGGCATTAACACCGCTAGAGTTTGATAGAAGGCTTGATTATTGCCATTGGTTGACAAACATAGTAGCTCAAAATCCTAGACTATAGTCAAATATACTATGGACGGATGAGCCTACCTTTAACAGCGAGGGGCACGTGAATTTGCATAACATGCGTTACTGCTCGCAATCCAATCCTCACTGGATGAAAGAAGTGCAACATCAAGGCGGGCGGAACGTAAAGTTTGCGGTGTATTGGGAGGAATGATCATTGGGCCATTTAATTTAATGAAAAACTGACGGGTAAAATTTACCTCAACTTTCTGACCAACGAATTGCCAGTTTTTTAAGAAAACGTGCGATTTAGAAACACCAAAACATGTATTTTCTGCATGATGGGTGTTGTAAGGTTACTTTGATGCACCGTGTATGTGTAGTATTTTGATAATGTATGTAACGTGTTTTGAATGTGACTCAAGTGAGTTTGCATGAAAAGAACCTTTTTGTGTATGCGTAATGTAAGTTAATGTAAATGATACGCCACTGTAATATCGTGTGAAGGAGTATTTGAATGCTGTAGAAATATTTTCGTGTTGAAACCATTAAATTTGGAGGAGAAATGTTTTAAGCAAATACGGCATTGGTAAGACTACTGGTATTTGCTACTGTGTATAAAGGAATTTGGACTAAAGAAATGGTTGTAGACTTATGAGTGAGTGAGTTTATAATATATTGATATTTTATGAATGTACAGCAAGGAATATAGATGCATATCTTTGCTTGTAGGAATGTTTGTAATATTGTGCAATAGGAAAATTAAACCATGTTCAAGAATGAAGTTGATAGAATGTGAGGGAGTTCGCTAAATTGTGCGGAAATAGGATTCACCCACATGTGAGATTTGCATAAAAAGTTGAGGGATGATCTGGAGAATGTACTGTGTGAATATAATTGCAATTAATGATTTTTTCGGAGAGTTTTCAGCGAATTTACAAATTAATTGAAGATGGCTACGTTGTTCTTTAGTTTCGTTTGGGTTAGTTCCTTCCGGGATTCGACGCGGCAAAGAAACGCGTGAAATATGCGTTCGTAATAAGTGAATTTTAATATTAGGGGGAAAGGTTTGACAAGATGACAGATCGAGGGTATATAAGCGAGTGCTTAATTTGACAGAGAGTCGGTTAAGAGGTCGCGCGCGTTGGTTTTTGAATAACCATTAGAATGGTTAGTGTGGGAGTTTATTTGTGAAATTATGGTTTGGGCAGCGAGTATAAACCGCTGCAAGTAACCCAACAGGGATAAATTGTCCAGACATTCATAAATAAGTAACATTATTAAGTGTGAATGGAAGAAAATGTATAGAAGTTTTCTTCAACAAATTTAAAAGAACTTAGGCAGATTTGAAGTTAACACAGGAAATATTTTGTTGTTAGTGTTCAATTATGTAACGCGTGAACTAATATTATTATAAAGAAAACCGAAGGTAACCATTTAAGTGACCGAACTAAAGTTTGTAAAAATTTAGATAAGAGGTCAATCATCACTAATATTGAGTGGAGTGAATTCAGGTACAATTGTTAATACCAACTTGATTGTACGAAGCAAGTAAGAAGTTTAAGATTGATGTGGAAGTGAGCAATCTTCATCGTGCTAAATTTTTATGTTGTGAAGGGCTAACGTCGAAGCATTAATATGATGTTATGCTAAAGCAAGGGCCTACTTAAGATAGATGATTGACGGACTATTCAGGAGTGCATTAAGGGATACGTTTACTGTGTGTTGTGCAAAGTGCTTGTCGATTTACGAAAATTTAAGAGAAAAAAAGGATTACTGAAAGCAGGCCATATGGAATATAATTATACCGACGGGGAAAGGATTAAGTAAATAGTAAGAATATGTTTAATGGATACATACAGTTATTGTTGGGTTGATTATTAATCACTGTTAGGTCAAGAGGTAATCGAACTTTATCTGTATATCTTGTATGTGTGTAGCATTGCGAGCTTCGGGAATCTTAGTTGTAATTAAATGGCGGTTTCTCAAAACCACGCTTTTGAACATATTTACTCAGTATTTAATTCATTTTGTCGTTTATTTGTGTCAATGGTGTGCTTAACTGGTTACACCTTTTTGATAATTGAGATTAGTCTTTGCATATTTTCGAGCTTAATGATCGATTTGAAAGTGAGTCATGAGTCAGATTAATCACAAAGTTTCAGTTTAGCTTTGATATATTGATGCAGAACACTACTAACAAAGCATTTAATATTTTAATTAAGCAGAAATTACAGAGTTGAAACATCAAAATTTAAACTTAATAATGAATGCCTGAATACGATTTGTTTTGAAGATAATGTATAAATAAAATATAAAGATATTGAAGGTACAACACTAACCGCCCTATGTTTGAATTATTCAACAATTAACGAACATTTCGTTATGATAACAATTATTAAACCGATTTATTCTATTTTACTTAGAATTTTCTAAATTGGATATTATCTATTTAATTCAAAGTGTTAGAAATATAAATTTACAGGTATACGAGGGATACTTAAATTAACGTTTTGTGATTAGAGAATTTTCATTTGTACAGGGCGTGTTCAATAAGTGTATTTCAGAATTTTCTTATGCTTTTGGACGAATTTATTTTGAAGTGTGATTGAATTTAAGTGGTGAATGGTTTTACTGAGTAGGCTGCAATCCTGTCTTCCACAGGCAGATGGGATTAATTTAACATTCCGCCTATGACTATTAATGTTAGCAAAACTTAAGGTTGTGGTGGCGCCTAGAGACAAGTTTTCCTGGACTGAGCTTTGTGAGTTGTAGATTTATGGTAAGTGTAAGGTGTTTGAAACTACCCTCCAATCCTTTCACTCCTTATATCGACCACGCCCATTTACACTGTAGCTGGCTTGGCAACCCGCTTACTTCGGTAATCCTGCACGACCGCTAGTGCGACTTGGACGTGTAACAGTGTCAAGCTCATTCTTTGGCAAATTCCTGATAATTTTTGGACAGAACATTTCTTGACAGGTGGTTGGGAAGGGGCAGTTTATTTCCATGGTATTTATATAAAAAAAAAAACATATCAAAAGTGTTTCAATCTCTAGGTCATCTGATCTGACTTGTTTGTATTTTCATTCTTGGGGAGAGGTTGAAAGATATTGTTTATTTAACCAAACTAACTAACAGGGAGAATATATTAGAGCGAATAAGGAACGCATTCCCCGTATTTCAATAGCAGAAGTGGAGCTGTTTTGCCTACGCTTGAGAAATTGCAGCTCTATATTGAGCACGACAATTCAAACATTTGGGACACCATTAGCTCTTCAGTACTGCTAATATTGAACACAATTCTTTTATAACATCTGCCCTTTTCAGCGCTACAGACAATATAAAAAAGAAAGACTTTCGGTTTTCACCAATTCCTGTATTTTTCACGCTCTTTTTCGTGAGTTAAAAATAATTGTACCCTTACATTTAAAATGTTTCGACAAAATTGCAAAAAATGACCACTTTTTCAAAAAAGACCTTTTGGTCGTTTGTTAGAGCTCGAAAAGGTTCTTCTAGAATACCAGGGAAGTTATATAAAGACAACAATGTATTGGATAACCCACAAAATATAGTAAATGCTTTTGCCCATGAATTCCAAGCGGTGTATCAGGATTTGACGATGCAGGACGTTAACGTCATGCATCCTCAAATCTTGACTTTTTTAAATATTAATATTTCAAATATATCAGAGAATGATGTTAGGTTGGCTATCTCTAAACTAAAAAATAAACCAACAGCTGGTTTTGATCAAGTTCCGAGTTATCTTATCAAGGATTGCTCAGACATACTTATGCAACCACTATTAGCAATCTTTAATCTATGCTTAAAACGGCAACGTTTCCTGATAATTGGAAAATCACGAAAATCTGTCCTGTACTAAAATCTAAGGATCCCGCTGATATACGCAATTATCGACCGGTTGCAATTCTTTCCAATTTTCTAAATTATTTGAACTGATTCTGTATAGTCACATTTACAGATCTGTAGAACCATACATATCACCATATCAGCATGGTTTTGTTAGAAAACGTTCCACCTGCACAAACCTTTGTTCTATCTCTCAATTTATCGCAGCAAATCTAGACATTCAAAAGCAGGTAGATGTGATTTATACTGACTTATCTAAAGCTTTCGATTGTATTGATCACGATCTATTATTGGCTAAGTTAGAAAGTTACGGTTTCAGTAGATTATTGGTTGGCTTTTTTAAATCTTACCTAGGTAATCGGAATCAAATAGTAGTATACAATGGTTATTCATCACCTCCATATGTAGCAAAGTCCGGCGTACCGCAAGGTTCACATTTAGGTCCTTTGCTTTTCGTATTATTTATAAATGACCTTGCTGAAAAACTTGATTGTAAAACTTTAATGTTTGCCGATGACGTCAAAATTTTTGCATCTGTCACTAATCTGAAGGACTGCGTTGCGTTGCAGCATAATCTTTCAGCTCTTTCTAATTGGTGCAGTTATAATAGGCTTAAACTTAATATTAGTAAATGTAGAGTTTTATCGTTTTCTAGAAAGCGCAATCCTATACATTTTGTATATGAAATTAATTCTATGACAGTCGACCGTTGTGCAGGTATGAAAGACCTGGGTGTACATTTTGATATCGAATTATCTTTTAATCAGCACATGATGGACATCGTTTCATCAGCCAACAAATTATTAGGGTTCGTAATACGCCAATCTAAACAATTTACGAGTATCCGTACGATTAAGATATTGTTTTATGCCTTTGTGAGGTCTAGGCTTGAATATTGTGCATTAGTGTGGTCACCTCGTTATGGCTGCTACAAAGCTTTAATTGAGAATATTCAACGCAAATTCCTGAAGTATTTGTGCTTTAAGATGTTTAATGCCTATCCTGAGAAAGGTTGTTCAAATACAATGTTGCTTAACACCTTTGATATGCAGTCTTTAGAGACTAGAAGGAATATCATAACTTTGTCATTTTTATACAAAATGATACATAATTATATTGATTGTGCTTCTATTCTTGCCAACATTTGTTTGCATATTCCTAGGTTAGAAACAAGACAAAGATGTACATTTCATGTCCCTTTTGCCAAATCTAATTTACTTTTAAAGTCACCAGTGGTTAAAATGTGTCAATTGTACAATGAGATATGTTCTAATTGTGACATATATTGCTCTCCATTAACTTCTATAATTGACTGTTATGTTAACTACAGTAATAGGGTTTAAAGGTGTTCAAGGGACTGTCCTATTGTCAACTATGTGTCCTTCTTGTAAATCATTTTTGTTTTTAGTGTTTACAGTCACTTAACTCTGTGGGCATTATTGTTATTATTGTTATCATTATAATTATTATATATTATTATTATTATCATTGGTAGTACACATAATTAGTTACTACTCACGTTGATGGGTTGATTATATATTTATATAAATCTTTGTATATGTGTAATATTATATAGTTTGCTCTGTAATTGGCTTTTGCTGTTGGGCAATAAAGGTTATTATTATTATTATTATTATTAAAAAACACCATATACCGACTATAAAAAAAAAAAACTCAACCGGCAACCTCATCATTTGTAAATGGTGACATTTTTTCAAATGAACATTGAACTTTCCACCATCTCTTTATTTAACAAGATAGAGATAAGTGCTAAAAATTGAAAAAGTTTCTAAGCTTATGCAGTTTATAATAACTATTTTGGACATGCTTTAAACCTAATTTCCATATATATATATATATATATATATATATATATATATATATATATATATATATATATATATATATATCGGTATTAATCATATTAGTGACTATAGCGTTCCGTGTATAATTAGAATAAGAGGGCCTTTAGAAAAAAAATCACCTTAGCAATAAAATATGCATTCGGCATTACTAAAAAATTTGTAAACACTAACAAAATTGTTATCGGAGAAATGCAAAAGGGGGCAGCTTGGTTCTACGACGTCATAAGTGGTTGGGGAGGGAGTGGTGGAAGGGTGGGGGGAGTGGGTGTGAGAGTGAGGGTGGAGTGGGGATAGAGCGGGGAAAGGAGTGGAGGTACTCACGTAACCCTGAGGGCAGGAGTGGGGTTGGTCACGTGACCCTATGGGGAAGGAGAATGGTAGGTCAAAGTCCGCGGTCAACCGTAACTACTTAGAATGGGTTGGATCTGGTTTTAATCTAGAGTGTCAGAGGTATTGCAACAATTTGGACTCCCCAGACGTGGCTGTAAGCCCGTTTTCTAACGAAAGAGCTCGATATTAAGTTTAGTTTACCGCCGGCGTTACTCAGCAAATAGCCCATTCTTAGTACAGGTTGCTAGTCCCTCTTTTACGTTCGATTCATATATAAAAGGATTTCAGTGACAGTAATCGACAGGTATTTCAACTATTTGTGTTTATAAATTAAAACAAAAGGTGTACTTTGAAATATTGAAATACTTAAACAATAGGTTCAATTTGTACAGAAAATTGTTTTCATAGCGCTGGCCAGGATCTTATATTTTCTATTTTCTCGAATAAAAAGAAATCTAAACAGAAATTCAGGAACGCTAGTGTAGTAATACTACGTAGAATTCTTACAGAGAAGTATTCTGTAGGCGAAGTGTAGAATTATAACAAAACTTTCGCTTTTATACTTCGTACGGAAGTGAGGTTTTAGCAAATTAGACGCGATGTCTTTTGCACATATAGAGGAGGGGGCTGGTGCGTACGCAAATGTAGTGCCTGTCAACACATCTGGATTCTGGAATTGAATAAATTGGTATATTATTATCAAAGATAATACCACAAGAGCTTCGATTTAGCCGGATATTTCTTTGTCTGTTACGAACATTTGGTTTCAATGGAAATTTTATGAAAAGATTTGTTTTGACAAAACCACCCGAGCTGCGCTCACGTGAAAAACAAATCTTTGAGTCAAATTTTATTTAAGTAAGTATTACACTGTAAATATTTCTTGCATTTATTAATTAGGTAACCAAAATGAACAGTTTTGAAAAGCACAATTATTAAAAATAGTTTTTCCAGCATTTGCAGCCTTCGTTGAAGCCACATTTGTCTTTCGTTTTGATACCATTCCCTGCCTTAAACTTGTCACCACACTTGAGTGATGTTCGTCATCGAGTTGTAAATAAGGGTTTATTGAAGTTGCTGAAGAGTGGCCCGTTATATTAATTAACTGTTGGTCACTTAGATCTACCTTGGCTAAACTCGTTACTGTACTGGAACGACGACAATAATTAGAGATTTTATTGTAAACCTATTTTGTCCGCTGATATTTTTGTCCATTTTTGTGCTCCATTTATTCCTTTTGGTGTATTTTTATACCAACTTTTCGAATTATTATTTTCCAAAAAGGATAAGGGGTTATAAGTAATCTGTCTGTCGTAATAAATGTTCTATGGCCAACTATTTTTTGAAATCTTACTGGACACAACACAACATTTTTTCATTTTTAATTAACCGCTTACCATAAAATCACTTTTTATTTTCTCATAATTAAATTCCACCGCCAATTTGTTGTAATTATGATGCATAATTGAACTGTCGCCATTTGTTTTTAATTATGAGCCATAATTAAACTCCGCCGCCATCTTGTTTTTAATTATGAGTTATAATTAAATTGCACCACCACCCTGTTAATTTGACGTCATAATTAAATTGGGCCGCCATTTTGTTTTTAATTATGAGTCATCTCGATCAATTCAATCTCAAGCATCACGAAACAGAACTAATTTTATTTATTAAATAAATCTCATCACCATTACATAACATAGTAATGATTCTAAATGCACATTAAATTGGTTATTTTTCATGTTGGTCCCAAAGGACGCATTGGAACATCTTTGCTCTTCAACCGCTCGTTAAATTGTTGTATACGATGGTCCTCAGACTTGGAAAACTTATGGAAACGCTCGCGTAGTACACATTTAAATTTCTCCAGTTCCACAATCATCCTCCAACCGTACCTTGTTGATATGATGTCCAGATTGAATATATTGTATTCCACCCCAGTCTATAATCTCTTAAAGTTCTTAAAAGGTTTAAAACATGTTGATGCATTTAGAGTAGATAAATTCATATTTGTAATTATAGTATAACATTAAAATATCCATTATGTGAAGCGTGTTTTTTACTGTGCTTGTTTCTGCTGGCAATGTCTACGTCTTGTTTTTAATATCATCTAGATGCAAACACTTGATGACAGTTTAAGATGTTGATTTGGAAACAGCTTCTACCAACATCAAAAGCAACTTTCAATTCAAAAATACTGTTTTGAATCAGATTACAGCTTACAAAAACCAAACTGTTGTAAAACAATGAAAGATTTTTCATTGATTGAATCCAAATATTGGTAAGAAGCATGTTAAAACGTATAAAATGAGGATAATCCGATTACTAAACATTATAACGTTATTAAGATGGATACCATTTTTTAATTTATTACAACCTTTGTTCCGAGAAATATACGGTTTTTACGGTTTTTGTTTCAGTTGACAATGTCTACTTCTTGTCATCACCATCATACATCTAGAAATAAGATTTTAAAATTCAATACTAAAATGCTGGTTTGCTTTAATTTACAGTTTAAGCAATTTTTAATATCGTGTTATCTACAAAAATTCTCTAAAACGTTTTAGAAACGTGCTTAATTAGGAAATTATGTGAAAGACGAAAGGACCTTGAAAATGTAATTACGGTGTTGGCCTTGTTTGCGGGACTTGTTTTTCCTGTTTAAAACTATTCGCGTAAAAAACCCCTGGTAATTAGATTAGATAATTTCATTTACAGTTCATACGTTGTGATAAAATTGCTATAATGTTGAGTTTACCAATTATATATACAGGGTGTATTTTAAAATCACCGACAAACGAAAACTGGAGATTCTATGATTCAAAATAAAACAAAAATTATCGTAAACGCTTTTCCGAAAATGCTTCCTAACCGAGATACAGGTTGATTCAGAAATAATTTTTTTAAGATTTTTTTAAGATTCCTCAAAAACTACAAAAGATATTACACTGAGATTTGGTACACCTAAATTTCTAATTAAGTACCAAATAGAAGACATCCACATCATACTACGTTTAGAACCGTTCATCGTAACTTGTTAGAGTATGGAAGTTTAAAAGGAAAGAAAAATTCCAGACGAAATTCTCGTGTACCAGTTGAAATTGAGGAACAAATTTTAGATAGAGATGAAAATTCATCAATAAGTACGCGTGAGTTAGGTTTAGAATTTGGTGTGTCGCATAGCAAGTCGTGGAAAGTTTTACGAGAACAAAATCTACATCCCTTTCACCTACAAAAAGTGCATGCATTATTGCCTGCTGACCATCTTCGTCGAATGATTTTTTGCGGATGGTTTTTAAATAAAAGATGTACAATTTGTTAGAAACTTATTGGCCACTGATGAGTGTATTTTTTCCCGAAATGGAATAATAAACTTGCATAATTCCCAGAAATAGTTAGATGAAAATCAGCATCCAACTGTAGTTACAGCTCAGCAACATAGGTTTAGCGAAAATATTTGGATAGGTATACTAGACGATCACCTAACCGGACCTATCCTTTTTCCTCAAAGACTTACTGGCGAATTATGTTTAAGTTTTTTGAGAGATTTGCCAGAATTGTTTGACGACGTACCCTTAGATGTTAGAATGAATACGTACTTCATGCATGATGGTGCACCACCACATTCTACACGAAACGTCAGAGAATTTTTAAATGCATGGTTTCCTGGACGCTGGATTGGACGAGGAAGTACCGTGGCCGGCACGATCGCCAGATTTAAACCCATTGGATTTTTTTGTGTGGGGGTATCTGAAAACTCGTGTCTATTCTGTTCCAATTGATAATCGAGAGCAACTTTGGAATCGCATACAGATGGCATGCGATGAGATTAGGGGTAAGGTAAAATGGGGTAACATTGACATGGGGGAAACATTGACACATTTTCAAAATTCCCTCCTAATTTTAGTTGAAAAGAAATTTACGTTCTGTCTTTTGTTGTAAAATTATGTGTATAGTTCCGCTATCTAGTAACCTATACTTCAAACACTTTGTTCTAATTTTATGCTTTGTAGCGTCTGTTTAATGGTTAAGCACAAGAATTTGTTGAGTCACGTCTATAGAAAACTTTGCCGGTGTTAATTGTTTTTTGAAGATTCGACCTATAGTCGGACAAGTAAGTAATTTCTTATATTACGCGTTAACAAATATTAGTTTGTTTCAATTTAAATTCTGTAATTTGATGAAGTTCTACTTTCGTAAGTGAAGGTTAAGATTGACACCTGTGTCAATGTTACACTCTATAAATGTGTCAATGTTTTTTCTCTTTGCAGAAATGCCCCGCAAAAAGAAGGTTGGCGTAATTCCCAGAAAATATAAAACCTATGATGAAGACAGTATGGTAAACGCCATAAATCAAGTAAAAAATGGAAGTTTAAGTGTCAAGAGAGCTAGTGAAATGTATGGAATTAACCGTTCAACGTTAATAAACCACTTGAAAAACTATAAATCCAAAGCAGTTGGCCGCCCCACAGTACTCACTTTACAAGAAGAAAAACTCTTGGTAAATGCTATAATAAAAGTAGCTGACTGGGGCTTCGGACTCGATCGTTTTAAATTACGTATTTGTGTTCAGGATTATCTCAAACGAATGGATCGTCCAAATCCATTTAAAAATGGATTACCAGGTATTGACTGGATTAAATCTTTTGAACGTCGTTGGAAGAAAAAACTCAGTAACAGAGTCGCACAAAATCTACCTAAAAATAGGGCAGATGCTTGTTCTTTGGAAGTGCTCAATGATTTTTACGAAAAGCTAAAAGCCACGATTGAAAGGGTGGAATTGTCGAATAAGCCACAGAATGTGTTTAATTGCGACGAATCAGGCTTTCAAACTGACGCTGGTATTCAAAAAATTTTATGTCGCAGAGGTTCACACAACCCACTGAAACTTGTGGGTACTGTAACAAAAACTACTTACACCGTTCTAGCATGTTGTAGTGCTATCGGTGAATATCTTCCCTTATTTGTAAATTACAAAGGTCTACATCTTTACGCAACATGGTGTCAAAATGGACCAGAAAATACTGTGTATAACTGTTCTCCATCCGGCTGGATGGAGGCAGCCCAGTTTGCAGATTGGTTCGAAAATGTTTTGTGAGAGCTACTGCTGCGTTAAGTGGACCGAAACTACTAATATTTGATGGCCACAATTCCCACATAACACTACAACTTATTGACATGGCTATAAAAACAATATTGAACTGTTCTGTTTGCCCTCGCACACATCGCATGTTCTACAGCCGTTAGATGTTGGAGTTTTAAACCTGTTAAAACAGCATGGCGTAATGTTCTAAAAGTTTTTATCAAGAAACTGGGTTTAAGAACGCCGACAAGGTAGTGTTCCCTGGTCTGTTAAAAAACTTCAAGAAACTGGGTGTTTTCTAGGGCCAATGCAGTAGGTGGTTTCGAGGGGTCTGGAATTTTTCCCTTATCTAAAGAAAGGATATTAAAAAAATCCATATCATCAACCGTCATACGTTCTTCAGAAAATAAAATTCAACCAACCACATCCACAGTAGAAAAAGAAAATGAAACACCAACACCCGATTTTGCAGGTTACAGTCAATCCTCACCACCAACTACTCCACTTCCTGAACAGTTGGAAGATATTACACCTACTAAAAAGTTGGAATTATCACTAATGATTGTATTAAGACGGTAAGAAGCCAAAACAGTAATACAAAAAAGAAGTAAACTAAGAAGAAAATTTGCGGAAACATTAACAGCGGACGATGTTAGACTAAGAATGATAGAAAATGAGAAAAACAAACGAAAACCAACAGTAAGAAAAACTCAAAAACAAAAAAGCAAGAAGCCTGTTGAAAAAACTGAAGAAACCTCAGATAGTGATGCTAGTTTACAACTTGTCCATGATACAGATGATGACATTTCACACGATGAAAATAATAGCAGTGTAACAGAAGAAGATAATTGTGGTAAAGCAAAGGAATTTGTGAAGTTCGACGGAAGTAACCAAAATATAGTTGCAAATTCATGGGTCCTCGTCAGATTTAATAATTCTAAAAGTTGTGTAGAAAAGGAAGAATGCATTCACTATGTTGGACAAGTGTTGGAAGTAAATGACAGCGAAATTATGGTCAACTTTTGAGAAAGAAGAAAATACATTTTGTGTACCCTGATGTGCCCGATCAAAGCCTGGTATCTGTAGATGATGGCGCTATGGTTCTGCGCGAACCTTATATTAAAAGGGAATGCATTACTTTCATGTCAACTTTCTTCCTTCTAATTATAAAGCGCCTCCTAAGATTAACTAGGCTTTATTATAATACATAGGTGTATAACTATCTAAAATTAAGTATAAAGTTTCTTAATTAAGTATTTATTGTTTTATTTCTATGATTTTCCATAAAAATATCTAGGACATTTGTCAATGTTACACTATACATGCAAAATATTGACATATTAGCTGTTTTTATGAGTGTGTCAATGTTAGACTTGCCATGGGTAACATTGACAAATTACCACTTTTTAAAAAAAAAATTAAATTCTGTAAACGACTTGGTATATTCATATTCTATCATATACAGTGTAGAAAAGGTTAATATATCTTCATTCTGTCACAAAAGCAGTCATATACCAAACTGCTATGTGCCAAAAAAAAAAATCAATTTTAAAGTTGTGTCAATGTTACCCCATTTTACCTTATGCCACAAATTTCTCAGCGTGTTAGGTTTCATTTGCTAAGAAGAATACAAGCTTGCATTCTAAAGGAAGGAAAACATTTTGAACAATATGTATAAAAATAATTATTATTTTGTTTTTGATTCCTTCAATATCTCTTTGGTAATGTACCTAATAGTTAACTGCGTTATTTTTTTTGTAGAATAAAACAAATTTTGATTTTTATTGAATAATGTGGTCGTTTATGTTAATGCAAAATATTTCAAAAACGGGGTGCCGAATAGTAAAAATACTAAGTATGATTTTATTTTTAAGAATTAAATATTGAATCTATCAAAACAATATTTCTTAAAAAAAAACCAGTGGCGTGTGTTTTTTTTACTTAAACTGATTAACTTAAAACATTCTTCGCCACTGGATGGAGTCAGTTGACTCAAACTCACCTGATGAATTGTATTTAATTAGACATTTAGGTGTACCAAATCTCAGTGCAATATCTTTTGTAGTTTTTGAAGAATCTTAAAAAAACCTTAAAAAAAGAACTTTTTAATCAACCTATCTCGGTTAGGAAGCATTTTCGGAAAAGCGTTTATGATCATTTTTGTCTTATTTTGGATCATAGAATCTCCAGTTGATTTTAAATACACCCTGTGTATATATATATATATATTAATAAGACAATTACTTGTGTAAATAAATAATATTCAACGTTTCTTTGAGATTATATATATATATATATATATATATATATATATATATATATATCTTCTGGATATATATATATATATATATATATATATATATATATATCTTGGTCTCGCGTAGATTCTCCTCCGTGGTTCTTAATCTCATCTGCAATTTTCAAGTCTTCGTGTTCTGCTCCTGGTAACTCGAACTGAACTGAGGTCCTCGCTGATGGTCGGCGGTATTTGTATGCTGACTTTTTTGGTCGATGCCCTCGTTATTGGTCGTTGTGATACATTTAAATTCACTTTCTCCTTTTCTCCTCCTTTCTCTAACCGATTTCTCCTTTCCCTTTCGTTCGTGACTGGGTGTTTCCTGAGAATAGGCTTCCAGGTCGATGGCAATCTTTGAGTGTCGTCTCGTGATTTCAAATTATGTGGTCCTTTTTCGTTCGGATTATCAGAGAAGCTATCGAAATCGAAAAACGACAGGACCTAAGTTTATAGGAACTTTTTTTATATTTTTCTATGTACAATCATCTATTTCATTTTGTAGGGGTTGTTCCGGGACACCCCCTATAGATATATATATATATATATATATATATATATATATATATATATATATATATATATATATATATATATATATAAATTGCAAATTCGCTGCTGTAATTGAATTGAGGAAATACATCAGCCACACATTAACATGCATGTGTATGAAACAACTTGCTATATAGAACTTTTGTTAAGAACGACGTACATATTTCATTAAACTTGGATACCTATTATTTATAAATGCATGAGAATGCTTGAGGAGTAAGTATTAAGTTACGCAAGTACACAAGCGGAAAGTGAAAGGCTACTTTAGATGATATCAATTATAACCCTTTATATCAATAAAGAATGTAAAGCGTTAGCCCCAACAACACTGCCCTAACTACGTTAACTAATTTCCCCGTTGTAGTTTACAAAACATATAATAAAACTACTTAGTGCCAAATTTTTACGTTAAGGACATTTTTCATAGCGATAGTCTGCCTCGTAAAACTTAAATTAATTCCTAACAGAATAACAGACCTAGTGCATCTCGTTACAGCTAACTAATTGAATAGATGATACGTGCATGTTTATCACCTAAATAACGCAAGCAAACCAAAGGTATCAAATGGAATTGGCTTTAAAAGAAATGAACATGCGGTTGCGAACCACAAATTGCACTCTACGTGTGCAACCACAAAGTACACAAACTAGAACTTTGAGAGTGATCCTTTAGCCGACTGATTATATTACACAAACTTGAGCTTTAGGAAGTAAACAAAAAAATGAAGTCACAATAACCCTTTAAATGAAAAATAATAATTACTTCTTCAATTCCACTGTCCAACCTAATTTTTAGTGTAGATAATACATGTGAATTGACCTCTAACCTCCGTCAAATACTCCCAAAAAAGAAACAAGTGGATTTAATATACATTTTTTTCAGTATTTTTGTTTATTGATTATAACATTTATGCATACGCAGTGATGCTTAAATTACAACAAAAAGGTGACATATGTAAAAGTTATCATGAAAGATGAATGTGTGAAATTCTAATACAGGGTTATTACAAATGATGTTCATGATTTCAAGTGTACATAAATCTAGTTTTATTTATCATACAAAAAAATAAAATAGTTACATTTCAAGAAAAACTGAAGAAGTTTCATCCGAGATGCCAAGAATTAGAAATGTTCTATATGGGAACCCCTTGTGATGCGTGTAATCAAGCTTTCGCCATACTTTCGATGGCTCTGGTAATCCGTTGTTGGGTTCTCAGGTATGCTTTCTGGTGGTGTATACACTTTATGTTTGATGTATCCTCACAAGAAAAAATCACAGGGGGTGATGTACGGAGATCTTGGAGGCCAGTTCATGAGTGCACCATCACTTGGACCTGCACGACCGATTCATCTACCAGGCAGCCGATTTTGAAGTCCAGAATGAAGTTTAACGATTCTTGTTCTAATTTCGGTAGAAGCCATTCCGTCATCATGTCCAAGATTTATTCCATTTATTGTTTATCCAATAAAGAAAAAAAGGTCCGTACACTTTGTTGTAAATGATAGTACAAGATAGATTAACTTTCGATGTAGGTGTGTGGGTTCTCCGAGCCCCATATTATGACATTATGTCTGTTCACGTTACCACACAAGTGGGATGTGGCTTCATCACTAAAGACTAAACATTTTACATAGTTTTAATTTTCCATCAAGGCCTACATGTTCTCACAAAAAGAAAGTGTTAGAACTTTGTCATTTGCTTTTCATGCTTGAACAAGCTGAGGTTTGTAAGGCTTGAAATTTATACGTTTACGTAAAATTTGCCAAACTGTTGACTGTGGTATACCAAGCTGTCTACTGCATTTAACAGTAGATTTCTGTGGACTACGCGTAAAATTTTCCCTTGCCTGCTGTACAGCGTCATTGCTTACTGACGGCCTTCCAGTTGATTTCTTTTTACAAATGCACCAATTTCTCTTAAAATTCAAGTACCACTTGTGACTGCTAGGAGGATCTTCATTAAATTTGGTTCTAAAGTAACGTTGCACGCTAATAACTGATTGGTTGATGTGATAATCCAACACATAAAATGCTTTCCTGTCTTCAAATTCAGCCATTACACAATTGACTTTAACAAATAGCTGATACGCACTTAAATCAATGTAAACAAAACTTTATGAGTTTTTATTTCCAGTGGTACCAACTGAAATGGTCTTAAAACAGGTTAATCCAGTAATATTTATAATTGAAATCGGGAACATCATTTGTAATAACCCTGTATACCTGTTCCTAAGGAGATAAAAACCGCATCACTAAAGTTTTGTAGGTGTAACATAAAGTAGTGAGGATAAGCCTGTTTGTCAGTAACAATTCAATATGTACACACACAAAAAATACAGTTTCAAATACGGCCGATATTTTTTATGATCCTTACTCCCTGGTTGACCAGCAATCGAAATTGTGTATGGCCCTTCAAGCAATAGACTGTAACCAGTAAACCAGTGCTAGAGAATTTACGCCTTTGTAGTACGGGAAGACACAACCAATGTTTAACAAAACCACTGTCCGCACTGAGGCACCAAAAAAGAAGCGAAGGCGTAGTCCAAAGATGAAAAATTAAACGCACTTGCTGTGCAACAAAATGAAAATGACCAACATATATTGATAATGTTGAAGAATATGAGGAAAGGTGCAGCTTCAAAAAGAACGGTATGTTATGGGCTTCCAACAGAAGTTGGACGATTTCCATTGCGAGGTAATGCAGAACCATTACGAAACACACAAGTTAGGTTAACAGGACCACGGTTATAATAAATCATAATATGTGAAACCATTCAGTATTGGGACACAATGGAATACCTGGAGAAGCTGGAGAATCAAATGAAAGTGAAGAAATTGACGAAGAACGATCCTTGGGAATCAGAAGGCAGGAAGTCCGCCCTCACCTATGCAACGCACTACTGCTCCAATTATCACAACAAATACACGAGCACATCAACATCAAGCCGTGTAGCATTCCGCAGGATAAAGCAGAAAAATGGGAGATCAAATGTCCAAGTGAGAAATAGATACTTAAATAAACGCGGTAAGATTCTTTCATGACTACTTTACTCAGAAAATACAAGTTTAAAGACCAATAAATTACATTCCAAGAACAACTGCTTTGCATCAAGGAAAATCGACTAGCACACTAACAATAAAGCTGCCTAACATCAAGATTCTAATATTCTGGACCGATGAAATGATTTAATGACTAATCCAAGCCATCCTTTTGCATTTCAAAATATGGACTGAGTACGATTGGAAAAACTTAGATGTTGATCAAACGTTACACCGAGATAAGGGAAACGAATCTATCGAATAGTCGTTTAATTAAAATTGCAATTGATATTAGAAGTGCAATAACTCCGCCTAAT
Organism: Vesta saturnalis; assembly: GCA_036346205.1. Classification (NCBI taxonomy): domain Eukaryota; kingdom Metazoa; phylum Arthropoda; class Insecta; order Coleoptera; family Lampyridae; genus Vesta; species Vesta saturnalis. Next base: position 4,584,491 of record JARFJB010000717.1, on the reverse strand, counting down.
TTATTAGGAATAGATCGTAAAATTGAATATACAAATAAAAATACCATTCTGGTTGGATATGAACAGGTATAACTATAGGATTAGCTGGAATAAAATTGTCTGGATCTCTTAGTATATATGGTTTAAATAGAATAAATAAGTAAAATATTATTGTTTTAGTTATTACACTTATTAAATCTTTAAATGAAAAATATGGATAGAATGGAATTTTATCAATATTTCTGTTTGGTCCTAAAGGATTATTTGACCCAGTTTGATGTAAAAATAATAAAGGAATTATAACTATTGCTGAAATTACAAATGGCAAAATGAAATGTAATGAGAAAGTCGTGTTAATGTGGCATTAACAATAGCAAATCCTCCTCATATTCATTGAACAATTGATGTTCCAATATAAGGAATAGCTGACAGAAGATTAGTAATAACAGTTGCACCTAAAAATGATATTTGTCCTCATGGAAGCACATAGCCTAGCTATTACTAAAAACAGAATAACTATTCCTGATATTCATGTTCATATATATATATATATATATATATATATATATATATATATATATATATATATATATGATGAATAGTATAATCCTGGTCCAATATGTAAGTAAATGCAGATGAAGAATAAGGATGTTCCATTTGAATGAATAATTCGGATTAATCATCCATAATTAACTTCTCGACAAAGAAAAGCTAATGATATATCAGGAATATAATGAAAGGCTAAGAATAGTCCTGTTAAAATTTGAATTATTAAGCATATTCCTAATAAAGATCCAAAATTTAATCAAGTTGAAATATTAGATGGAGAAGGTAAAGTAATCAATGAATTGAAGAAAATTTTTAATAATGGATTGGTTTTTATAATTTTCATTAGAATTTTTGACGTAGAGGTCCATATTTAATTGTAGTAATTTTTACTACTGCAATTAATGTAATTAAAAGAGATGTTATTAGTATAATTGAAATCATTTTTATAGGATTGATACGTGTAAATGTAGATCATAAATTTATGGTCTTTAGTTACGACTCATCCTATAGGTTATTGGAAAATGGCAACATTGCCAATAAAATCGTTCTTAATAGGAAAATTTTTCAAACGTGACCGTTTTAAATTCTTGAATTGGTAGAAATTAATCAGGTTTTTTTTTTCTGGTACCTTCATATAAGAAGGAAGAAACGCCATTTTTGGCAAAGAAATTTAATGCGTAGTTAGAACCAAATGTAAAATTTGGAAAAGGTTTCGTTAAAAATTTGATTGAACCTTTCAAGTAAAATTTTAACACAGCCTGTTGCTGGATTTAGTCTTTTCCATATAAATAAATCCTGTGGGGATTTCGAATTTGAGTTCGGCTTTAATTTTTCTGTTTCTACTACACCTTAGCTTCGTTCAAGAGGTAAGCTACTCACTTTCTTTTCTTATTTACTAGACATAACTTTGAAATGCATGTGTACATGTTTTGAAATTTTAATACAGCATAAAGATCATATCTTATAATGAATTTGGGTATTGATTTAAATCCTAACACAGTTGTCTTATATAGGTTTTTTTTGGTCCTTACGCATTTACTCAAGATTAACATCTTTCGTACTTCTAGAAGAGATAGTTAAACCATTTCTGACAGCACAATTGGATACCATTCATCCGAGGTGTGAAATACTAGTTATGGGTCTTCGAACCTGAATTGAAACAGTTTACGATTACTCCTTCTCCGAGCATCTTCCGCATTAACTGAAGAAATATACGTTACACCTACGACTATTTTCGGATAAGTATTTTTGTTACACGCACACAAAAAATTTACCTACGGTGAGTGACTTTTGTTAGCTTTTCTACATAACGAGGCTCTCGTTACCGGTACATTACTGAAATTCTTATAACATGTACATTCCGGTGCTTGCTACATTGGATTAGCGTGTTTACGCAATTATCCGATTCCTAAAATTAATGCTTATACTTTACTGTTAAACATTTCCTTAGTAATCGTTAGAGTAAGGTTAGACATTTGTACCTGTAAAAGATAATTTGGGTTATTTCCAAGTTTTCTCATATACTTACATTTAACTTTGCAGTAGAATTTGTATTTTAACTATCAATTTCTCACTGTTTTCTTATGCACTAGTTCTATTTTGATACCGAACCGTAGTTTGTTCAACCGTGTCTACTGTATAAGCGATCAGCTGTTTAGCTGACGGAACGCTACTATTTGAGTCTAAATGTACAATGTGTGTCAGAAATTATGCTAACTGCTGGGGTTGTATATAAAAGTTATTTATTTCAATTACTGTGTAAATCACATTGCATAGTTTATTTATGATCATTGGGGTTGAAAAATTTGTTACTGTTCACTGATTACAATTTAATAGTTGTTTAGTACAAAACTGTTTGAATTAGGGCTTACTCATTTTAATTGTTTTAATTAGTTGTAGCCATATGCTTACTAATGAATGTGTCAATCTGTGTTGCGCATTTATTAAATTCTTGCATTGTGATTGCCAAATCTGTAATGAACTTGGCCTTTCTGAATTTTCTAAACGCTTCATGCTTACTTTGTCTGTAATGCTCATAGTAACTACATTGGAAATTTTTTTTTTCTTACATAAGGTAAACAACATGGTAGACATCTAGTGATAATTTTCGCTTCATATTTGGGGTTTATTTGCGTCCGGTTGATTGTAAACTGATAGATTAGTCCGACGGAGAGCTCTTCGTGGAATATCGGTGTACAAGTATTCAATTTCGGATAAATATATACATGTTTGGGTATGTAGTTTGGGTCAACGCTACATGCCGGGCCGTATTGTGGCTGATTATGTAAATTTTAAGTAAAATTCATAGTTTTTTAGATTTGGTTGAAAGGTAGGTTGATTACTGGTGGTTTATTTGGTAGATATATTGTATCTGATGTATTATTGACTGTTGTATTGGGAATATTTCCTGAAAGAATTGTATTTATGTCTGCGAGCTGGCGCTCCATAAATTTTTTTTTTGTTAGATACTTACGAAAATTTACTTATTCATAGAAAATTTATGCTATTGTGCAGTGGGTATATTAAATAAGTGGTGTTAAACGATCGTAAGGTGTTTCGTTAATCTTGTGATCTACGATCAATGCCCTAGCCAGTCCTTTGTCAGTGTGGCTTTAGTTCACCATTTTATTTTAGTTGTCTCTTTTGTCCTGTGTGGCCGTAGCCCTTTTCTTGATAGAGGGGCGATATAAAATTAAATCAAGTGGTGCCCTTTTTTAAATTCTATGTATATCTTTTCTCCTGCCAAAACGCCCATGCATCCAAGTGCTTAACCGACTGACTGAGCTTCCGGCTAATTCCTTAATCTATGCTACAGCACTTTAGCCACAATTTCTACGATTATCCCTTTGTGCACGTAACAGGACATGATTAATAAGATTTATGTTATTAATCTTGAGAAGAAAAATGGGTTAATATTAAATTTTAATGAATCAATATTATTAAAGTTGTTTTGTAAATTGAATGGTTCATTTGTTAGTAGAATAATTACTAAAATATCAGGAATTATTAAAAAGAAAATTGTAATATAATTATAAAATTTAAATTTTTCATTTGTTGCAATTCTTGTTACGTAAATAAATAGAACTAATAAGCCCCCAATTATAACAATAAATAAAATGTAAGCGAATCAAAATCAAAAACTTTTTTTAAAATTATTTTTGAATTATTCAATTTCTGTATTTTGTGATATTTTATATGTTTTTTTCTTGGTTTTAATTTTACGTCTTTTATAGTTCAATTGGGCATATATTTGGGTGTGAACATTTAAGATATTTAATGATTTTACTTAGTACTTGAATTTGTACTTTAATAATTATGTCTAGAGGAAAAATTTATAGTGAAATAAATAGTCATTTCTTTTATTTGTTGCTTTAATGATTTTGTTTTCATTGTATACAACTTTGAGTTCAATAAATATATTTATTTTTTATATATTTTTTTTTTGAATTTAGATTAATTCCTACAATGAATCACATCTGGTATTTTTCCTACAAATATGTATTTATGGTTGCTTTCATTACCCCGCGCTACTGTGCCACAAAATAAGTTATTTTTTATTAGTTCTCTATAATTCATTGTTATTACAAAGATTTTTACCTGTTTGAGTTCAATCCTTAGACAGAAGGATGGTATCTACGCTTTAAGTTTACTTTACAATTTTACAAGTTTTAACAATCACATCTGGTATGGGTTTAAAAGAGCCGCATTTTTCGTAGAAATTAATACTATAGCAACCCTAAACGTTATTTTCGCGCTTATTTCAACTAAAGTACCATTTACACGTTACAAAGCTACTGATTAGATTATTATTATTTTTGTTGCTATATTGGTATGGGGTCATAGTTCACAGAGACTAAACGTGTTCCGATTGCAGCGGAAGGCAGTCCGGATCATTTCTGGTCTTGAAAGTAGGGCAGATTGTCGCAACTTCTTCATCGATTTAAATATCTTGACTTTTCCATGCCTTTATATCTTTGAGGCTCTCTGATATGTTAAACGTAATATATCTCTGGTTGTTTATCAATCTGATATACATCAACATGACACAAGGTACAAAGGTAATCTGAGAGTTAAATAGTGCAGACTGAAAAGATCTCAAAATAATGTATTGTACCAGTCACAAGCATTTTATCATGTAATACTGGTATTAGAGAACTTCCGCTATCCAATTTTAAAAGCAAAATTAAGAAATTTCTTGTATATAATGCGTTTTATTCATTTGAAGAGTTTTCTAATAACTGTAAGTACATTGAACGTTAGTACGTTCGTAATATAACTTTTATATGTATGTAACATGTTTTAATATGTTTATTTATTTTGACGAGTGTTAGTGTACTTAAGTGCACAATAAATATTATTATTATTATTATTATTATTATTATTATTATTTTCACTTACAACTTGCTGTGACGAAAAGCGTAGTTTTTCTTTGTATAAACACATTTTAACAGATAAACATGCAATGATCCTAAAAATCCTTCGCATTAATTTTTCCTATCATAGCAAATAAATTCCTATCAAAACTTATTTCCTATTTTCTTCCGCAGCTCAACGAAGTATTTTTTAAAAATCCTATCAGTTGCTCACTCCTTTCCCACTGCACGCCAGTTCCCCTATAAATAACCAAACTCCCATACTTATTCTCATACCTGCTTTCCTTAACCTTAAGAAAAGAATAATAAACCTTTAATATCGTAATTCCAGAATATTTGATTGTGTTATAATTTTTCCTGCCCTAATTATATGATCAACGACCAGAGCAATAACTATTTGCACATTTTTCTGGAGTTCGTACCTCGTGGGGGTGTAAATAATTATTTATTAACATTACGGTACTACCGGAGATTAACGTCCCAATAAGTGAAATAATTTCACGATAGCATTCTTTCCCATCCTAGATAATGACCAAGAAGTAGTCTCAGGCATATCTTCTCGGCGTGCGTACCTCGATGGGTGTGTAAAGGCTACTGAATAGCGTTATTTGGTCAACGGTAGTCTCGGCCACTATTGCTCAATGATTTTATAACTCGATCTACCAGCTTATCCTCTCCCAGCAAATACTTACTAAACGTTCCCATTATTTCCGAAATCAATTCTGGCACAACCACTAAACTGCATTAGGTAACAGCAGAGTTGAACAAAATTTCCTCACTAATGAGAATTTCCCGGGGATTGCAGTTACTTCCTAAGACAATTTGAACGTAACCGTTAATGTTTACAATAACTGCAATTTTTACGAGCATAATCCTAAATAAGTTGTAAATTTAGTTTGTTGAAGTAACCTAAATTACACATTGTAATTTAAAGTACTAAAAATGATTCAATTTTTGTAGTTTTAATTTTGTGGTTTTTACCTCTGAAGTGTCAGTATTAAGTGCCTTTTCCATAGTAATTATCGAAGATTCTGCTTTTTACCACTGAAAGGAAAACAAAAAATTGTGTATAAAGTTGTTTAAAGCTCCATTTCGTACAAAATAGGAAGTGCCTTTTACCTGCAATGTACAGGTTTAATGTTTACATTTTATAAATTTTGAGGTTATATATACTTTAAGGAATTTATTTAAAGCATGTTCCCATAATCTACAATCAAAGCATTTCTGGATTAATGAAATTGTTTCTAAATTAGCGCAAAAACGTACCTGTCAACGAAAGTATAGCGGTTTATTATTAGCATTGTTTTTATTTTTCAATATTAACTTAATTAGTCGGATGGTTGTCACTACAGTTCGAGTGTCGCCACAGTTATAAAATTAAATTGTACTGCTTCTAGTATTTTTATTATAGCACTGCTTTTGTTTCTTCTGAAACTCAAAACTGTTTCATAACAGCTTTCGTACGAACGCGAAGTAGAAAAAATATTTTACAAACACCGATGATTATTCATATCGCTATAAATTTCTATTTTGTTATGTGTTCTAATTAAAAAAAAATTATTAAGGAACTGATAATAAAACTCGGCAGTGGGTATCATATTAAATGTCAAACTGTATATAAAATAAGCTGCCGTTGTACCAATCCTATTTAAATAGATTGTAGTTGGTAATTGTTAACTTTTTAACCTGAATGCCATTTCTAGTAAATTTCTAGAATTACTGCACTGAATTTCAACCTACTTACTTATACCTTACAAGTTTTTTGCAGTTATTATACCTATTTGCTTTACAGTATTGTTTCGTTCATTACAGTCGATAGCACCAAACAAAAAAACGTCAATTGCAACGTAGGCAATACAGAAAAGCAATTTCCTGATTAATGTTAAAAAACGATATCTTTTTATTCTCAAAAGGAAGTCAATCTCTGTAAGATTTATGTAACGAACTAAATTCAGTTACATACATTAATTTCATAAAAATTGTGACCATATTAATGCATTGTTTACAATTAATTACTAAAGCACAAATTAAACATTTATACATTAAAGGCAAACTGGACCCCACTAATTACCTCACATTTTTCAGTTATGGTTCTGAACCTAATAAATTAAATTAATCTATTTTTTAAGCGTGTAATTTGAGGATATAAATTAACATTTATTGAAATAAATTGATTTACAAGGAGATTATTTAAAACTCTAAGTACAAAAAAACAATAACTTGTACAATCACCACCGTTAGATGTATTACATGAACTTTTAACGACACACTTTCCGTTTAATGAACTCAAACTTAAATGACACAACAAAAGTTTCAACATGCAAATGATCTGAATGCATTACGTGCAACATTTTGCATGATCATAATTATGTTGCATAAAATATATACGAATAACCCCTTTGTCGACAAAACCAACATTCCACGACCAAATTAGACCTCAAGAATCACTGCCCTTTTGGTTATCCACATATACCCTCGAGAAAATGTTATAGCGTACTGCAACGAGTTAAGTACTAACTTAAAATATTACGTTACAAAATCTGTTATACAGAAAATGTGAAATTTACATTTATAATGTCACATAATACTGAAACTAATATTTAAAAATTAAAACAGTAAAAAGACAACCTTAAGATTTTACAAGACTAATGGAAAAAATTATTTATAATAGATGTAAACTAAATTGTGTTTGTTTTGGTAGTAAATTAATATGTTTTTCTTCATCTGAAATTATGAAATGTACACAGCATGTAGTTAATAAGCTTTAAAATTTAATTCGAGGTGTAATGATACAATTATTTTCTTGGAAATTATTCGAAAAAACACCAAATTGATTAGGTGAAGCCTACGCTGTTACTAAAGCAACAATCGTAAGGGTGTCACTCCATGTATAAGATAAGTACTAACTGCCACTACAGTTTCCTTCCTAAAACCATCAAACAACGTAAATTTAAATTGTTAGTTTAAAGTCAATAAATAAAACATAGAAGTGGAAATCATATATTTCGGTTGATATCATCGTCGGTGACAAATTGCTATTAAAATTATATGTATATGACAATTACATATACCTATTTAAATTTTTTTTTAAATAACATCGTATGTTGACGAAAAATTGTCTTTGTTATTATAAGAGATACAGAGTTGGTTAAATTAGCAAAGTTGGGCAGTATCACATGATAATTCAAATACCGATAAGAAAATTCAACATTGTTGCCAACTTTCTAAAAATCGTCCAAATTTCCGATCAGCTATATGTTTTCTAATATTCAAAAGTTATGAGAGACTTTTGATACCTATTTTTACGCAAAATGGGAAAAAAATTATTTTAGTAATTATGTTTCGAGCTACAACCCAAACATACATTTTTTTAAACGGCAACTATAGGTGGCTATGAACTCATTCGATGGCTTATTTTCTTATGATTTCAAAAATGTATAGCTTTGTATCCTTAATATTATCAGTTAACTGACAATTTTCAAAAAAAAAAGGTAATTATAATATTTATTAAACAAATTAAAGTGTGCCGTGAACATTTAAATAACAAAATAGGCTCATATTCTACTCCTAAATTTGTGGAAACAACAAGAAATAACGTACTACATGATCAAAATAAAAAAGTTCTAAATAAATTTAACGTACAACGAAGAGTAACAGCCAAAATATAAACAGATAAGACAATCATAGAACTACTCCAAAAGGTCCCCCATTATTTTGAACGCATATTTCACATCATTTTAAAATTTCATTTTGAACTTTTAATAAACTTTGGGTTCCAATTTGTTGTAAGCAACACGAATTTTATTTTTTAAATCGTCTAGATTACCAGGTTTTACTCGGTACATTTGGTCCTTAATTGCACCCACAAGAAAAAGCTCAGGGGGGTTAAGTCTGGAGATCACGGCGGCTAAGCTATTAGACCTCGATTTCCTATCCAATTATTAAAACGTTCCTATAAATAGTTACACACACCCCGTCGTGTTGAAAATAATTCAAATTTTGAATTACGTTCAACGGGAGGTCGTCCAAAATTTCTTCAAATTCGTTTCGTAAAAAAGTTAGATATCTTTCGGAATTTAAATTGTATTCAATAATACCGCACCAAACGTTTACCGAAAAAGCATATTGATATCTCCTCCCAACAGTAATATGAGGATTTTCTTGGGATCATTGGATATGATTTTTCTATTTAAGATGCCGTTGTTTGTAAATTTTACTTCATCGGTAAAAAGAATGGTTTTCGAGAATTGATTGTTTGCTCGACCTTCATTAATCAACCATGTAGCAAAAAGTAATCTTTTCTGATAATCTTCAACATGCAATGTATTTCCTATATAAAAGTGATATGGCTTAAAATTATTTTGTTGCAAAATAACATGGGCTTCATCTTTGGAAGTGTTGCACTTTCACGAAGAGGTGTAGGTTTAAATTCGACGTAAGCTAAAACACGTTCTTCTGTTTCTGTGTTAATTTTAATTAATTTTAAAATTAATTATAGTATAGTATAGTATAGTATAGTTACTTATTTTAGAATGAGCATGCATTAAATTTATCGGAGATTCCCGAAAATATGAATACCCTAGGAATAAGTAAGCGCTGCTTCAATTGTTTTCAACACTCTAGCCGTCGCCATGTTACAACAGTGACAAATTAAACACATCATTATCAGTTAAGCCGCTGAAAATTGCATGGTTTACAAAATTATAATTTGATTATGGCTTTTGTTTCTATTAGAAACCCAACGTATTGATATTTTGAGTTTTCGTGGATATGGAAATAAAACAAGGACATATCAAGAAGTCTGCAACTTGTTTAATGATCGTTATTCTAATAAACCCATTACAAAGTCTACCGTACACAGAACTTGTCGACGTTACGAGGAAACAGGGTCCATAAAATGTTTACCTAAAACCGGACGCCCAAGAACTGCTACAAGTGATGAAAATAAATTAAACGTTTTATTACAAATAGAGGAAAATCGAAAAGTAAGCACCAACCAGTTAGTTATAAATACCGAAATCTGTCAAAAATCTGTAAGGACTATTTTGAAGGAAAATAAATTAAAGCCGTACAAGATCCATTACACTCAAGATCCTTTAGAGGATGATCCTGACCGCCGCAATGAATTCGCCGAAATCATGATGGAAAATATCAACCAAGATCCTTATTTTGCGCACAAAATTGTATTCAGCGACGAAGTTACTTTTTGCTTGAACGGCCAAGTTAATAGGCACAATTGTTGAATTTGGTCTAGAGATAACCCCCATTGGATGGAAGAACTTCATACCCAATATCCTGAGAAAGTTAACGTCTAGGCGGGAATATTGGGAAACAATATTATCGGAGCTTTTTTCATAGAAGGTACATTAACAGGGCGAAAGTATTTGGAGTTCCTTAGAGAAAGTATACTTCCTGCCATTCAAAAAAATAGAAATATAGATGAAATCTGGTACCGACAACGCGGTGTTGTCTTATATCGGCAACTAGTAGAGATAAAATTATGAAAATTTGAAATATTAATAAGTTTGAGACGCCCAATTAATAGGGCATTCTATTTAAGAAAACAAAATGACTACGTGTAGCGCAAAATTATGAAATCTGGCAACATTGCCGATATCATTTTCCAATCCTGCAAGACTCAAAACCCCCAAATGCTGAATTTTGTAATCGTAACTTTTGCGATTTTGTAGATATTTATGAGTTCCGGTACTTGTCCCTAACCCTGTGTGTATATATATATATATATATATATATATATATATATATATATATATATATATATATATATATATATATATATATATATATATATATATATATATATATATATATATATATATATATATATGTAGTAGTGATATACATGAGCTTTACATAGGAATTTAAGCACTTACAACGTACCATATTAGTTTTATTATCATTTGAAGAAGAACAAAAATTACATCTTTCACGCTTGGTTGTGGTTGATTGTTCCCTTACTTCCACATTACTGGTTGAAGTACGTGACTTTATAACCATTTCAGCTGTAGAAATACTTCGAGGGAGACGTTATCTTCCTTGCAATAATGGAGTGATCAAGTTCTTCAAGTCGCCATTTTATAAGTGTTTCAGCATTCCAGGTTGGGGTTGCTTCGCACCACAGAACATAAGCGTTGTAAGCTACAACGTCCATGATATTGTAAAAAATACTCATTAGCAATTTTATAGTTGCCATCTGCGCGTTATTATCCGATTCGGAATATAGGAAACTATCCACGTGTCCTTGGCAAAGTAAAATTTTAAAGAAATAACTTCTTTCCTGTTGCAGACCAATGCACCTGGCAATTCACGCTTATTTTTGCGAATAGTGCCAAGCATTTTTTCAATAGCATCTGCCCCAGATCGTACGAGGTAAAAAAATTATCACACGTTACGTTGTGACCTATTAGACCATAAGTAAGATCTAGCACAACTCTTTTACCTTGACCTCTCTCTGTAGGTTCACCTTCTTTTTTTCCGAGGTACAGTTGCATGTTATATGCATAAGCAGTTACCGAATCGCAAGTCCAAATCTTGACTTCGTATTTAGCAGGTTTATTCGCGATGTACTGTCTAAAATGACAACGGCCCTTAAAAGGTACCAGTTGCTCATCTACTGTTACATTTACGTGAACATTACAGAGCTTAAGTAGAATTGCAACCCATCCATCCCACAAGTCCAGTATGGGAGCTAGTTTATCAGTTTGGGGTCGTTGTGGTCGAGTTTTTTTTATCGTCAAAGCGAATTATTCGTTCATTTACATGAAATCGTTGTAGGGATATCGTTGCTCTGAATATTGAACGACCTACATTTCCATTCCACAGACTAGCTGTTGCCTCTCATGAGATTTATACACTCCAGCTAGAAATAGTAGACCAAAATATGCTTCTAGTTTAACTAATGTTAGTTCTTGAAACGTGTCGCCACAAAGTCTTCTAAATTTGACATTTTCAAAATTAGGTTTACAATTTTGGGTGTGAAATATACGAAGTACGCGGATTTTATATCAGTTGGCCCAAGAATCAAAGAAATAATATTTGCTGCTGATAACCTTCCCGATTGATGTGTCTTTTCATTCCTTACAATATTGCTATTTTTTGAAGTTGCGTGATTATCTGTATCACCTTCATCTGAAATCGTAGATTCCACTTCATCATCCGATTCGCTATTATATATCTCGGTTTCGGACAAATGGTCTTCTCCTTCAGAAGCATTAGAATCACTATCAGAAACACACAAAGGTTTCTCAAGTTCACTATCCGTAAGCACTCTCTCACTACACATTTTCAACAATAAATTCCAATTGTTAGGCATTTCTTATTAGAGTATAGCATCAAGTGTGATATTTACTACGAAACTAACACACAGTTGCCCACTGGCTGTATTTATACACGGAGCCACAGGCAAGTCTCAACAGGAACATACTTGTTTACCGGTACGCAAATAACGCATGGAATATGCGCAATATTGCTCAATAATGTGGCAATATTATGTAATTTATTTATATTTATGGAAAAATAAACTACATTCGTCTATGATAATAATCTCCTTCTCGTTCTTCGAATTCGAACCACAAAAATCACCGGGTCATATAGATCCAAACACAGCGAGTGTAACAAATGCATTAAAAAGCTAATTGTGGCAATGAAATATTTAAGTAAATTAACGAACTATGCGCATTAGCAGAACGCGATTGGGTCATGTTGACCCGAACACAATAGGAGGGTTAAGAAACTACTTAAATTACGATAAATTCGAAGTTGAATCTTGTTTATCCCAACGCACTGTTTGAACACGTAATTTGAAAAACTGCATCTAAATCAAACTATTTATAAAAAATACAAAAGCATACATTTTTTTATTTCATTCTGCATCTAATTTTACTACTTTACATCCCAGTTTCAGTCCGGGGAAACGGAAAAAACGGCCTTGTACTGTAAAGTTTTACTACGGAAATACAAAATTAATCTTCCCCACAACAGTTAAGGCAATATTTTATTCACAAAAACATCTAAAATAGAAATTAGGAATTAAACTTATATATTAATGTTCAGATTGATAGTACAATTTGTATTGTCCTTAATAGTTACTGGATGATAATTTCTGTTAGAATAGATGGTGTTACTATGACTAGTTTTATTAGTAACTTCTTCGTTTTGCTGCTGCAACACTTCAACAAAGGTTTCTCCTTTTAGAATCATCCTGGGAATTTTGTTGAAAAAATGAAATTACTGCAGACCAATGTAAGATCTTTTCATCCAGGCTAAATTTAATAATTTCCGTTAACGCGAACTAGCCTACTAGACGTTGGAAGAACAATTCCCGCCATTTACCTGTTTCTTACGATATCTCAGGATAGGAAAAAGATATAGACTTGTGGTTGTCACTGTTTTATTGATAATTTAGTTTGCTTTTTAAAGACCTATGCTTCCGTTTAAAATTGTAAAGAGAAAATACAATATTACAAAAATGTTAAACAGCGCCCTCTAGCATTTATATTATTAATCAGATTGCTTCAAATTTACAAATTTTCTATTGTTTAACAAAAGCTCTTTCAAACAACATTAAGTTTATTAAAATCGGTCAAGCATAACCTGAATTAAAGGCGTTTTTTCGTAACAAGGGTAGTTGGCCACGCGGTACATTTACTTTAGTTCCGTTAACAAGTATTTGACAAACATCTTACCTCTGAATAAGACTCGTACCAAAATTGCCATCAGAAGGTTACGAGTGCCTACAAGGAAATTAAATATATTTATCTTAGTGATATCAACAAGTATTTGTTAAACATATTTACTTGTAGTATAATTTCGGTGTCAGTTGGAGACCCGCCTGTAGCTAATTTTAATACCATTTCTCTCATGTAGAACTGCTATATATTCATTAACCGTTCTTCAATATTTCACGCACAATCAACAGTCAAAATTTTGAATAACTTTTATTAAAGTTGGATTTATATGCCACATCCATGAATTTATAACCTCCATTTGGAATCATTACTTTTGTACTACTCGTTCCGTGGTCGTGCGCAGTAGCATTGCTGTAACTGTTATGTATACCAGATGTAACTTTTTATGTATACCAGATGTAATACTGCATCTGTTAACTGTTTACGCAAGATTTCGTGCTAGTTTAAATTACTTGGCAGCTCGAAACTGGATAAGGTTGTTCGGACCAATTGCTGTTTCTAATTTTAAATTGCTTAATTACTATTTTTCTTTGTTTCTTGAAATAACGTTGGGACTGAACAAGCTTTTCCAATTGTATTGAGGTAACTTAATCAACAAGGGGTTTGTATTCAGTTTTGTTAAACGAAAGGCAAGCTGAATTATTTAATTATTTCTTTCTTATAAGTAACTTATTTAATAAGTTTATTAAATTGGCCTTTTCAGGATAAGCTACGTAAGATCTTACGTCGACCGGAAGGAGTATTGTTTGTTTTGGTATTCTAAACTGTAAATTCTTGTGGTCGTAAATGCAAGCTTATGACTTGCCCTCGTCAAGCTTTTTTTAACTTATATTAATTTTTTTGATAAATTTTGGCGACGGGGTATTGTTTGTTTTGGTAATGTAAACTATAAATTACGGTGTGCGTAAATGCAAGCTCACGACTTGCCCTCGTAAACTTACTTTAATTTATGTTTTATTTTCTTTTGTTGTGAATTGTGGGAATAACGTACATACTGTATATAATTTATTTCGTTTATTATTCATGTTTATATAGCTATACAATAATATTTGGCTTATTGCTTCCTTTATTGGGAATTCCAAAAAGGAAAGAAATGTACGTTTGTTGAGGGAATTGTTCACTTACTTATTATCCTTATTACTTAATTCCTGTTTCAAGCTTTACAGGCTGTTCCTCTCTCAAGGAATAAGAACCAATTTTCTGTTCCTTCTTTCGTTAAAGCTTGTGGCGCCTATTTCGGTTCTTTTCTCTCTAACCAAATTTTCACTCCAACTATATTATCGATACCTCCAAAACAACCATGCAATCCGAGTGCTCTGCGGTCTTCAGATCGTTTGATTGAGTTGTAGCCGAGCTCACTCATTTCTCCTGTATTGTGCCGTGTGGTGGTTAGAAACGTGGCAAACTACGTTTCAGTTTCTTGAATATCGTCTAGTGAAATATTATATAATTTTTCTCGTATTAAACCGCCCGCTATTCCAATCATAGCTATAACCTGTAAATAAAAAAAAAACTCGTTAATTTTATTGATTTATTTGAAATTTTGTCTTACTTTTGCCAGGAAAGCGGGATATGTCCAGATTTTCATTCACAATTAATGTTGATTTAATCATGAAGTATTTCGGCCACAAAGAGGATGCACTTATTTTCTTAGATTAAAAACATTAATTTACAATTAAAATAGCCAATATAACCATTCGCACTCTTGCCAGATCTAAAAAATAAGCCAACACAACTCATTCCGTAATTTTCTCAACATTACTTTCAACTTTTCATTCACAAAAACGGCTGAATTGTGTTTGATACCTTTCCCCACTCTTTGTAGGTATTTATATAGCACGCGCTTCTATAGATTTCCTTAAAAGTTCTGAAGAATTTGCATCAGAATTCATTTTGACGTACGCACGGGAGAAATCGACAAAAAAAATAAACAATGGAGAAACCGCCGTAGCTAATCATGTTTCGCAAATGCAACTAGATTTAAAGGGCTCGTTACAATATTCTGAAATTTATCGATTCAATCTTTTTAAATTTGGCAGAATGAAATAAAATACATGACATTCGTCCGTTAACTCTTTTAACAGTACTCATTTCGAGTCTCATTCGTACTGTCAAATATGAGTTCCCGAACTAATGACGTTAATTACTATAAATGTAAATTCAGTTCTTAATCGTAATGATTATACAAAACATGGTCTTAAATGGACTGGTAAATACAAAATCTATCGTTGATTCAAGGACAGTGTACAAAATCAGCGGTCACAAAACTCGAAGTTAGTAATTATTAACTTTCAAGGTACCGGTAGTAGTATAAAACGAAGTGATAATGTGTCCATTAACACAGAATTATGTAGTATCAATGCAAGTGAATCTTGTGATGATACGCAAAACTGTGTAGATCGATCGCTGACCGCTAGTACTGAGTCATGTATCGCCCATGAATCTTTAAACTCTCAAGATTCACTTCCAACAATTATTTCTTAACATCGGTTGAATTCTCAAACAGTATCAATTTTTTCTCGATTTATATCAAAATGTTGGAGGTTGAACACAAAAATTACGGAACTTTATAAATCGTCATCTTTACATACCTATGACTTCATTGTCTTATCTGAAACGTGGTTAAAAGATGACATTCATAATGTAGAGTTACTTTGCAGGAATTACATTGTATTTAGGAAAGATAGAAACTTAGTAAAATGTAACTCATCACAGTAGAAGTGGTGGCGTTTTAATAGCAATTAAGTCGCTTTACCATGCGTTTGCTGTAGGTACGCCAACTAATTTGTTAAATAATTTGCCGCCGGATGTTGATTTCTTAGCGGTTTCGATATTAATCAATCATCAAAGATGAGTTAACGCTGGAATCCATATTCCTCCTGGGGCTACTAGTCAATTAAAATTCAGTTTAGCAATAACGGCCTTAGAATCATTTTTGAAAACCTTCGACTACAATGTTGTTTTAATTGGTGACTTCAGCCTGCTATAGAAATCCATAGAATGTTAACATAAATAAACCTTACAAGGAACCAACATCAACTAAAGTTTAATTTTCGTAAATGTGATTTACGGCTGCTCTATAACGTGATTTCTGAATGTGGCTACTCCAGCATCACAAGTTATTTATTTTAATTAATTTACTCAATAATTATGCTCATCAAAGGAACTCTTATCGTTCCTGGTATCGTAAGCGCACTATAAACTTAATAATAAGTTAAAACAATGCTATTATAAAAATTTTTTTCGTCACAGACATAAAAAACTTGTTAAACTTCATTGTAACCGGGCCCGGGCTCATTATAAGCACAGCCTAAATGCTGGTTACAAAAATTATGTCAGTAGAACACAAGATTGCTAGAAATCAAGCCCCAAGGTTTTTTGGTTTTATTTAAACGAAATAAATCTACGAGTAGTTCTTCGGTT
Organism: Vesta saturnalis; assembly: GCA_036346205.1. Lineage (NCBI taxonomy): Eukaryota > Metazoa > Arthropoda > Insecta > Coleoptera > Lampyridae > Vesta > Vesta saturnalis. The sequence continues at coordinate 4,567,459 of JARFJB010000717.1, read as the reverse complement.
TCTAAGAATGGTGACTCTGTTTTTTTACTACACCAGAACAGGTCAGGAATGCATTTGCAAGTTACTTTGCTGGTGTTTACGTGGAAAGTAAAGATGCTTCAATCAATCCTTTAGTTAATTCTTCGTATGACTATAATAAGAGTAATAACGAAATTGTTGCTTTACCACAAACAACTTCACAGGTTGTCATTAATGCATGTAAACGTCTTCCATCTACTTTTAGTTGTGGCTCTGACCTCATACCAGTAGTGGTGTTGAAGGATTGCGGTCAAATCTTAACTGATTCTATAGTTTACATATTTAATCTGATTGAAAAAACCTCGGTTTTTCCTATTCTATGGAAGTTGTTACGCAATCGAATGGACTCTACATTTTCATTGTCGTACATAGATTTTTTGTGCCTCAGCGTTTCTGTCGTAACCCTACTACATTTTATTGTCGAACTGCCTTAACCAAGTTACGTAAGTCACCCATCTTTGTTATGTGCATCAATTTCAACCAAATATCGTCAGAATGTGATATTAATAGCTCTTCTATTACCTTTCTAAAAGTACTATTCAAGTCCATGAGTAAGATGCATTATTAGTTATTGTACTTGTACACACACACACACACACACACACACACACACACACACACACACACACACAACACACACACACACACACACACACACACACACACACACACACACACACACACAGCACACCACACGCACACGCACACACGCACACGCACACGCACACGCACACGACACGCACAGCACAGCACACGACACGCAGCACGCAGCGCACGCGCACACGCACGCACGCACCACACACACACACACCACACACACACACAACATATATATATATATATATATATATATATATATATATATATATATATATATATATATATATATATATATATATATTGAAAGATTAGATAAGAGTAAGACAGGGATTGAGAGTTTAAACTAGTAATTTTAAAAAAGGTAGAAACCAGGCATGGTACGGTTACGATGCAGTTAGTTGATGTAATTTGGTTTACGATGGCAAGAAAGTGGATTTGTTTTGGTTAAAATAGTCTTAATAAAATTTATACATTTTGGTTTAATCATAAAAGCATTGTGCTACTTAAAAGAATGTCAGGAATGTTAAATAAAGTTATTTCTGTAAGTTCGATTCAGTACTTAGTTTTGTCTCATTAAATTTCAGTTCTTTAAAAGTATTTTGGCATTTGGATGTTTTACAGGTGTTTAACACATACTGTAAAGTTAGGTTTATATTAGGGACATGTTTATAAGTAAGTTAAATGCCGGAAATATGGTAAAATTCAAGAAAGGGTTACTGTACGAACATAATTTGATTATTACTCACATTATATATGGAAGCGGATGTGTGATAAACAAATTGGCGCATAATACATATGAAAACTGTAATAGAACAATTCTACAGAAAGATATTTACATGCAAATACATTTTTATGTTAGAATTTTGAAAAAGTGTGTTAAACAATATGATTTCTTAAAGTGACTTAAATTTAGACAATACAAGCAAGATGAACTATAAATATAATAAAGTTGTATGGATAACATTTTGGTGAATATGAAGGTTTTAAAACGCAAATTATTTGTATATTTAGAAAAAAGTTAGGTTATGTGATAAATTTAATGTTTTTTACAAATTTATAGTTTTTTAGATTAAGTTAGGCCTCATTTTCACACAGAAATTTAACTTGTACAAGGCATTGGAACGCAAATTTTGTGAAATGGGGTGACAATACAGATTTACTTTGGTAAATATAATTTTCCTTTAAATTTAAGATTCTGAACATTTAATGAATATTTTCCAATACAAATTTTCATCAGGATTTCATATATGTAGTTAATTTAAGTGTAGGTTGTACGATTATTTAGATATAAGCAATTTTAAGTTAGAATAAGTCATTTCGTAGAATATTTAAGAGAACTATATCAAGTTGGATATCGATTTATGCAGATTTTAACACAGATTTCATTTCTGTTATCAAAATTTAAATCCATAGCTTTATAAGAAAGTTATCGCATAATTTCTAATTTAGTTAAATTTTCAAAATTATTCTGACCAATCATATACATAGTTAAATATTATTTATTTGGGTTATAATGTACTTTAATTATACAATCTAAACGTTTATAACACTTATTATCTTCGTCAGTAGTAAGTTTCTTAAATTTAAGATAGTAAAAATTTTGTCAAATTTGAAAAATTCAAACATAAACATAAGGCTTATGTTTATGTTTGAATTTTCAAATTTGACAAAATGTTTACATTTTAACAATTTTTAAAAAATCATACTGACGAAGATAACTGTAATTTATCAAACGTTTAGATGTATAATTTAATACCATTAAAAATCCCAAAAGAAATTTTATTATGAGTGTTAATGGTGAAAGTTTACATTTTCATATATACATAGTTACATTATTTAAATTTCTAAAAAAAAATTGGAAAGGTGGTAAAACCAAAAGGGTATAAAAGGAATTGTTTTTAAGCATACTCTTTCTATATTTTCCAGTTGTTTGCAAAGTTTAAAAAGTGTAGTGTGTTTGTGCAACAAAAAGTTAATTAACCTCAATAATTATCGGAAAATTAAATTTTATATTTCAATTATCTACTATAATTACAATTTCAACAAGTCATTATTTAACAAATTTGACATTTTAGCAATTGAGTTCGTTAAATTCATAACGCATGCGTTATAGTATAAATTTTGTTAAGATACATTTAACATATAGAATTTTTTTATAAAGTGGAATCCACACAATATCGAACCAGAAATAATTTCCTTTAAATCAGAACTCTATCCCTAATTGAGATAAGAGCTAGTCTGGTGCACATAAACAATAGTATTATATTATATTTTAATAATTTCGATTAATAATTAAACTTTCCCTACATAAAATAAAATTTAATGCATATATATATATATATATATATATATATATATATATATATATATATATATATATATATTATTTTGACAAAATAAATTCTTGACAAAGGGAACAAAGGACGTTCCCGAAACGTTGAATTAATCTGTATGTTTATTTACACAAGTTTCAAAGAAAAAATGTCTTATTTAACCCATTAAGGACCGAATTAATTTTTTTTTATATATTAATTTTAACACGTTTTCTTGCATTATTAGTCCAATATTAACAGATTTACCGCATTATCTCACTAAATATGTTGCTACTTTTAAAGAAAGATGGTGTTGCCATATGGCAACGCAAGTCCTTGACACTATAGTACTTTATACAAAAAAGATTTCAACTATTAAATATGTTTTTAATCATAAAATTATAGCTATAACTGTGTATGATACCTAACATTACATGGAAAACATACGCCTACATTACATTTAATGCATTTTGTACGCATGATTGATTTGCAGTTTTCACCATTACATCTAATTTTTTTCTGTTGGTGTAAGCATGTGGCCAATATTGTCGTATCGCACATCATCGGAAACACAGCTAAAAGATCTGCTGGATTTACTAGTAGACGGCCTACCACTACCTCGAGGCGGATTTTTATATTCGGTCAAGTACACTTTGACTATCTCTCGGCGGAACTCTAATTGGGTTAGTTTGTTGCCCGCGTTTTTATATAATACCCACGCTTTTTGAAATGCCGTTGGTTTTATCTAAAGAATAGTCAAAGTCATCGCGTTCTCTTTGCCAATTTTTTTTTTTGACATTACCGGATAGTTATTCGGAACTCGAATATCACGAATGGTTCCAGTTTAGGAGTATCCCCTTTTTTTTCAAATGACTCAACAAGTGAAAACTAGTAAATAAATTGTCTGTAAATACGTTGTACCGCAGATCTTTCTTTTTCTCTGGCAACTCATCCAACAGCATCAATAACGGAGCGGTACATTTTCCAAATACAACTTCATATTCTACTGAAAAATTAGCAAGGTATCCAGATTTGGTATTTAGGCTCGATACTTTTTATCCAAACCTTATCGGTTTTCTCCGAATAAATTGTTTGTATGAGTGCTTTCCAAAGCATTTCACCATAGCCTCGTCGTAATTTAAGTCTTTTTCTGGAAGAAACCATTTTAAAAACTTCTGGCGTAATAAAATCACTCAAGGGTCGCAATTTATAATATTTATCATTTGGATCCAACAGGTTATTATTTGTGCAGTGAAGGCATCGCCAAATTGTTAGGAAACGGGCCCTCCTCATTTCTTCAATTACCATTTGGTTACCAAGATCTCCATCAGTATTCCAGTAGCTTTTCTTTCCAGGTAGTTGACAATATCCCGATAAAATTAAAATAGCAATAAAGCATCTCATTTCTTCAAAAGTAATTTCAGGGTTTGGAAAATTTCTAAATTGCGACTACCTGTTGGATTCTTGTACCAACAAACCCACCACGTCATTGTCTACAAACAGTTCGAACACTTCTGTTGGTGATAATGTTTTAAAATTTTCGTAATCTGAACCAAACTGATTTTGCAGACCTTCGTCTAGATCACCATCGACCCATTCAATGTTGCAATAATCTACCTTTTCCACTTTTTCTATACCTTCGTCCACATTGCTATTATAATTATTAGTGTTACTACTATGTGGACCTCTCACATGTAGTTGAACATTTGTGTTCAATTGCTTGCTAGATAAATGATCAACAAGGCCACCTTCATCTTCCTCGCCGGAATACTCATCCGTTACACTGCCCGGATCTGGGGGATCAATATAAGTTTGATCCACGTATAAATCTTCGTCATTTGCCATATGAAGAGCTTCCACTAGATAAGAAAAGATAATTATTTTAAAAAGTAGGCACCCGATAACACTGGTGTTGCCATATGGCAACACCCAATTTAAAAAACTTATATTTTAGTAATCTTTTAATATACTTCCATAATTGCAACGTTATTAGTTAAATCATTTATTTTCCAACTTATAATTTTAAAATCAACGTTTATATCCTATTACAAATTATGAATTTTTAAACTTACATAAGTTTGAAATCCATTTTTGTCGAATCCTTGTGCACTCACTGATAAAACCATGGTTATTTTCTACAACGCCGACAAACTGACCATGAAGATAGGTTATGTTGAAAGATGACGTTACAAACTGGAGCAGGTTTATACCATCTGTCGGATAAAAGTTGAAAATATTTATTTTAAGCATCAGAAAACTACGTAATTTCTGTTGCCATATGGCAACCCTAGTCCTTGATGGGTTAAACATTAATATCTTAATGAAATAATATATATATATATATATATATATATATATATATATATATATATATATATATATATATATATATATTATATATATATATATATATATATATATATATATATATATATATATACTTAGATCTGTTAAATCAATTTGATGTACCTTCATTGAATTCACACAGAATAAACGCTCATCTATTTTGCACCACACTTAATGAATTCGGAGGTATGTTAATAACATTGAAAACGGAATAGCTTATAAATGTAATTATTTAGGTATTATTGTTTAGCCTGTTAACGATCAAATTATCTTTTTGTGAAACCATTTTAATGTTTGTTAACATTACTTACTTGTGCATGTTTCATATCCGTATAAATTTATAAATTGTTTTTGACTTTTTCATTACACTGTATTTGGATGAAAATCTGTTGATTAATAAATCATGATAACGATGATAATGATGAGAATATAATATATATATATATATATATATATATATATATATATATATATATATATATATATATATATATATATATATATATATATATATATATATTCATATAATTTTTCTTTGTATCCTTGTAACGTAGCCCCTTTATTTTACAAAGATCAAAGTTTATTCCTACCGACGTCGTTACTAAAAGAAAGAAAGCAGGAAGACCGGTGAATTTACATTTCCAATGCAACCAACTTCTTTACGATGTTCGCTAACAAACCGCGAAGCTTTTGTCTTGGTAACGTTAAGATCTTTACTTTAGAATAGCTTTATGGTACGTCGACTTACATTACGCGTAGTTGAAAGCTTAATCGCGCCTTATTACAATCAAAAAATGAACAAAAACGTTTTCAAGTGTTATGAAGCTTTTTGTGAGTAGTACAATATTAAAGATATTAATTAGTTATTTTAGCCGTGGTCTAATTTGGTGTAAAAACTGTTTGCGAACATTTTAATTACTCAATCCTCCAGAGAATTTTGCAGAATGCTCTGTTGCTTCGTCGTGCATTAATTTAAATAGGAACCCAATTATTATAATTTACCAACTAAAAATAATAGAAAACGTATACTTATTTACTTTAAATTATAATATACACCTAATTAATTTATCCAAACACATTTCCGAGAATTGAATTTTTTAGCTAATAAAGTTAAAACGACATTTATGATTCGCACAGAAATAAGCGTTTATTCCGATTGTGCCATACTAGAATTGAAAAACAAAAGAATTATGACTGTATTTATTATCAATCCATAACCCGAGAGTGCCCGAATAACGTACTTTTATTTATAGATATCCCTTAAGGGAGATAAGCCCTCTTTACATTCAGGAAGCTTTAAACTCACCCTTAGGATACTCTAACTGCAAATGGGTATAAAGTGTCTGTCAAATGTATTAAAACTTTATACAATCCTTGTTATGTCTTTTTTTTGTTTTTTATTAAGTCAATTCAAATACTAAATCATTTGTTTAACCTATAATTGACTTAAAGGTTCCAGTATGCTTGTAAGTTTATTGTTGTGGCCTACTTTCTTTTATTCTAGGTTCTAAAAAGGTTTATATATAAAAGAAAAGGTGGATTTGATTTTTAATCAAACAGATGTTACAGTAAAAAAAACATATTGCTTAATGTCACGCAAATTCGAGGTGGACCGCAAATAATTCATTTTGACCATTTTGAGACTAATTTTAAGTCAAACATTTTTTGTTAAGTATAAATTAGTTATAATGACGTAATGATTTCAAGGGTTCCGAGTTGGGGCTAAGATGCTTAATGGCTTTTACTCCAGAGTCGAGTAGGGGCCTGAAATACTAATGATAAGATTAACATTCCTATACATAATTAATTTGTTAATTCTTGGTGGGTTGGTTAGATTAGAAGAAAAAACGTAGTTTAATATCAACTGTTTATTAAAGTCAAAATTATAAATATACAACAAAACGCTAAAATAATCTATTACGTACCGGGCGCGTATTTATATGCTACTCGTTTAATAAACTGAAACATATGTTAGTTGCTCCTGAATATAACATTGTTTTTTAATTACCTCATTATGCAACTTCTTCGCAAATCTTTCCACGCTTACTTTTTTGAATAGGTTTATTCTTGAAATCTTTTAGAAGGCGAGTGAAATCATTCGCAAGAATTCGTTGTTCTCTACATTGCATCACTTACCTCTGCCCATAAAGCTGGAGGAAAACAAGCACCCTCATACATATATATATATATATATATATATATATATATATATATATATATATATATATATATATAATATATAATTTCTAATATACAACCACAAAATTCTGTTAGCTTAGTATAGGTTGGACTACTTTCAACATAAACAATGATAATCCAAATAAACACTTTAAATATGTCCTATTTCTGATTATTTCGATTTGTACTCTGGATAAGCCCAAAGGTTTGAATTATACGGTACTAAGCTTGGGCCAAGTGATACCGACATCCAACAACGTAGACTGTTTATCTGCAGGCCTCTTGTACAGCTTTATGAATAGTCGCTTCCAAATCAATAATAATTCGTTCTGGTTGGAATAGTTAATCGTAATCCTTACATTTTTCGCAAAGTAAATGAAACAATTTAGAGTATATATTGCAACATTTACCAGGGAGCAACGCAAATACAAATGGGTCGTAGTGTCCATTGTTATAACCATCTATTGGAGAGAATTGTTGAAAGCATTTGGTACAAAAATTAAAATTCCATCCATGTACACATTTTCAACAGACGACAAAAATGCAAATTTATATAACAGGAAAACACCACTATTTTAAGGGTTATTTATTAATAAAAAGGATTCACCCTTCGATGTCTGTCACTCTGTAAGAAAGACACCGAAACACTTCGTCTTGTCCGTTTACTAATGCAGGAAGGATTTTTATTTTTGCGTGGTACATATTTTTACGGGTTCTTTCTGTATCCCTTGTGTCCAGTTGTAGATTTCTCTGGTTCTGCAGTTCTCGATAGATTAGCTTAGATAGTTATTCATTCAAGGATTCAGTAGCGATTGCTAGACATCTGACTTTCGATAGTATCATCCGGCAAGTAATTGTGGTTTAAAGTGGATGATAACATGGTTTTTACATCATACAAATCGATAATCACAGCAACTTTACGTAACGAATTTTTATTTGCCAAACACCATGTTGGATTCCCAGATTTTAGTACCCTCTTCTTGCAGAATTTATAATTGTCACTCAACATGTTCGTTACCTTTTTTGTTTGAAACACACCCAATTTAACACAAACAATTAAGTTTTTAAGTGTAGTGATTTGGTTTCGTCCCACCAAACTTTCCCTAATTGTGATCATCAGGTAAAATAATTAACGGCAATTGTTATCTGGCCCCTACTAGATCTACAGCTTAATTACAGAGTAAAGAGCGAAGGAATTAATTTTATCTCTGGCCCCAACTCGACTTCGCTGAATGATTTAGATTTTAATCAATTTAAACTGGTGGGTCAGATATTAGCCATATGCACTAAAACACAAAGATAATTTCCCCCACACATAACCATCATCTAAGTCTTTAAACAATCGTCGAAGTGATGTATTGCTGATGTTTAACATCAGAGATGTTCGTCGAAGACTTGGCTTTGGTGACTGCAACACCTGATTGAGGGCACGTCAATTTCATTTGGGCACAGTTATTACCCTACCAGACCTTCCCTTGGGTTGGCACAAAAGATTACCCGTACGACGAAATTTTGTAACGATAGAGAGCATAACTGTGTTTTTTTTTTATGATTGTGGACCTGAACAGGCTAAATAAGGCCTATCGTGATAAAGCACTCAGGAACACTTAGGAGGATGGATAGAGGGATAATGAATTGCCAATAGATGCCTATGAACAGCTACCTTAAATTTTCTCATATCATAAGTGAGAGGAAAACAGGAACTAGGGAGATCATTCCAGAGTTTAGAAGCCGTGTAGAAAAATGTGGATTGCGCCCGTTTGGTACGATAAGTGGAGATTTGTACTGCATACTGATGATGTGAATGAGCGAACCGAGTGTTTCTCGCAAAGATAGCCGGAGATGGTATCAAAGAATGTAATTCACCAGCACAATAGCCGTTGTAATAACGATAATACAAAGAAAGAGCTGAAACCATCCTTCTATGCTCAAGGGACTGTATGTGAGAAGTTAGGTACGGATCGTTTATAAGCCTAATCGCTCTCTTTTGAATACGATCAACGATATCGAGAGCGTATTGGGGAGCACTAACCCAAAGGTGAGAATTATATTCCAGATGAGGCCGAATTTGGGCCTTATACAGCAGAAGGAGTTGTCGAGAGGTAAAGTACTGCTTAGATCTGTACAAAAAGCCTATTTCACGAGCAGCTGTTTTGGTAGCTGACAGAAGATGGTCAACCCATGAAAGATTTGAAGATACAGTCATACCCAACAGAGTAATAGAGTCTGAAAACTCATATTCATACTTACAACAGGAAATGATCGATCTTTTTTGGCGGACATAAGGCAACACTGAGTTTTGTTAGCATTAAATTTAACTAGATTATTGCCTTTAAGATATCTAAAGCGACTACAACTGTTTCACCGGACTGCTCTACTGTATTGTTCCAAACTTGGGTCACATGTGAAAGAAGATCGCCTGTTGAACGACTTTGCCTAAACCCATATTGATGGTCACTAAGGAGTTTGTTAGTTTCAAGGAACGTGAGCAGTTGCTGATTGATGGCTTTTTCCATGATTTTAGACAAAATGGAAGTGATGGCAATTGGTCTGTAATTTGAGGGATTGGTAGTTGCTTGGTGCCGGCTTATTAAAGTGTTCACGATAATATTCCGCCACTAACTTTAAACTCCCACAACCATTTCCGCACGAGCGAAAATAAAATTCCACTATAAACACTTTTTCCTCCGTCGCGAGACCTTTTGTCACTTCCAACCACAGAGCACAACGTTCGTCACACAACTAGCAAAACAAAATAGTGATGTAAAAACACGCAGACGCACAGGCATGCGCACATCCAGTACTGTATATTTTGGCGCATACCATAGTTCGTAAAATGAACAACTTTAAGTTTCGGATTAGGGATTATATTTTATGCCCCTCGTCGACTATATATCCTTCTCGTTCTAACACATGCAATTTGAGGTAGAACATAGTGATTAGCCAGTTTACGCCACCACGGGGGGTCATTTTGTTCTACCTCAAATGGCTTGTGTCAGAACGAGAAGCGTATACAGTCTGACGAGGAGTATAAACATAAGGCGCTAATCCAAAGATGGCAGTTATTCATTTTACGAACTATACCTTTCGCTCTATATCGGATATGCGGTTGTTACACAATCATACTAGCGTCTCATAGGCGGGTTATCCCAACGAAGGAAGTCGTAGGTAAGATGTCTGAAATATTGCTTAAAATTTACACTTTAATAAAAATTTAACATCGATAATATAAGTCACAGGGTGCCACTATAATCGATACATAAAAGAACAATCGAAGTAACAAAAGTTTTTATAGTAGTACCAGAAAAGCAGCACCAAGAGGACCCACGAAAACATACATATTAATAATAATATAAACTAAGAATATCCCAAATTACAAATAAATAAATATGGAATGCAGAAAACAATGCACTTAAAGTGTATTTTCCTCTACTTTATGCTTTGAAGTCTCACAGACTCACTATATGTAAAAGAGTAAGGAATTTGGGTTATGCATTCTAGGGTTAAACTAACACTCCATGTTAACCAACAGTATTTTGCCAACTAAACTAGAAACCAACAGCGTCCTTTAAACTTAAAAAAATTCTCAACAGGAACCAATAGTGTTCTACCAACTAAACGTAGACCAACAGCGTTCCACTAATCAAATTGATATTCCAAAGGCCAAACGCCCGCCGTTTCGTCAACGATATTGACACCAACCACTTTTCACAAGCTTACCGAGGAACGACGTCGAACAAATAGCTTAATAAGAAATCCATTCCTGTGGTCCCAAAACAAAATCTAAACAAAACTCAGGCAATGAAAATGACCAACGAAAATCCTATAGAAAAAACAATCCACTAGGAAGAAATTGCAACTTCTAACAACAAAAAAAGGAAAGTGAAAATCATCAAAACTGGATGCAGTTGAACCCAAAGTGTTGCATTTAATAATTTTCTACCCTTCTTTATTTCTGAACCCTCAATGTGTATAATCATAAATTAAACAATTCTAACTATTACTCCAATCTTTCAAAAGCATACAAAGTGTTATTTACCCTAATTTATGTTTTATTTGGTTTACTTTACTTGTGTGACTTAAACAATAATATCGTATTTTTTACTAAGTGTACAATCGAACCATTTAAAATTTTTTCTTTATATCTAAGAATATAAATGCAACGTAATACCCTACACAATTTGGCACAATACCTTTAAATTGTATACACTCACAATTATTATGTTGTATAATTTTTAGTGAAAGTACGGTATGTATGTATTTGAAACGATTTTAGAGTATTATGCTATACAAATGGATTGCTAGACCGAACAGTCAAGTTTACACATAAATTAGAACATCACCAAGTATAGCAATAGCTACCATGAATAATTCCAAATGTCAACATGTAGATTTGTATAAATACTCGGTCGTTTTTAATTTAATTTTAATTTTAATTTAATGTCTAAGTTAGATTTGTTTCTCATACATGGCAGGTGTTTTAACAACCCTAAAATTTGAAACTTGAGGCTGGTTGTTGCAAGTACTAACCCCCTAATCTTATTATTCTTACTAAAAAAATAAAAACTAGCCCATGTTTAGCACAAAACTCAAATAAACATCAAAGTCAAAAACAAGTTTCAACGCTACTAGAAGTTTGTATGAAGTAATATTATTTAGTAAAAAATGCACACCTTTTACTTTCTTGAGTAATTATTCACAATTCTTAGAGATAAGCTTACTAATTATGCGGTAGGTCAGGGTACGTAACGAAGCAATCATTGGCTCACATAAACAAATAACCATCAGTTTAGTTTTGTAAAGGCGCAACCATTAACCGACTATAACTTATTCAAAACTAATATTTTTAAATAAAGAAAGTTATTATTTCTTTCAAGATCTCTAAGTACACTAGATTTGTTAATCACGTACTTAATATAGTAGTCTGTAAAGAAATAAATATGTTATAATACACGATATGTTGTTTAAGAGTTAAACTGAAAACAACGGAAATCATTTACCTCATCAGCAGACGTTAAATTAATGATTTGTGATTATGAAGTATAAACTTAATAATCAATTCATTTTCTTTAAGAATAAAATTATTAATGGTCAACAACATTAAAAACAATAACAAGCATTAAGCACATGTGTTGCAAAAGGCCTAATAATAATATCGTTTCAGATTTGCATTGTCTACAAACGGAATTTTTGTTAGCTAGTCCTGTTCTAATTAGATTTAGCTTATCCCATTTACAACCTACAAGGGTAATTGAATACCAAATGTTTTAATGTAGATAACTAATGAATCAAAAGGAATCAAAGAAAGTTACACCATTTCGATATTAAGTAACATGGTGTAATAAACAACCACCAATAACTCACCAATTGCATACCTAAACTTTGTTTGATAACCGATTTAGCGGAGGGGGGTTAATTAGTGGTACATCGATACCATAATCTGTTCTTAAATATTACCTCAAACACGCAGGAGATTTCATAGAAATCTGAATCGTTGTTAATGTTGTTGCTTTAATTTAATGATAATCCAAGATTTTTCATTTCTCATTATTGTTCAGTGTTCATTCAATACATCCGGCATTTAACACCCAAGGTTCAACAATTCCACGTGTCCTAATGTCCCTTAATAACAAGAATAGAATCACTCCATCACCGCTACTGTGATAAAGGTCAGGATAATCAAAACTGACACCCAAGTACTGGACAGAATAACTTCTTAATAACATTTTGCGCAATAATCAGACGAAATTGTTTCCAAACACTGTTATACACAGAAAAAGAACTGATTGAAAACATCAGTTTTAACTCAAAATCAACATATTGTAAAATTCAGAAAACCTGACGTCAGATGCGAGAGGAGATGTCACGGCACCTTCATCTACACGAACTGAATGGTGTTAGGCTCCTCTAACTTAACATGTAAACTTATCAAAAGACTACAAATTTAAGCTTGAAATAAATATTCTTTCGTATGTCTGCGAATGTTATTATCTTTCTCTTAAAGCGCTTTTTTTAATGTAAAAATTAAATGTGTTGCAATTAACTAAATGTCATTAATTCAATAATATGATGTATACCTACACAGGATACTTATTAAAGAACTAAAAATTTAAGCATTCGTATCCACGAATTTTGTTGTCTTTCTGTTAAGGTGTCTCTTTAGTATAAAAGGTAAATGGGTTACAATTAATCAAATGTATTTAATTAAATAAGATAATGCAGCTTGTCGTATATCCTTTTTACACAGAAACATTTAATACCTTTTCCAGTTTACCAATTTAAACCAAAAATTAATTCAACACTTTTTACAACCAATTTGAATATTTATGACGCATTTGACGTTCAGTGTCTAAAAATTTCCACTACAATAATCATAACTTTTAAGAAAAAAATATTTTTGGATAAATGGCTCTACCTTTTAATATAACCAATTATTCACTCCTTACCAATTCTCATTTAAACAAAAAAATACAATGGCCGTCATAGGCATACATCAATTCTTCTATTTCATACATTTGCATTTAAAAAGATTTTAGGTATTCATATATATTTTTTCTAAGCTAAAATAGTATCGTTTCGTGAACTACGTTTAAGCAAAAATTCGTGCGCAGGCAATCATTGACAAGTACTTTACGTGTGCCAGATTGCACTAAATATGCTATAATACTCTCATAGGATGAATTTCTATACACCTTTGTTATCTTGCGTTGACACACATAGAAAAATGGTGCAACAGCGAGTTTCACTAATTACACTTAGTAACAAAACCTCTTTTAGTCTGTACGGCACTTGTAGCGGTAACCCTAGACTTCTTTGGTTTGGTCCAGAATGGGTTGGTAAAAGTACTGTTAATCACGAAGAACGAATGAACCTTCCGATTAATTAAATTTTAAAGGTTTCTTTAAACTTTCTGAATACGGTTCTTTCGAATACGTCCGGTATAAACGATTTTACAACTTGTTGTTATGTTACTATTTCAAACTACGAACCAGCAATAATATCACATTATTCAGGGTTATCAGAATCGTGTCTCTCTTCCTCAGTCATACAGTGAAGAGATACTGTGCGTCACCTTTCACCTTTATTTTTAGGAACATTAGAAGGTTCTTTATGAAATTCGGGGTTCTTATACAACAAGACAACCATTTTTGGTGAAAAATGACTGTCCTGAACATAAAAATGACGGGTTGGTACATTAACTTGTGTAATGTGAGTTATGCAGCATTATTTTACAAATTTGTAATCATTCTTAACGCAGTCCCAAAATTTCAATACAATACAAAATTCTTAATAGAAACAATGAAACTTGACTGGAAACACTACATTAACTTTTTTATTGTACATCATCCTATACCGTTTGACGGATTCGCCAAGATCAGCAATGTATCCGTGTACATGTGTGTGTGTGTGTGTGTGTATGTGTGTGTATGTGTGCGCGCGTGCATGAGTATGCGTGCTCGCGTGTGCGTCTGCGTGTGTTTGTGTGTGTTTCTGAGTTTGTGTGTTTGTGTGTGTTTGTGTGTGTGTGTTGTGTGTGTGTGTGTGTGTGTGTGCGTGTGTATGTGTACGTGTGATCTGTGTGCGCGCGTGTGTATCTGCGTTTAGTCTGTGAGTGTGTGCGCGCGTGTGTCTGTGCCTGTCTGTGCGCGTGCGTACGTGCGTATGTGCGCTTAGGTGTGCGTGTGTGCGCGTGTGTATGCGTGTGTGAGCGTGTTTGTACGTGTGTGTGCGTGTGTAATCGAGAGTATGTGCGTGTGTATGTTTGATTGTTCGTACGTGGGTTTGCGTGTCTGTGCGTGTGTGCGTATATGTGCATCTGCGCGTGTGTATGATAGTGTGCATGCATGTGCGTGCGTGCACGTGTGTGCGGGTGTGTTTGTGCGTGTGTGCGTGTATGCATGTGTGCGTGTGTGTGTGTGTGTGTGTTCGTCTGTGTGCGTGTGAACTCGAGTGTTGTATGTCTGCGTTGCGTGGGAGTGTGTTGTGCGTGTGTTCTTGAGCACGCGTGCGTACGTGTGTGCGTGAACGTGCGCGTGTGTGTTGAAAATGTGTATGTTCATGCGTGTGCGTGTGTACGTATTTGCATGCGTGCGTGCGTGTGTGTGCTTATGTGCGTGTGTGCGCGTGTGCGTATGGGTGTACATGTGCGTAAGTGTGTGTGTGTGTGTGTGTTCGTGTGTGTGTGTGTGTGTGTGTGTGTGTGTGTGTGTGTGTGTGCGTCAGCGTGTGCGTGTGCGTGTGTGTTTGCGTGTGCGTGTGTGTGTTTGTGTGCGTATGCGTGTGTTTTGAATAACTATTAACCTTATAAGATAATGTGTAGACACATATTTGAAAGGAAATTTAATTTGGCTTATGAATTAACTAGGAGTAAAAATGATGGCATTGTATTACAGGTATTTTACAGAAGTGGGCAGCTTTGGAATTTTTAGGTTAGCTTCTCAACGTTTTCAAATCGATTCTTAGGAGTTTTTCTACGTAACTCTTGCTAAGGATTGAGCAGCAGGAGTTCCCCCTTAAGCGTACCGATGTAGTCGAAAATTGTTAAAACACCTGAAACATTTAAATCATATAAAGCAATGTTATAAAATTAATTGTGATAACACAGAGTGCGTTTTGTTCGGTAACATACAACGGACAAATGTAGTGAACAGTCCCAAAAATTGATAAATATTCAACAGAAACCAACAATACAAGCAAATATACTCGCCTTACCTTTTTATCTTTACTGTTGAACAATATGTATGTAAGCTGCTTTCGCTTACAATAATTAAATGTTTACTTTAATTTGCCTCAGACTAGTTCAATCGGTTCTTGTACTGGAAAGATGGGGGTGCGCTTTTTATTCTATTTGGGCCGTTCACTGTAGACACTGAATGATAACTATATAATGGTTTAAACGTATATTCTCCTATTATTTACAATATTCATTATATCAACTTAAATCTACTAATACGGTAAACAAAACATATGTGCAATAAATAAATTAATTAAAGAGATCGGCGGCGGGATTCCTGGTCTGGGTCCTGCGGGCTCCCGTCCTCTGGTCACTGGATTCACGGACCTGTCTGTGAAAATATCGTTAATAGTGGTGGTTGTTTGAAATTAACCCACTGTTTTAATTGTAATTTAATCTAAGTGATTAAAAGAACTAAATTATTATTTCTGAAGCCGACCCTGTTCTTTCGGAAGCCAGAAATGTTATGATACAGTTAAGTATAAATATTCTTCTGGATCACGCATTCTCATTTAATGGTTTACGGGAGGTTATTAATTAGGGATATTAAGCTTTACTATAATTATCTGTATTGGTTTGGGATAATTATATTTAACACAGAATTTATATTTTCCAATTTAAATATTTATGTTCTTCGAAATGCAAAACGCTTTGACTAAACCACTGCGATTTCGCGTATAACTGAACACGTATAAATTTTATTACCTACAATCGGGGATTTAAAGAAACTAATCAATCTGTATATGGTTTTGGTGTTGATTAACTAATGATCTATTTACTCCAATGATTAGGGAATACTATATTTTAATTACGCTTAGTAACTAACGGAAGTAGTGAATAAAAGCGATTTGTTGGTGTTTGCGAGTGACTATACTCGTTGAAATTGGACAACGAATACGTTCGTATAGTATTCTGGGTGCGGGCAGCTGGCCCTCTTGAGCGTCGCAGACGACGAGTAGCTCCTTGCGCTTCTGGTTATGACAACGTAGAGAGTGGCTGCCTGGGTGGCGGTAAGTCAAATCTACGTGTAATGATGATAAGGTGTTTTAAACCTTCCGGAATAATTTGGTTTACAGATTTTCAGGTACGGCATAAACTATCTAGTTTTTCAGGTACGGTAGACTGGCATAAGAGTTTCTCCCTTAAGTCTGGGTTATCGCGATAAGCGACCAGAACGGATGCAGTTTTCTTAAAGCATTATTATTACTCCTTCAAGAGGGATTTATCCAGAATTGTGATCGGCTACTGAAGCGGTTAGTCGCGTTTAGCGAGATTAAATATGAAACTCCCGGCCGTCTTTGTATAGCTGGGGTATCACTAGGTGACTATAAGTGGAATCTGGTAGTAGTATTACCCACAGGCGGCTGGCACTTCTGGTTTTCATCACTTATTTTGCCTTGTGAGTGGCGATATTGGTGTTAGATAGTGTAATAAATGTTAGGTGTAGGATCATTTACAAGAATCTGAGATTAATCCGTTGCGCTGTATAAATGAGACCTCCAGGGGTTAGTAGAATTAAGGCGACAACCTTTTTTTCGAACGGAGTAACTGAAAGATGCCTACGGGCGTTTCGCCCGGCGTAACACAGTTTAAACCGCGTATTGTGTAATGTTGTGCAATAAAACTTATGTGCCTTTAACCTCAGATAACAATGACCAGCAGCTTGGTTATATGGAGATTATTTTCAGCTGGCGTTGCCGATGTATCTGGACAAATGGTGCACCCCGGTAAAAAATGAATATTCTGACAAACGCGACGATCGACAGGTTGGCGGAACTAAGTAACGCGCGCGGTCAAGATTCTCTGGTAGCGGAACGGATCGACGCGCAGGTAGCGTCGGCGGACGAATCTGCATACAAGTGGATGTCAACGGAACGGATCGTCGAGCAAGCGGTCGCGGCAATGGCCCGACACGCAAGCAGGAAATCGACAATTGTACGGATCGGCGCACAAGTAGCAAGTGGTCGTGGCAACGGCCCGACACGCAAGCAGGAAGTACGGTAGCGCATCTCGCGGTTTTATAGAGAACCCGCGGTAGGCGCTGGCGGCTTCTGTGCAAGGGTCTTCAAGTCAGGATTGGCGGAATGTCCGGAAGGGAGTCTGACGTAAACAAACTTTCGGTGTTTTTGAAATTAACGACGAGTCCGGAAGGGAGTCTGACGTAAACAAACTTTCGATGTTTTTGAAATTAACGTCAGAGGGATATAAAATTCATTATTTGATGATTTCTGCAAAATTTGATTTGGTAAAGGACGCTGGCTCTTTACATGTACTCTATAATATTTGTTATATTATGTTGCATTAACTTCACCTATTATGAAAGTCCACACAACACTTGATAATTAATATTTTAATCTCTCAGTTATTTTATTTCTGCCCTTGTGAAATAATAATACAGTATGCTATTACACTATTTCGCTAATTTGATTTAGGAATAAAATAAATGTTGGAAATATTAAAGTATAGAAAGTTGAAAACGGTAATTATTTTTAAGTATTTTTAATGGAAACGCGTTTCCTACCTAATATACAAACAATCAATTTGATATGGATAACTGTTACTAATTTTAAAGGAGAAATAATGTTCACATTAGATATTTTGGCCAGTCAATCATATTTTAAGAGAACATAAAAATTTTATGACAAGTTTCAGTGAGTAAACGAAGAAAGTTACTTTCTTAGCCTTTTCATCTCGATTTTTATAAAGTCATAAAGTTGTGAACAAGATATTTGGTGTCACTTTTGATCTTGTGCAATTCAATTTAAAATAATTACGTTGCCTTACAAAACCGAAAAAGTTTCATGCAATATCGTTAAAAAAAATAAATATAAAACGTGTGTAATTATTATTAGCAATTCCTTGCAGTTTACTGGGAATCAATTTTATTTGATTAATATTCAACGATGTTGTTCATTACAGCATATATTTATAGTTGAACTAAACATAAGTGTTTGTTGATCCATATAGGTAGAAGAGCTAATTAGATGAACCCACAGCACAGCATGTTAGTATTAACCCTTAGGGAAATTGCGAGCGGACATTTTGTAGAAAGAAAAATATTCCCAATTTCCACTCATCATGGTAACTTGAATTAATTTTCAGCATATCAAAGCGGTAAAGGGAAGGAATCCCACAAGCTTCCGTCTACATCATTTGCAGCCTCCGATCCTGAATCTCCTTTATTACTTCGTACAACTCCCGTGTCATTCACTTTCTTATTAAACTCGCACCTAATGAAAATTTGCCCTATCCTATTTTTATTTTACAAATATCTTTTCATCGTTGAATATGGAATATAATTTTACCAGCTGGTGAAGATTAAACGTACGCATTAAATATCATAAGTATATAATAATTAAACACCCATTTTAGATTAAGTATTACTGAAATGCAATCATTTAAATACCAATCCGAATTAGCAGTTATAATTTATATCAACAGTTCGAGTCGTCATTCCTAAACGTGTAGATAATAAGATAATAACTTGTATTTGTATTAAAAAAATTCATTTTCAGATGATAAAGCTAAGTGTAACTTTATGTGTTCACTGTAAGAAAATTTGATACAATGTGTATTTGATTGAAACGATGATAAGTAGATAATAATACTTGAATAGGAATTAGCAGGAGCAGAAAGCTATAGTATCAAACTATAGCATTTATATTATACATAGCAATAAGGAGAATCTCTGCTTTATATGGGATAGTGGAGCATAGTAGCATAAGTGATACTGTTGGCAAATATCGGTTTGACAAAAATAAAAAAATCAACTTAGCTTCACGAAGGTTATTAGGTTAGATTTTTTTTACATTAACATTGTGCAGATTTAACTTAGATTTCGGATGAAGAAAACATATGGTTACACACCAAATGGCTGTGTTTAACAGCTAGGATGTAAAGAAACTTTGGAAACATGACTCTAGAATGGAAATTTCCAATTTTCCTGGCATTGGATTATCTCAATTGCAGGTTATTTATGTGATATAAACAGATCGAAGAAAGATTAATTAGATACAGGGACACACATGTGCATGTACGTGTATACGTTCAACATACGTACGACGTGTTCATTCATACACGCACGTGCGCACACACGCGCATGCGTGCACGTACTCGCACACGCACACGTAGACACACACGCACACGCGGATGGGGGCACGGACACGGACCCGGACAAACTCATACACACACACGCACGTACGCACAAACACCCATGCATACAAGCATACACACACGCACACATATAGAGGTTCACATACGCTCACATGCGCACACGCACACACTCTCACACGCACTCGCACGCACGCACGCACGTGCGCACGCGCCACGCCCACTCCCACACACACACACACGCACATATATTACTTAACCTTGGACGTAACATACACAGTCCTGGTTGTGGCCACAGAATGACACTCAAGTAGACTCCTGTCATAAGCATCCATATTTGTGATGTGCGTAAACATGATGTCAGAAAAATCGTGTAAAGTGCAAAAGTTTACTTGAGATGCTACAATCGTGCAGAATTTTTTTTTTTACAAAAATTTGTAAAGTAATCAGAAATTATGTTATTGAGCGTAATGCTGCTAAATAATTACTATATTGATTACGTATTATTTTTAATATTTGCATTGATTACGGCGTTCTACTATTGGTAATAATAAATTATTTAAATAGTGATTTACCTGTACAACTATAATCTTCTTTTATAAACTTCGCCGTCAATCATTCATATTTCACTCCATGAGCGTCCTCCGTTTATAATGCTCCCCTACTTTTGGGTGCTATACTTATATTGCGCCCTTCTGGTTTGGTAACCCAACGCGGTTTTACTTTGCCTCGGCTTTGCTCAATAGGGTTTATTTTATAAACGGGGTGTGGTTCGTAGTAAGTACTGGATGGGCTTAACACTGTAACCTTAAATAAAAACCGTAAAGCATTTTTAAAATGTATATTAAAGAAATATCAACAATAAATAAAATAAAAAGGTAATTAACAAAATGTATGGGGGAACTTCTTTGTCCGGGTCTGGCGGCTGGTTCTCCTGGTTGGCGGCCCGTCACTGTGTGCGAAGTCGCTTCTGTGAACAACAGGTCGGTGCTTACACTAAGCAAACGGAGCGGCTGCGGCTACTGGTTTCTGGAACGGCTTGACTTGAATCTACGGAGATTCATTCATTCTTATGCGCGTCGTGAGTTTATAAAGGTGCATCTGTGGGCGGCTTCGCGGCTACCGTGCGGGGAAGGCCGTTATGTGATTGGTTAAAATCGTTCTGACGTGCAGAAACTTACGGTTTCTTAGAAATACACGTCAGGGTGATGAATAAATTATTCGTTGTGCAATATCGCGTAAACTTATGAAATCTTACATACAGGATGGTCCGCACCTAATTTATTCTAAAACACATACGTACAGGACGCTGGTTCTTTACATACCACCCTTTCCTCTTCTTGCGGAAGATCCGTCCGCTTGATTTTACCCTAGCGCCATCCGGCATGATGACGCTGACGCGGCGGCGATTGCGTCGCTGGCGGCGGTTAAGGCTTTCCGGGGGTGGTGGCATAAGGCGGGCCGGTTCGGGTACCTCCTGGATCTTTAGGTCCTGGATTCCATTGGTAACCTCGGCCGTCCGGCGCAAATGTTCCGGGTGGTGGGTGTCCTTGGTCTACCGTCGGTGTGCAGGTGTGGCGGTGACCAATACCATTCGGTTTCTAGGTCGGATGGTCCTGGAGACGGTGTGCGGGGCGCAGGCGGCGGAGTCTGTTCCCGCACCGGAGCACTGCGACGCGTCAGGAACGCTGCGTCCAAGTCTTCGGTCCCGGGTTTGCGGTACCGGTGTGGCTGCCATGGCGAAATCCTTAACGGAGTCTTTCTTCTGATACGGGGTTTAAATGGGGCCATGTTGTGGAAGATAGCATTTCTGGTTTTATCCTTTGCTTTTATATGATTTTGAATACGCGGGTGTTTCATAGCCGTTAAATTTTCAACGTTACCATTGGTGAATTTCCTCATCTCGGTTTCCAAGAATTCGTTTAACTCGGGCAGCTGGTCTTCGTCTGGTCCATGTATTCCACTCAAGCCTCCTTGTACGGAACTTTGCAAGGGGATACGTATTCCGGCGATTTCTAGTTGTTTCTGGTGTATGTGTAGAGTGGCCTGAAGATGTTCCAGCGCGTCTAATCCAATCACAATGTCGGTGGACAGTTGGGGTATGTAATAGCCTGGTAACTGGAGAGTTTTCCTGCCTATCTTGGCGGGAAAATGTATAAGCCGCGGGTTTCAGTCATGGAACTGTCGGCAAGACGTACAGTGGCAGCTTTTAGCGTGCTCGGGTATATCCGGTTGTTAATTAGTAAATTCTTTACTTTCTCGCCTATATATGTTCGGGAGGCTCCGGTATCAATTAAGGCATTTATGGTTTTATTAAAGACCATAATCTCTAGGAAGAGTCTATCATCGTAGGAACGATCTAATCTTTTATCTGGTTTCCTTCGTGTAAACTGCGTTACGGTTTGTAGCCAAGTGGTCCACTCGCTGGCGGTTGTTTTGTTTCCAGGTGTCAGAGCCGGGGTAGTAAAAAGTTCCTGGTGTCCCTTTACCGGCGTCTGGAGTTTTCCGACCGCGGACAGGGGCAGTCGCGGGATAATACACCTCTCTTTGAAGTGTCCGGTTTTCCCACATCTCCAGCAGACGGTGGAGCGGTCATACGGGGTGGTGATAGGTGTTGGGATGGTTTTAGTGGTGTTGATTTCACGGGGACGGTGTGCTGGTGTGTCAGGAGCTGGTGTTAGACCACTAAAGTGTACCTTCTGGCGGTTTGGACTGGGAGACGGCGAGTGTGTCCGCGGAGGTAGCATTTCGAATTGGGTGGCCAACTCGAGAAGTTCGGTCAGGTCTTTGAAATCTCTCTGGCGGATGTAATATTTATATTCCACCCTCAGGTTGTCATACATACGTTGTAACTGTTCCTCTCTCGACATGTTTCCATGGCGTCGCATTAGGTCAGGACGGCAGTCACGTATTCGGTAGCTTTTCTCGGGTTTTGTAATCTATTGCGGATTTCCTCCTCTAGTTGAAATTGATGTCGCGGTGGTAAAAATTGTATTTTAAAACTGACCAAGAAATCTTTCCAGGTCGTCCAGGATTGTTGATGGTTTCTGTACCATAACAGAGTGCTGTCTTTTAATAGTTCCGGAAGGGCGAGTAATAGGTCACGGTCGGTGATGTTGTAGCAGGTTTGTAATTCCTCTACTCTTTCCAAGAAAGAAATCGGATCGCTGATACCGTCGTATTTCACACCCCATTTGCGTATTCTATCGCAAATATCGGCGCGTCTGGTTCCGGTAATGTCTAGGTGTTCCCCAGCTGGTGGTGATGGTATCGGAGCGGTTAATGTTAGCATTTATGGTGTCAGTGTGGTAACTTGTCCTTCTCCGGTGCGTATGTATTTTATTATCCTGGCTCGAAGTGCATCTACATTTCCTCCTGTCTCTAGTTTATATTTCCTAGCTTCGGTTGCTAATTCATCCTTCTTGAGATGGTAAATCCATCCCACTCTGGTGTCGGTATCTTCAGAGTCCCTCGGTATACTCATCCTGTAACAGACAGATTAGTGTCTCTGGAAAACAAAAATATGTGATTACTGGTACTTCTGCGGTCCTTTTGGAATCTGTAAACGGAAAATTATTTAAGGTGTTCAGTGTTTTTCGAGCCCCACGTTCGCCAAATTTATAATGCTCCCCTACTTTTGGGTGCTATACTTATATTGCGCCCTTCTGGTTTGGTAACCCAACGCGGTTTTACTTTGCCTCGGCTTTGCTCAATCGGGTTTATTTTATAAACGGGTGTGGTTCGTAGTAAGTACTGGATGGGCTTAACACTGTAACCTTAAATAAAAACCGTAAAGCATTTTTAAATGTATATTAAAGAAATATCAACAATAAATAAAATAAAAGGTAATTAACAAAATGTATGGGGAACTTCTTTGTCCGGGTCTGGCGGCTGGTTCTCCTGGTTGGCGGCCCGTCACTGTGTGCGAAGTCGCTTCTGTGAACAACAGGTCGGTGCTTACACTAAGCAAACGGAGCGGCTGCGGCTACTGGTTTCTGGAACGGCTTGACTTGAATCTACGGAGATTCATTCATTCTTATGCGCGTCGTGAGTTTATAAAGGTGCATCTGTGGGCGGCTTCGCGGCTACCGTGCGGGGAAGGCCGTTATGTGATTGGTTAAAATCGTTCTGACGTGCAGAAACTTACGGTTTCTTAGAAATACACGTCAGGGTGATGAATAAATTATTCGTTGTGCAATATCGCGTAAACTTATGAAATCTTACATACAGGATGGTCCGCACCTAATTTATTCTAAAACACATACGTACAGGACGCTGGTTCTTTACATACCACCCTTTCCTCTTCTTGCGGAAGATCCGTCCGCTTGATTTTACCCTAGCGCCATCCGGCATGATGACGCTGACGCGGCGGCGATTGCGTCGCTGGCGGCGGTTAAGGCTTTCCGGGGGTGGTGGCATAAGGCGGGCCGGTTCGGGTACCTCCTGGATCTTTAGGTCCTGGATTCCATTGGTAACCTCGGCCGTCCGGCGCAAATGTTCCGGTGTGGTGGGTGTCCTTGGTCTACCGTCGGTGTGCAGGTGTGGCGGTGACCAATACCATTCGGTTTCTAGGTCGGATGGTCCTGGAGACGGTGTGCGGGGCGCAGGCGGCGGAGTCTGTTCCCGCACCGGAGCACTGCGACGCGTCAGGAACGCTGCGTCAAGTCTTCGGTCCCGGTTTGCGGTACCGGTGTGGCTGCCATGGCGAAATCCTTAACAGTCTTTCTTCTGATACGGGTAAAATGGGGCCATGTTGTGGAAGATAGCATTTCTGGTTTTATCCTTTGCTTTTATATGATTTTGAATACGCGGGTGTTTCATAGCCGTTAAATTTTCAACGTTACCATTGGTGAATTTCCTCATCTCGGTTTCCAAGAATTCGTTTAACTCGGGCAGCTGGTCTTCGTCTGGTCCATGTATTCCACTCAAGCCTCCTTGTACGGAACTTTGCAAGGGGATACGTATTCCGGCGATTTCTAGTTGTTTCTGGTGTATGTGTAGAGTGGCCTGAAGATGTTCCAGCGCGTCTAATCCAATCACAATGTCGGTGGACAGTTGGGGTATGTAATAGCCTGGTAACTGGAGAGTTTTCCTGCCTATCTTGGCGGGGAAAATGTATAAGCCGCGGGTTTCAGTCATGGAACTGTCGGCAAGACGTACAGTGGCAGCTTTTAGCGTGCTCGGGTATATCCGGTTGTTAATTAGTAAATTCTTTACTTTCTCGCCTATATATGTTCGGGAGGCTCCGGTATCAATTAAGGCATTTATGGTTTTATTAAAGACCATAATCTCTAGGAAGAGTCTATCATCGTAGGAACGATCTAATCTTTTATCTGGTTTCCTTCGTGTAAACTGCGTTACGGTTTGTAGCCAAGTGGTCCACTCGCTGGCGGTTGTTTTGTTTCCAGGTGTCAGAGCCGGGGTAGTAAAAAGTTCCTGGTGTCCCTTTACCGGCGTCTGGAGTTTTCCGACCGCGGACAGGGGCAGTCGCGGGATAATACACCTTCTTTGCTGCATCTCGAGCAAAAAGCTTTAAACGGTTCTCAACACCTCTCTTTGAAGTGTCCGGTTTTCCCACATCTCCAGCAGACGGTGGAGCGGTCATACGGGGTGGTGATAGGTGTTGGGATGGTTTTAGTGGTGTTGATTTCACGGGGACGGTGTGCTGGTGTGTCAGGAGCTGGTGTTAGACCACTAAAGTGTACCTTCTGGCGGTTTGGACTGGGAGACGGCGAGTGTGTCCGCGGAGGTAGCATTTCGAATTGGGTGGCCAACTCGAGAAGTTCGGTCAGGTCTTTGAAATCTCTCTGGCGGATGTAATATTTATATTCCACCCTCAGGTTGTCATACATACGTTGTAACTGTTCTTCTCTCGACATGTTTCCATGGCGTCGCATTAGGGTCAGGACGGCAGTCACGTATTCGGTAGCTTTTTCTCGGGGTTTTTGTAATCTATTGCGGATTTCCTCCTCTAGTTGAAATTGATGTCGCGGTGGTAAAAATTGTATTTTAAAACTGACCAAGAAATCTTTCCAGGTCGTCCAGGATTGTTGATGGTTTCTGTACCATAACAGAGTGCTGTCTTAATAGTTCCGGAAGGGCGAGTAATAGGTCACGGTCGGTGATGTTGTAGCAGGTTTGTAATTCCTCTACTCTTTCCAAGAAAGAAATCGGATCGCTGATACCGTCGTATTTCACACCCCATTTGCGTATTCTATCGCAAATATCGGCGCGTCTGGTTCCGGTAATGTCTAGGTGTTCCCCAGCTGGTGGTGATGGTATCGGAGCGGTTAATGTTAGTATTTATGGTGTCAGTGTGGTTACTTGTCCTTCTCCGGTGCGTATGTATTTTATTATCCTGGCTCGAAGTGCATCTACATTTCCTCCTGTCTCTAGTTTATATTTCCTAGCTTCGGTTGCTAATTCATCCTTCTTGAGATGGTAAATCCATCCCACTCTGGTGTCGGTATCTTCAGAGTCCCTCGGTATACTCATCCTGTAACAGACAGATTAGTGTCTCTGGAAAACAAAAATATGTGATTACTGGTACTTCTGCGGTCCTTTTGGAATCTGTAAACGGAAAATTATTTAAGGTGTTCAGTGTTTTTCGAGCCCCACGTTGGGCGCCAAATTTATAATGCTCCCCTACTTTTGGGTGCTATACTTATATTGCGCCCTTCTGGTTTGGTAACCCAACGCGGTTTTACTTTGCCTCGGCTTTGCTCAATCGGGTTTATTTTATAAACGGGGTGTGGTTCGTAGTAAGTACTGGATGGGCTTAACACTGTAACCTTAAATAAAACCGTAAAGCATTTTTAAAATGTATATTAAAGAAATATCAACAATAAATAAAATAAAAAGGTAATTAACAAAATGTATGGGGGAACTTCTTTGTCCGGGTCTGGCGGCTGGTTCTCCTGGTTGGCGGCCCGTCACTGTGTGCGAAGTCGCTTCTGTGAACAACAGGTCGGTGCTTACACTAAGCAAACGGAGCGGCTGCGGCTACTGGTTTCTGGAACGGCTTGACTTGAATCTACGGAGATTCATTCATTCTTATGCGCGTCGTGAGTTTATAAAGGTGCATCTGTGGGCGGCTTCGCGGCTACCGTGCGGGGAAGGCCGTTATGTGATTGGTTAAAATCGTTCTGACGTGCAGAAACTTACGGTTTCTTAGAAATACACGTCAGGGGTGATGAATAAATTATTCGTTGTGCAATATCGCGTAAACTTATGAAATCTTACATACAGGATGGTCCGCACCTAATTTATTCTAAAACACATACGTACAGGACGCTGGTTCTTTACACGTTTTTGATATATCACTTAATAGAAGAAACAATTTTTTTTTCTGTCACGTCTGATGCCTTTTTTTCGAGAAAGCCAACCGTTACAAAAAATTAGCGTGATTAAAAAAAACGTACTGCAATAAATGTGTCGAACCTGTTTATTAACAAGTTATTCAACAGTTTTCTTTAGTAATAGTAAAATAACACCAAATTGCACTAAAGACTTCCTATTTTGAATATCTATTTTTAAATGTTGCATCATAAATCAACTAGGTGCCATACTTAATTTACTAATATTTAATCTATTATACATCTAGCTAACTTTACTTAAATAAAATTTAAGACTCCGCAATTGACTTTTTCATACCGTCCCTACTATTATAGCAGGCATGTATTTGCGTGGTTGGATTTGAAATATTTATTTGCTATCTTAATTGATACTAATGACTTACAAGACGATATTTGTAAATTTATGGATACGTTTAGATATAAAAAAAAATTATTAAGAATATGCGATTATGTACCAAAAGATAAACATTTTAAATATAGTTGAATTTCATTAGGGTCCCGGCAGAGTCTATAGCCTCAATGAATAAGAGCCAAGTTATGTGACCCATGGCTGAATTTTTCTCAGAA
This sequence comes from Vesta saturnalis, assembly GCA_036346205.1. Lineage (NCBI taxonomy): Eukaryota > Metazoa > Arthropoda > Insecta > Coleoptera > Lampyridae > Vesta > Vesta saturnalis. The sequence continues at coordinate 4,539,239 of JARFJB010000717.1, read as the reverse complement.
TCTGTTTATACGCCAATTTAGCTGGGTTCTTGTTAAAATTAATCATTGTCTTGATTATCCAGATTCAAATTTATGACACCCAAGTACATAACAGTTATTTAGTATTTGTGCAAAATTTTAGCAAAAATCTGTGTTTATACCCCAATACTGTTGGGGATGCAACAAAATAGATTTTCTAGATAGTAAAATTCGAAATTATGTGACCCTTGACTGTTGGTAAGCATTTCACCCAAATTTTGCCTAAAATCTATGTTTATACACAAATTTCGTTATTAAAATTTAGTTCATCAATGACCAAGGGTTCAATTCTATGAATTGTGTGTTGGTTAGAATCTGGGCTAACTTTGCCCAAAATGCGTGTTGATACCAACAACGGCTCTTTTTACGTTATTAATATTTTCGCTTACATGAAATGCACTAGGTGCAATTTGATTTGAAGCTCCTTAGTGTAGTTACACACAATGCAAAGCACTAAAATTGTATTTTTATCAATCTTAATGTGCAAAATAATAATGTACTTATGTCTTTCACATTTATGTATGCACTTAATGCTTTTATAAAGAAATGAAATAAATTACTATGTATTGCAGTATGTGAGAGATTGATTAACTAACAATCTGTTTTATTTTAGTCCGTTAAAGGATTTCTATGTACAAGTATATTTGGACGATAGCTTTCGAATATACACGAAAAACAACTTGCAACAATGTACACATCATTTCTTTTATGTAATGAATCTTTAAGGCTTCCTACTAAAAATTTTCGTAGAAAAAACATCTAAAATTGATTTACCTTTGAAAAGTAGTTCTAGAATTTTTGGACGTAGAGTGAAAGGTTTTGTAAATATTCACAGAAGTAGGGGTCGTACAAAGTGCTATTGAGATATTATTGATCACTTTACCAAAAACTAATATTAAAATAATAAAATGAAAATGCTCTAGAGCGTTTTAAAACGCTGAAAACGTATAAATCCGTTAAAAAAACGACAGCAATCTTTTTTACGAAAAACATGTGGATTACTATAGACCATTTGCTCCTAAAGTGTTCTAAAAACTTTTTGTTTTTATTTGTAAAGTAAACAATTTTGTTAAAGAAATGTACACGTTGTTACGGATGAGAACTGATAAGCACCAATACTAATGAATTATTAAAAGCAGTTTCAAAAGGATCGAGATATTATGACGTATTGGTTCACTTGATTTCATTCGGTACAAATGAGTATTATGGCGATATAAATTTTGATTAGTAATCATTAGGAATATTTTTAACAAAAGTTATATTATATCAAAGCTTCAAAAGAAACGCGCCTCACCATTACAACGTAAGTAGATTATTTACCACTTAATAGGCATTCGAAAAGAAAGAGAATGCAAAAATAAATGAAAAAAATATATTAGTCACAAAATGACGTGTAGATACCGCTAGGAGTGCGTAATAGGTCACAATTTTAAGATCAATCACAATATTCTCTGACGCACACACAAAATGTCATAAGCAATAAGGTACAAACACACACACACACAAGTGAGTGCACTGTGGTACGCGCATATATACGCACACACCGTCATACATGCACATACGCGCACGTGTATTACCATGGAAGCACACACACACACGCACGCGCGCGCGCGCATACTGATACGCACACAAATACACACACACACACACACGCACGCACGCACACACGCACATATACACGTACATGCACGCGCGCCACACACACACACGCACGCACGTACGCCCATACACGCACGCACACACACAAATACACACAATTAATGATACTCACGCACAAACACACACATCAAACGGTTTTGAAAAATGCTGAACACGTGTAAATTTGTTGAAAACTTGAGACTGCTTTTGAAAAAAAAAACAATAACTTACTTATGATGCTTCGCGCATAAGGAAATGAAAGCGATTGTAAAGTTTGATGTGTTCATATAGATACAGGGTGTGCAAATAGTATCGCACCAAATGGGATTATGTAGAACAGGTTTGACATTTAGATTTGACCTTTAGTGGGGTTAAATAATACATAAATACCCATATTTTGATGAGTTGCATTTGTTTTGTAAGCCTGGTGTTTGTCAGAGGCAGCCATCTTGATTTTTTTTAAATCGCAACGTAGGTTAAGTTTGGTATCATTTGGCAGGTAAGTGATTCAGAAATACAGCACGGTATATCATAAGCTTGTTTATTCTCAAATAACGAATAAAGTTAAAATATTAAACAAATAGTTCAAGTGAATAAAAAAAAAAGAATTGAACAAGAAAATTGAGTTACGTAATTGATGAAAATCACAGAAACTGCTCAAATTGTTGTCCATTTATTATCTAAGTCTATCAATAAAAGCACCCAATGCATTCTGTAGATACTCCGGAGGAATATTTGTGATCGCAATTCTAATTCGAGCTTTTAATTCATCCAATGTTATTGGCCTATTAAATAAATAAATAAATAAATAAACACACTTATTTCCATAGAAACCAAAGCATATTTTACATGCGACCACCAAACTCAACCTAGGTTGCAGTTAAAAAAAATTCAAGATGGCTGTGTCTGACAAATATGGGTATTTATGTATATTTTATATATATATATATATATATATATATATATATATATATATATATATATATATATATATATATATATATATATATATATATATATATATATATATATATATATATATAATATTATATTGCCACATATTGAGATCTGGTGATATTAATAAACCTGGCGATCGAGCAGAGTACTAATAAGCCCACTTCAATCAATCGTCTCTTCATTGATATGTTTATTTTAGTAATTTAATACAGTTCTAAAATAATTGCGCGGTGCCATTTTAATGGCTGTAACAAGAAATAAGTAGTAACATAGAGGAATACTTGTGCAACCTGCTTATATAACCCCGGTTACAGTTAATTATAGGGTAATTGGAAAACCCAACTCACTCTGTGTTTAGACGGCGCCTGAACTTGCTTTAATTAAAATGAAAATAGGGATTTATATTTTGAGAATGGAAATACATTAGAACCACTCCTTATCTTAAAACGGAAAAAAATGGTATAAAACGTTACTACACAAAAAATATTACTTAAATAACGACTTAACCCTGAATTTACACCTCCTGCGGGCAAAATCCACAAAGGGCAATTTTCTATTTGTAAATACGCGAAGTAAATACTGACAGTTATTACAGACATAACCACACGGTTAAGTAACTCTTCATCTTAATTCGTACATATGAGGATTACTTTATTTATAAAGCGTTCTTTAACGTTGATCTATGTACACAAACTGTAGTAAAGCGTTTTTGCCTTTCATATAAACAAGCCATGTTAAAGCGTTCTTGATCTCTATATGCACACGCTTTACTGAACGATAATTATTTCTATTTACACAAACGTTATTAACTGAAGTTCCTTCAGTTTGTTTTCTTGTAATACAGGAATTAATTCAGTAAGTACATCAATGAAATTTATTACTTTACGATTGCTAGAGAAATAAATTTTTTAATGAACAGAATTATTCTGAGATTCAAATGTATAAATATGTAGACTGTGTTACTTTGCTAAATATAATCATGGCCATTTTCACATTCTGTCTGTGACGTCCTGATATAATTATCGTTTAGAATTGTTAGTTTATATTAATGGATTAGCTTTGATAAATATGAGAACCTATTTGACTCAGTTTACAGTCGTTGGTAGTGCTTCTTTGAATCAACAGTCCGGTTTTTTATCGTTGAGTTTCCATGTGAAATGATGAGTTGTGGTTTATCGGATCTAAGCACTTTTAGACGAGGGGACAGATGATTGTTTCCTTCAGTTTAGTCCGTGTTGAAGTATAAATCTTGAGAGTCGAAGTAAAAAACAATTAAGATGTAATTACGACTTATTGTGTTGTGGGGGGCCAACGGTGTCGCTGCGTCGTCATGGTTAAGTGCAGATGTGTTCCATGATTTTTTAAGGGTTGTCAGAATCGATGCTATGTTAGCAGTTCGCTTTTATGCGATTATGGGTTATAGTTACACTACTAAAGTTAAATTTATTTATCATTATTTACCGTTTTATCGAGGAACTCTTAGTTCAATAAGTGTAGTCAGCCTTGTGCTGATCAGAAAAAAAAAGTGTCTTTTTAATCTATATTTCACTGACGTTGGGGCCGATGTGTAGAGTATTTTAAGAATTTGTGTTAGGAACTTCCTCGAATTTAGGTAAATTTACAGAGTTATATGATCTCTCACCTATGTGGATTTATTGAGATTATAGGCATTATTACCATGATTTTTAAGATTAATAGAGAGATGTATCACGTGCTATTTTTTGGTAAAAGTTAAAGCGCCAGATTATTATGTGCTTAAGTATTCATATAAGGTTATTTAATAGTACATTTCACACCTAAGTAAGAAAGTACTATTTTTCAGACCGATCACAAGTGCATAGACCGACCCGTCAGGCGAGCTCTGTAATGTGAGGTTTGCAATAGTACTTTCTACTGAGGTTTGAATACTATTTTTCTACTGTGCGGTCTGATTATGGTATATTAGAAATTAAAAACAAATAATAGTAATTGCAAGAACAAATAGGTATTGTGCCTGCCTATAAGGAATAATTTTTGATTAATCGCATTAATATTTTATTACCAACTAGCCGTGTGCTAGATGGTCAGTTTCTAAGCGTATTTCGTAGTTTTATTTTCAGGTCGATCCGTCTTTTATAAGTCAACCCTTAGATCAATAAAAATGTATTTTTAATAATTTAAAAACTGGAATTATATTCCAAAATTGTACAAATTGTAATTTTCAATTTCATTTTAATTCACAATAATGACAATTACCTTCTGTTGTTTTTAGATTTAAAATTTTGTATTTGTTTGTGAATTGGCAAGGTTTTTCAAGGGCTGTTTTAGATTATACGAATGTTTGTTTCGCTTTAATTTACCATATACTTCTCACGGAGACGCTATTTTAGGTTAGGTTTTGTATCTAAAGTTATGTACAAGCAGCAGCGGTCTAAAACAATAAAATTAGTTATTGAATATACTGTTCTTTAATACAATCTTACCTTCCGTCAATTTCTCTGGAAGTCCAATCTCATGTTTGACACAAACTAAAAGTAGGTCAGAATTGTTATTTGTTATTTGTCACATTATTGGTACAGTTGTCAGCATCAGAAATTTCTTTGCACACCTAGGGGCGCAAAACGAGACTTTCAAACCACAAATGAAGTGAGAAATGCCTGCTATTATAATCGGCTGGGAGAACGTATCCACTCTGGATTTTGGCAAATTTGTGTTTGTGTGACGCTTTATAATAAAAGGGCGTCAGCGGATAGTGATGAAATTTGGACGAGAACAATGCAAGTGTCGGAAGGACGCTGGGTATCGTTGTTTTCTTTGTGTTATACTTGCTTTGTATATTAATATGCTTGTTCATAATAATGTTTGGTGTAATTTAAAAGTTTTATTCAATGTAGCGGTAGAAACTCTGATGTACTTTTGACGCTGTGATATTAAGAAAGCGTTGTTTTTTTTTGTAGTAATAAAGACTGCTGGATTTAATTCAATTTTGAAAAATCGGAATTTCGCAATTGCAGTAGATAGTATGTTTCTATTATTGTTATAATATATATATATATATATATATATATATATATATATATATATATATATATATATATATATATATATATATATATATATAATATATATGAGAAATTTAGTGAACGAACAGAAGTTCAATTTAATAATCATTAATTGTATTGTATTTAAAATTAACTTTTAAAGTACATACAGTAAAAGATTAACTCGAGTGGGACTTGAACCCACGACCTCCACTTTGCTAGAGTGGAGCTCTTCCATCTGAGCTATCGAGGAGGCAAGTCACAATCGATTCAAACTTGTACTTCCTGTATGTACTTCCCTAGTTATGATATATTATAATTATTATACACAGAAAGAAGGATCATAGTCAACTTTTTGTGAATGAATCGATTGTGACTTGCCTCCTCGATAGCTCAGATGGAAGAGCTCCACTCTAGCAAAGTGGAGGTCGTGGGTTCAAGTCCCACTCGAGTTAATCTTCACCCTCATTTTGAATGATAAATAAGATAGAATTAAAAAAATAGGGGGTTTCCATTAAAAAAAATGACTTTATAGGTTTTTTTGAATCTACTTTTTATTGTCCATTTTTGATCACCATGAATGTATTGCAAAAATATCAATACAGCGCATTAAAGTAGTTCCCCATTTCCAAGGAAACCAACAATAACTAATTGATAAAGGCTTCGTTTAGAATATATATATATATATACATATATATATATATATATATATATATATATATATATATATATATATATATATATATATATATATATATATATTGGGATGATAAATAATTAATTTATTAAATTTGATGATTTATTAAGATAAGGGAATTATTTGGCGAAAAATCGTATAAGGGGATAGAGTTCTGGGAATTTAGTTGAAGATAATAATTTTGTAGTATAAGAAGTATCCTATATGTAATTGAATTTAAAGTATACAAAATGTTCTGAATATAATTTGCTATCCAACGCATGCGTTAATGAATTTAAGTAAAAATAAGTAACTGTCAAAAATGTCAGATGATTATATTTAGTAAATTTAATGTTTAGAACCAGAATGAAAATTTTGAAAAAGGAAAGAAATTAATATCTTTACAGGTGTTTACACAAGTAAATATTTA